>JAPFBE010000313.1:0-28834 GCA_034336665.1 Luscinia megarhynchos | reverse complement strand
TATTTCAATTTCTAAAGGTGTATGTGCTGTGTTTCCCACAACAAAATACTCACTCTCCATGTGGCAAACCGTCATATCAATTAAAGGGCTCGAGATGTCCACTGTAATGATGGTCCACTCAGCAGTTCTGAAATGAAAACCTTTTGGTAGTCTGTAGCCTAATACGGCCACAGAACTGCGTGACCTTGTTAAGAGAATATTTAACATTTACATTGTCTGTTATACCCACATTGTCCATCCCATCCTCCTACTTTGCTTTTAAGAGAGAGGCTTTTGCTACAGTATAGCCTGCAGAATTTATATCCTGGCTCAATGGTGTTTATGGCAGGCCCACGCCTCAGTTCTAGTTTTTGATTTTCTTCTGTTTCCTGTTCTGAGGACAGTCCCTAGCAAAATGTCCTTGCTGCTGGCACTGGGAAGAGGTGATCTTCTTCAGCGGCTCCAATGATAACTGCGACTTCTTCATCTGTGGTGGTTCAGGTGCTGGAGGATTAGGAGGTGCTGGACTTGGGGTCCTCTCAGGAGTACTGAACAGTTCTGCTTTGCTGGTGCAGGCTTCAATCATCTGTGCTAGGGTTGGTTCTGGGTATAGTGACAGGCTTAGGATAGCTCTCCGACAGGCTTGATTTATGCTTTTCTCTGCTAATTCTTTAATAAGTTCTGCCTGGATGGCTGGATTCTGTACCTGGCGTTCCACCTGTGTCTTCAAATGGTCTATAAAGCTCAAAAAATTCTCAGAAGAATATTGTTTAATATTAACATTACTAGTAGTTATTTCAACTGTTGGCAATTTGATAAAAGCCTGTTCAGCTACCTCACAAACTTTATCCAAAAATAAATCTAGACAATAACCGAGTTTGCTTTTTCAGGGCAATGTATTTCCCCTCCCCACATAAATGATCTAATGTAATTTCATTATCATCAGAATCTTTGGAATGTTCAGGATTTTGTGAAGCTCTATTAAAAGACTGCTCAAAGAACGTTTCCAAATATTAAACCATAATTCATATTCAGCTGGGGTTAGCAAACACCTGAAAAGGTCCTTTAAATCATGCAGAACTAGTTCATTTGATGTAAAGTTGCTCTCATCATTCCCTTAATTATTTCACTTTGCCTCCCAAATTCCCTTTGTACCTTGCAAATTTATCTTTTATCTTGGTATGGTAATGGTTGGTAGCTTCTTTTACCATTCTTTCACCTAAATAAACAACTGGTGCTGCTTCAAAAACCTGATGAGATTCAGGGTTAATCAGTAAGTTAGGGGTTAATTGTTTCTGTGCCTCTGCAGGCTGTGTCTGTGTAACTGAGACACGTACTTCGCCTCCCCCTCCCTCAGCCTCAGCCCTCCGGAGCTTCCATTGTTCTGTGTCCCCGGTGTTAGAAAAAGGATTACAAGGCGGTATAGAAACACTAGCTTGGAAAAATGGGTTAAAATAGCCAGGAAAATATTGAGCAGAAATGGGAGTTGGATGCAGGAACGGATTATTGGAAATAAAAAGGCATATTATTAGAATTTACTACAGGTTTTTCCCCTTGCACTAAAGAAGGGTGATTTTCTAAATTAGGGTGATCAGATGCCAGTACTGAAGAGAGGGGTACAATGGTAAGTTTTGTTCAGGAGATTCTAATTCTGTGTATTTCGGAGGATCTTTAGTATTAGTATTTTCTTGAGGTATTTCTGATTTCTCTTTTAATTCAGGGACAGGAGGTTCTGAATTAGGTAAAGAGGGTTTTAAAGAATTTTCCTGTGGTTGATCTTTGTTCTCTAATTGTGATAATTGTTTGTGAATATTTAAAAATATAGGCAAAAATAAAGCAGCAGTAGTATCGCCTTTCTGTATTTTTAGAAGTTAATAAATCTCCAACACTGTCCCAAAATAAAACCGATTTTGATATTTTGCTTTTCGAATTCTATAACTTTTGAGACAACAAGCTAACAAACTTTCCAATCTGTTTCTTAGAAATTACAACATCCTGTGCATCTAACATTTCTTTAAGCTGAGAAATAATACTCTTTTGTCGCTGAAACATTCCCCCCATTCCGATGTTATAAAAACAAAATGCACAATTCCCTGTCTTTCACAGAAAAGTTACACAATAGCAGTTCGTTTGCAAAACCCAGGTGATGTGTGGGGGTGCTGGGCTTTATTACTCCACGTGGTTGCCCGTAATGGCCACACAGACGATCCCAGGGGAATACCCCTTCAGGGAAAGCTCTGGCTCCTGTGGTATGCCAATAACGTAACACACGCCAGGCAGAGCTGGCTGAGCACGTGTACTGCCAGGTGGGATTGCGCAACACCGCCCCACATGCTCCCCGTTCCACACTGGAACTGCTGCCGCTGCCCACCCGTGGGGTACAAACCTCCCTCCACGAGTCTGAGGCTAATCCGTCTAAAAACCCCCTCCCTGTACCTCGGGGCTAAAGTGGGAGTTACCTTTCTTAGACGGAGTGCGGTCTCGCCAGTAACTCTGCAAAAGTTCCAATCCAGAAACGGCTTCTCCGAGTCCGAGAAGAAGTTGTCCGCTTCACCCTCTGTGCCCGGGCTGGGAAAAACAGCTCCAACCACGGAGGTAGTCGATCAACCCGACCGGCCTTTTAAAGTCCTAAAACTGGGACTTCAGGCAGAATGGGGTCTAAAAATCAAGCCCCAACAGCCGAAGCCAACTGCTAAAATGATACTTTGTGTTCTTTTTCCTAATTACTTAAAATCAGACAAAGTATTTTAGCATGGATGGAAAAGGTTACAAAAGAGGCCCTTTCAATTCTCAGATTTATTCTAAGGTGATGGCATGGCCGGGAAGAGGGAGATTCCCTCTGGGAACTAGGTATTCAGGAGAGGGAATGGGGAGCGGCTTTGGCTAGCAGCCAATGGGATAAGGACACAGGGGATAGGATCATAATACAGGAACTCCAGGTGGGCTACAAGGTCACAGGGGAAGGTCACAGGACAGGAAGGAGGACATGAACCAGGGACTAGCTGGAAGGAGATGGCAAGGTATGCTGATTCATTCCTTTTACCTCATTTATCGAATTATAACACATCTGTAATGTCTCACCCTTCTGTGAGACTGATGCCATGAGGAAATAAACCATCTTCTAAAAGTCTCTCAGATGTCCCGTCTCTTGTAATTTTGATCTCCCGATAGCAGTGTGTCTGTACAATCCTATTGTCCTGTGAAACTTGGTAGCTGATGGTGTTCTGGTCCTACTGCCAGTCCCTTCCATGAAAAAAAATCATTTCAGGACCAACAGCTTCTGCCTCCTGACAGAAACCAAGAGTTGCCAGCAGTTGCTGCGGGTGCTCCTGCCAACAGCCCCTGTAGGAAGGAGCACAGCCCCCAGTGCACGTGGGCTTTGGCTCCCTCTGGCACAGAAGCCCCCGGGGCACAGGTCTGTGGGCCAGGAGCCGGGCACCAGAGCTGCCAGGGCTCGGGGGTGGCAGGTCTGCTTGGGCTGGGACTCTGCCACACCTGCTGATTTCAGTGCTCGCAGGGCCCCAGGGGTCAGAGCAGCATTCGTGCCCTGGCCCACACATTCCTTGTCTGTGTCAGAGCAGCGAGTTTAGGATGGCCACCAGCTGGGATGTGTCCCAAGGAGGCCAAGCCAGCTTCTGTGCAAGGCCCTGTGCCCTTCCTGCTGCGGCTGGGTCGGCTGCCCTGGGGGCTCCTTCTGCTGCCCTGAGCCCACAGAGCAGGGCAGCATTTGCTGATGGTTTGAGATGTTCCTAAAGGTCCTGTCGGGCTGCCTTAAACACTTGGGGCCATTTTGAGTGGGCTGGGGGCAGGCCCAGGGCAGGTGGCAGTGTGTGCAAGGGCCCTTCGTGACACGGTGCAGCATGGTCACCGTGGCATGGAACGGAACAGGGTGTCACAGGACCCTTTGTGACGTGTAGGGACATAGGAGCTGACAGTGACACAGACACACCACATGCTCAGAGTGTGTGACGGGACAGGACAGGACAGAGCAGTGCCGTGAGGAACCCCCGCACAGCGCCCTCGTTTGTGTCTGACCCGGAGCTTTTCTGAGGCGTTATTCCTGCAGGTGGCCCCAAGGCCAGACCACAGGGCTTGGTGATCTTCTTGGTGACCTTAGTCACCTGTGGCCTTGCTGAGTCTTCTCTTCTGCAAGTGCCCTCGAGGACAGACCGTAGGACTTGGTGTGCTGCAGCTTTTCCGAGGCATCGCCCATCCCTGCAGCAGGTGCCCTCGAGACCAGGCTGAGGGATTTGCTGATCACAATCCTTGACAAGTCTTCTGTCCTTGTGGCAGGACCCCTCTAAGACCAGAGAGCAGGAGCTGCTGTCCTGTAGCCTTCCGAGGACTGGTGCCTTCCTGACATGGCTGCAGGACTTCCTGACTCAGTGTTTTCCAAGGCATCTCTCTGGCAAGCAGCCATGAATCCAGTCACTGACATGGAGCAGAGACCCCCAAGAGTGCCCAAGCTGGCCTGGGTGGTGGAGGAGGAAGAGAGCCCTGGAGCTGCCCCAGCACAGGAGACTGAAGAGGTGGTGCCATTCCAGGCAGCGCAGGAGGGTGAGTGGCAGAGCTGGGCCTCAGGGCTGGTGCCTGCATCCAGCTTGGCCCCATCCCATCCCATCCCATCCCATCCCCATCCCCATCCCCATCCCCATCCCCATCCCCATCCCATCCCCATCCCCATCCCCATCCCCATCCCCATCCCATCCCATCCCATCCCATCCCATCCCATCCCCATCCCCATCCCATCCCATCCCATCCCATCCCATCCCATCCCATGGACATACCCATGGACAGGACAGAAGAGGGGCTGGACAGACACCCCTCAGTGGCCATGCTCTATCCCCTGGGGCATCCCAGGGCTGTTCCTGCCTGGGGAGCAGGGCTGGGTTCTGTTCTCCAGCCTCTCCCACAGCCCCTCAGCTCCAGCTGTGCTCGCTCTGTGCCAGGTGCAGCCATGGACCGGACACAAGAGCAGGACCCTGCCCGTGGCCACTTCTGCAGAGCACTGAAGGTACCTGCAGCCATTCCCACCTGGGCTGGGCCTGCTGTCACTGCTCAGCCCAGCACAGCGCTTGGAGCACTCCATGGAACAGCCCTGGTTTCTTGCCCTTTGTTCTCCTGCCAGACGTGCAAATTCACTGAGTGCATTTTGCAGAAAGAGAACAGTGTCATGGGCCTTGGGACCATGAAAAATGGTGACGTCTACACCACCGACACCAGTGCTGCCCCACTGGATTTGCTTGTGGAGAAGAGTGTTTCCATTCCAGAGCAGGTAAGCAGCCTGTGGCCAGGGTTTAGTTCCCCCATGAGTCAAGTGGCCTCCCAAACCACTTGGGCCTGCTGGTCACTGTAAGCCTTTGAGGCCATGGCAGTGTGGTGGGAAGGGAAACACTTCTCTGGGGAAGCTGGGGACATTACTCCCTCTGGCAGCTTTCCAAGTCTCTCCCTGCCTTCTTCAGGTGCCTGCCATGGTGAGGTACATCCACCAGTGGCTCATGGCCAATGAGTCTGCTGAGCACAGTCTGGACAGGACCCTGCTGGATCTCACTGAGGCACAGCCCGCAGATGTGGTGATGACTCTCCTGCGTGTGGCCCCATCGTGTGACAGGTATGGGGCCCACCTGCCCAGAGGGCTCAGGGCTCACCAGCCCATTACCCTGTGCAGCCTGTTCCAGGTGTATGACCAACAGGGAATTCCAGGGCCCTCTGGCTGCTCCCTTTCCCAGCCCCTGGCATGTCAGCCCCTGATCCTGCAGCCATGCTCCCTCCCTGCCCCTCAGGGGCCTGTCCCCACAGGGCTGGGCTGCCTGGATGCTGCCAGTGAGGGGCAGTGGGCAGAGGCAGAGCTGGCACCCAGCTCAGGTCCCTGCTGCTGCCCAGGCCACGGTGCTGTGTCTGAAACCAACCTGAAACAGAGCTCTGACCCCACAGAGCTGCTATGACCATGTGGACAACGATCATGTCCTCGAGCAGGACTGTGGAGGCAGTGCTGCAGATACTCCTGGATGTGCTGGGCAACTGGCCAGAGCACAGCACATGCACCTCCGATGGGGACGGAACGGGTGTCTTTGCCCTGGCTGTGAGTTTCCGGAACCCTCCTTCCCCCACTGCATCTCCCAGTCTCAGGTGTTGAGCTGAATCCTGGCCTAGGGACAGGTTCAGGGGCACCAGGCCTGGTGCTCCCCCTGCGTCTCCCCTGGCCGCTCCCTGCCACGCTCGGCCCTGCCGCACGGACACCTCGGCACTGAGCGCTGTCTCGGGGTGCTTTGTCCTTCGCAGGCAACTGTGGTGATGTGGAAGATCCTCCAGGTGCCCTGCTGGCCACGTATAGTGGTGATGTATTTCCCCCGCCTATTTGTGCCTCTGCTCTTCCAAGTGTTCTTCAGCACTCTGGATACACCAGAGGAGGTCGAGATCTTGTGGAAGGGATGCCAAGAAGAACACAGCCTTGCCACCAGCCCCAACAGGTTCTCCATCCCAGTCCTTCTGTCCCTGCCATGTCCCCAGGGAAGGAGCCAGTGCTCCCAGCGTGACCTGAGCTTTGCTCTGCACACAGGTTTGCAGTGCGGACCCTGAAGTCCCTGCTCTGCTTTCTCCAGTGCGGGGATGTGGTGATGGCCATGGAACGCAAGCGTGGCTGGGACACGCTGCTCTGTGCTGACACCCAGCACTATGCCGTGGGTCTGCTGGCCAGGTGAGACCCCCTGCTCTCCACTGCACCTGGCATTTGTGCCCTGTGCCTGGGGTGCCCCACACAGTGCCTGTGGTCACCGAGGGACGGTCAAGCAGACTGGAAAAGGCTGGGAGAGGAGGGTACCCAGGAGCAGCCGCCTCCCAATGGGCCCAGGTCCCCTTGCATTATGGTGGGGAAAGACCAGAGCTCTGTGAGCCTATCCTGGGAGAGTTTTGCCCCCCCAGCTCAGGATCCTGGTTTCTTTTTCGGCCTGCTAGGGAGATGCGCCGTGCTTCTACAAGGCTGTGTTCCAGTATTGCACTTCACCTACTCCAGGTGCTCAGCACACAGGAGCTATGCTGGGATCTTCCTGCCATGGCATTTCTTGTGGAGGTGAGCCTGATGGCCAGTGCTGCCTCGCTGAGCTGCCTCCCAGCTCTCTGCCCTCTTGTAGCCACAGCTGCCTGGGACAGGGCCCATGCCCTGTGCTGCTGGCTGGGCCCAACCCTGTGTGGTTCCAGGCTCCTGTGGGCCAGGTCTGTCACTGCCCTGTGCCTTTCAGGTCCTCAGGTGCCTGGACCCACGTGAATGTGGTGGCAGTGTGGTAAAGGTCTCATCAAGGTCCCTGCAAAGCGAGTGCAGGGAGAGGCGCTGCCTGGCGCTCAGGGCCCTTCTCGAGCTCATTGAGGATCCCTCGATGGTGAGAAAGGGGCAGTGGCTGAAGCTGTGCTGGGGAAAGCAGTCCCTTGGGGTTCGGGTTGGAGCAGCTGCTCCAAGCTCTTCTGCCTCCCAGTTTATCTGCCCAAGTGCTTTGGCACAGGCCTTTGGCCTCTGGGGCCTGAGGCAGCAGGGTGGCGTTTCACAGACTTGTGTTCCACACAGGCTGAAAAAATGTGGAGTCTGACTGAAAGCCTCATGGACCTACTGTGGGACAAGGATGCAGAGATAGTTGGGATGGCGCTCATCACACTCAACTTTATATTCTTGCACAAATACATCCTGATACCAAACCCCATTGCACTGCAGCTGGCTGAGGCACTCCTGCCTTTCTTTGACACTGTAAGGCTCTGTGCCCCAGGCCATGGCCCCTGGGTGCTTCTCGCAAACTTGGTGCCCTATGAATTTCAAGGCGGGTGCTGAAATGGGCCTGGATCAGCCAATGTTGAAGTCTTTTTTCCTTCCTGTCATACAGGATGATCCCCAGGTGCAGCTGCTCTCCATAAGGCTCTTCCAAGATATGATGGAATATTCCATGGAAGAGAGAGAAAAGTTTTTGGAGAATCCAGTGCACCAGAGTCTCCTTCCACTGTTCCTCCACTGCCATGATGAGAATCCGCATGTGGCAGAGGTGAGGACTCGTGGGCTGCTGGTGTCCCCCTGGGAGGGGGCTCGGCTGCCTCCTGCTGTGGTGCCTGGCGGCTGCAGCCTCCTCCAGGCCTTGGCACAGGGGCGTGGGTCCTGTGCCCAGGGCTGTGGGCATCTCCGCATCTCTGCTGCTCTCCAGGCTTCTCGGGAAACGCTGCTTTGTGCGGCCAAATTCCTGAAGAGGAGGGATCTCAAAAAGCTGGTGAAGGAGGAGAAGCTCTGGAAGTTTGCCGAGTGCCTGGTAAGGACGGCCTGGAAGGCCCAGCCTCAGCCTGGAGCAGCCCCCTGAGCGCGGCGCTCACTGTGTGCGGCCGGCAGCTGTGGCCCTGCCCAGAGCCGCACCCAGGGGCCCACGGGCTCTGCTCCCGGCTCCTGCGGCCCCGAGCCGGGTGCCCACGGAGCCCCGGCCCAGCGGGGCTGCGGGGCGGGCCGGCACCGCGGCTCCCCGGGCACAGCCGGCCCTGTGCCCCTGCAGAGCCCGGCCCAGCGGCTGCTGGCCGCGCCTCAGCGCTGTGCGGGCAGGGGAGGCCGGGGCCGGGCGCGGGCAGCGCCGGGCAAAGGGGCAGAGCCCGCCCCGACCCTTCCCTCCCGCCGCTCTCCGCAGCTGGCAGAGGACAGGAGCCGAGCGGCCGAGCACCTGCGCCAGGCGCTGCCGTACCTGCAGAGCCCACAGGAGCCCCTGCGAGAGGCGGCCGTCAGGTTCATGGGTGAGCCCGGGCTCCCTCCCCTCCCCGCCCCGCCGCAGCTCGGCCCCAGCCCCGGCTGCTGCCCCGGCAGCTTCTGCCATCCGGGCCCGGCGCCGCGGAGCCCCGGCTGCCCTCGGGGCTGCTGCCGCCCTCCCGCAGCCGAGCCCTTGGGCGGCAGCGTGCGGCAAGGGCCCGGGCTGAGCCCTGCCGGGCCAGGAGAGCGAGTGGCCGCAGGGCTGGCAGCGCCGCGGGCAGGGAGCTGTGCCGCTGGGCAGAGCCGTGACGGGCTCTGTGTTCCCAGGGCTCGCCGGGCGGAGCTTGCGGGGGCAGCAGGAGGAGCTGCAGCTGATCTGCAGAGGTGAGTGAGGGCAGCTGGCAGCGGGGCTGGCAGGAGGAGCTGCAGCTGATCTGCAGAGGTGAGTGAGGGCAGCGGGCTGGCAGCGGGGCTGGCAGGAGGAGCTGCAGGCCCTGCCCCAGCTGTGGAGGGCTCTGCTCCCTGTGCGGACGGGGGGTGGCGTGGGCAGAGCACACAGAGATTTCAGGGACACATGGGGGATTCGTGGCCAGCAGCTTCGGGCTGATCGCGGTGGTCCCTGATCCTTCTTGCCCATGGCTAGAGCAGGCTGGGATGGCCCTGGCATGGGGATATGCTCGGGTCCCTAGAGATCTGGGATCTGACTATGGCTCTGTTCCTCTCTCTTCCAGCCCTTGAAGACATGGCAGATGAGGCCAGCCTTGCTGTGGGAAGCCTGGCAATTCAAACTTTGTATGTTCTCAGGGCCGTAGAGCGGCCTCCGATCTCCATGTTCCAGAGGCTGCGACATCAGCTCCGCCGGGCCTGGAAGACCCGGCCTCGTCTGTCAGGCCTCGGCTGGCTGCGCTGCTGGAGCTCTGCAGAGAGCTGATCTGGGAGGTTCTGTCTGCTGGGGCCACCTGAGCCAGCAGGGATTTTCTCTTTCTTCAAGATTGTTCTTTTCTTCTTTGTGTTTTACTTTAGTGTAGGAATACGGGATGTGTTAGAACAGACTGACTCCCAGGTGCTTTCTTTTGCTACCCAGAGTCTGCAGGGCATCAGGGAAGAGGGGGAGAAGGGTGCTTGTGCTCAGCGAGCTGCCCAGGTATGCAGTGTTGCAGAGAAAATGGCCAGAAGCCCCTCGGCTTTTGGTGGTTCTGCTGAAGCCTTTGTGCTGGTGACAGAGCAGATGGGCAGGGGCTGGTACTGCGGAGATCCCTGTGAGACCAGTGCCTGGAGATGGTGCCCCCAGTGCACGTGGGCTTTGGCTCCCTCTGGCACAGAAGCCCCCAGGGCACAGGTCTCTGGGGCAGGAGCTGGGCACCAGCGCTGTCAGGGCTCAGGGGGTGGCAGGTCTGCTTGGGCTGGGACTCTGCCACTCCTGCTGATTGTGGTGCTTGCCGGGTCCCAGGGGTCAGAGCAGCATTCATGCCCTGGCCCACACATTCCTTGTCTGTGCCCTTGGTTTAAGGATGGCCACCAGCCGGGACGTGTTTCCGGTAGAATCGCCCAAACCAGGCCAAGAGAAAGTTGTGAGACAAAGTCCAAGAAGTGGGTGTTTGCTTTATTCACTGCTTCTGGTGCAGGGATCACTCCTCCTCACAGTGCACACCCAGGCACACAGAAATTACAGTACATGGTTATACTTAATGCACATTCATAGTTTTCCTTAGAAAAGGTGTGGTTATGCAAATTATTTCTTAAAACTCACTGTTTCCATTAGCATTCGCGAAGCTCAGACGCAGTGCTCGGGTGGTGGCACTGAGGAAGGCTCCATGTCTGAGTTCTTCAGTGGTCCCCAGATGAAGGCTGGACGTCTTCATCATGGTGCCCTTTTCACATTTCTCCTCTCGGCATGTGCAGTCTCTCGTTAACTGTTTCACAAGGACCTGCTGTCCTGTAGCTTTCCTGAGGCTTCTCTCTTGCAGGTGCCCTCCAGGCACGACTGCAGGACTTGCTGACTGGGAGCTTTTCCGAGGCATCTCTCCTGCAAGTAGCCATGAATCCAGTCTCTGACATGGAGCAGAGACCCCCAAGAGTGCCCAAGCTGGCCTGGGTGATGGAGGAGGAAGAGAGCCCTGGAGCTGCCCCAGCACAGGAGACTGAAGAGATGGTGCCGTTCCAGGCAGCGCAGGAGGGTGTGGCAGAGATGTGCCTCAGGGCTGGTGCCTGCGTCCAGCTTGGCCCCATCCCATCCCATCCCATCCCATCCCATCCCATCCCATCCCATCCCATCCCATCCCATCCCATCCCATCCCATCCCATCCCATCCCATCCCATCCCATCCCATCCCATCCCATCCCATCCCATCCCATCCCATCCCATCCCATCTCACCCCGGGTGATTAAAGCTTGAATTTTATAGTCCAGGTTGGAGTTGAAGTCCGAGGTTGGATTTGGTGATCAAAGGTTGTATTTGAAGCTGAAACATTATATTTGAATGTCCATGGTTGGATTTAGTGGGCAACGCTGGGAAGCCATGGAATAACAGCATTCCTGGCACTGAGAATTTAGAATCCTCTTGCTCCCCTCCCAGATTCCCACTAAAACAATGGAATTACAGCATTCCCTACATCAGGAATTTGGAATCCTCCAGCTTCCCACCCATATCCCCATGGAATAACAGTAGTATGGGTGTTGGGAATCTTGAATCCTCCAGTTCCCCTCCCATATTCCCATGGAATAATGGTATTCCGGGTGTCAAGAATTTAGAATCCCAAATAAGCTGTCCTAAAATTCCATTAAATTCCAAAGGAATAACAGCATTCTGGGTGTCAGGAATTTAGAATACTCCAGTTCCCCACTCAAATTCCCATTGAATAACGGCAGTCCAGAATCCTCCAGCTGCCCTCCAAATTCCCTCCAAAACCATGGAATTACAGCATTCCAGACATGGTGTTGGGGGTTGAGTGTTTTTGTATTACTGTGTCAATTTGGAGAATTTTTCCCATTGTCATGCCGGGGGAGCTGGCTGGGCTGCACCCAGGACTTTTGATGGCTCTGGACGGGGGGTGTAGGTGGGAGCTGGGCTGGCGGAGGGGCTCTCGTGCTTTCGGAGGGGGGACTCGTGTTTCCGGAGGGACTCGTGTTTCCGGGAGCTCGGAGGAGGACGCCCCGTCTGCAGCCACGCGGCCAGACCCTCTGCGATCACCTGCCCTGCATCCGCCCCGCTGCAGCCTCCTGCCTCTGCGGACACAGCTGATCACCCGGACACAGCGGTGAGCGAGGAGCTGCCGCTCCAGCCGCTCCCACCCGAGACCGGCGTGGCCGCTCCCGCCTCTCTGCAGCAGCCGGGCTTTGTCTGTCTGCAGCACCGGGACCAAGGGCAGAGAGAGAGGGTGCCCACAGCTAAAGAAAGGACTGGGACCGAGTTATAATTTCTGTGTTGTTGGTAGTTTTAATAACTGCTGTTGTTTCTGTTTGTAAGGTTAGATATATTAGTAAAGGAGCTGTTATTCCTACCCCCTTATCTTTGCCTCAGAGTCTTGAATTCGAACATTTATAATACCTGGGGGGGGAACTGGATTAAGGTCTCCACTTCAAAGGAAAACTTCTGCCTTTATTGGCAGATACCTGTCCTTCAAACCAGGACACATGGTGAAGTTGGAATCCTAAAGTTCTCTTCCCAAATTCCCATGGAATAATGGCATTCCTGGTGTTGGGAATTTCAAACCCTCCAGTTCCCCTCACAAATTCCCATGGAATAATGTAATTCCAGGTGTCAGGAATTTTGAATCGTCCATATGCCATCCCAAATTCCCATGGAATAGCAGTCATACAGGCATGGGGAATTTGGAATCCTCTAGTTCCCCTCCTGACTTCCCATGGAATTGCAGCATTTTGGGCATTGAGAATTTAGAATTCGCGAGTTCCCTTCCCAAATTCCCAGGGAATAACAGACTTATGGGCGTCAGGAATTTGGAATTCCCCAGGTCCTCACCCAAATCCCCATGGAATAACAATATCTGTTGCATTGGGAATCTTGAATATTCCAGTTCTCCTCCTAAATTCCCATGGAATAATGGAATTCCAGGTGTCGGGAATTTAGAATCCCTCATACACATTCCCAAATTCTCACCAAATTTCCATGAAATAACAGCATTCCAGGTGTCAAGAATTTCGAACACTCCACTTCCCCTCACTAATTCCCATCGAATAACGGCATACCGGGCGTTGAGAATTTAGCATCCTCCTGCTTCCCTCCAAGATTCCCACCAAATCCATGGAATTACAGCATTCTGGGCATTGGGAATTTTGAATCCTCCAGCTCTCCTCCCAAATTCCCATGCAATAACCATATTTCAGGTGTTGGGAATTCTGAATACTCCACTTCCTCTCCCAAATTCCCAATAAACTGCCACGGAATAATGACATTTTGAGTGTTGAGAATTTAGAATCCTCCAGTTCCCCTTCCAAATTCCCTCCACAGCCATGGAATAAGGACATTCCGGGCATTGGGAATTTCAAATCATCCAGCTCCCTTCCCAGATTCCCATAGAATAGCTGCATTCTTGGTGTCGGGATTTTTGAATCCTCCATACGCCCCCTAAATTCCCGTAAAAACCTTGGAATTACGGCATTCAGGGTGTTGGAAATTTAGAATTCTCCTGCTTCCTTCCCAGATTCCCATTAAAACTATGAAATTAAAGCATTCCATGCATTGGGAATTTAGAATTCCCCAGTTCCCCTCCCAAAACCATGGAATTACTGAAACACTAATCTTAGGGAAATCATGATTTTTGTTAAAAGTGAGTTATTTGCTCAAGTTAATTAAAAAGCAGACGGATAAATAGTCCTTTCTGAAAATAATTAAAAGCTAGATGTTAATTAGGAGAAACCAGGCTTGAGATAGTTATCTGAAACTTAAATAATTGATTGCCAGTCATTTTATGTTTGCTCAGCTGTGCTTGCAATGGGAAAAGATGAAACCAGTAAGTAGGTCCAAGGAAACACGAACAATTGCAACAAGAAACTTATTCAAAGTCACAAAGAGAAGGAAAATGGAGTTCACCCAAAAGCTATTTGCATTTTCATAGAAAAAGTCGAGAGTTCAGGGCGAGGAAGACTTGCCTTACTTCCTCTTTTTAAGACCCCTCCCCACAAAATCAACCCCAGACTTAATTTAAAAAGTCAACCACGCAAACTTAATATCCATTCAAGCTAACTACCATAGGAAGCGGGGGTGGGAGGGGCTGTTATTATGAATATGCAATTGTTTGAAGTTTTGTCAATAAATAGACTCTGTGATCACCTGTGATTTTGCAGTGCGTATTAGAGGGTTACCTCATGCTGCTGCCCAGCGCAGAATAAACATACACTTTCTAACTTTAAATTGTTAGAGTCTTTTGTCCGTCACAGTTGAGAATCGGTATCAGACCAATACTCATATTTTGGTAAATCATTCCAGAGGAAGCCGTGGCTCATTGGCAGCCTCTGCTGCAGGAAGGGAGGCGATGCCAGGCACAGTCACAGGAGGTAATTCCTTTGCCTTTAGGCCTGAGCCTGCTGAGCGTTGAGCTGCCATCTCTGCTGCTTGGCACTGCAGGCACACAGCATGACCTGACCCCCTTGGAGTGCTCAGTTGCCTGCAGAAGGGGATCCCAGCACACCATGGAATGGCTCCCATCTGGGCTCCTTCTAGACTGAGGTCGTGACTTGCATCATTTGGAAATGCTGGTAAACTGTGGTTTAAGGATTTTGGAGCTTGGTGAAGGTAAATTATCGGCAACTGTTTCCTAGTACAATAATCATTGTCCAAATGTAAACATTGTCCAGAGCAATATTCATGTGTCGTTTCCCTTAAGATCCTCTGAAGTTTGATGGATTCTGGATATCTTGGCCTGGAAATTTCTCGTCTTGTGCCCAACAGTGGTCCCACAGGATCACTGTCAGTGGGAGGAAGGAGCATTTAGCTATCAATCCTCTTCTTGTGTGCAATGCTAGTGTCTCCTTCTGTGTGCTCTGTGCAGCCACAGACAAGAGCAGAGAGGGAAGGGAAGGGCCCAGGGCTGTGCCCCGGGGCTGTGCCTTGTGCGGCTCCTTTGCCAGCCCAGGCAGCCTGAGGATCTCCTGCAGTGCTGGGAGCTGCTCTGTCCTGCCTTTCTTTGCAGATGAACCTGTTGATGAAGATGATCTGGAAACCCAACCCATACCCATTTCTGAGGCTGATGATGAGGAAGATGATGAGGGTAGGTCAAGACCTTTCCCCCCGGGGGAGCTGCCAGCTCAGAGCCCAGAGCTTGGCCAGGGGGGCATCACTGCGGGTGCCAGGACAGAGCCGTGCACATGTGTGCCCTGGCCCTGTGCAATCCCCTCACTGCTCCTGCAGCTCAGTGCTGCCTGTGCAGAGCAGCAGAGGTGACAAGCTGCTGTGGCTGTTGAGTTACAGGTGTGTCTGCAAGGAGGACTTTCTCAGGTCCTTTGCTGGATGCTGCACACAGGCCCAGCTCCCATCACAGAGGTGACCCCACAGGCTGAGCACTGCTTTTGTGGGATCCATTCCTGGAAAATGGAAATACTTTCTGTTTCGGGGCCCAGGAGGAAGAACAAATCTAGAGGAAATAGTAAGTCCCTGGGGGAATCCAAACACCTGGAACAGATGCTGAGTCATCTGGAGAGACGCCATGGTTGGTGCCTGTCCATCAGCCTTCTCCAGAGGCTCAGCAGCCGGGGGCTTTCTCTGCACATCTGGACACGCCATGCCCGGCACAGTGGGAAGAGATCCATGGTGCCTCGCTGCCCCGCTGCTGCTGTCACACCCTGCAGGGCAGTTTCCCAGCCTGGCCTGGCTGCAGCTTCTCCCCAGCCTCTGCTGGAAGGCATTTGGCATCAGCTGACAGGGAGCCCAAAGTGCCCCACGGGCCATGCACACCCTGAGATCCCCTGCAATTTCCTGGTCTCAGGGTAGATCAGGAGGGGCAGATGTTTGGAGAAGGGTGGGTCCTGGATCCGCTCCAAAACCCTGGGCATTTTCCTTATCCTTGTCTGTGACAAATATTGTCTGGAGAAGACCGGCATAAAGAGGAATTATCCCGTGCAGTCTCAGGGGCTTGGATACTGAGCAGCCCTGTGCCAAGGGGTGCCAAGGTGCCTGCAGGCCCCAGCTCTGGGGGAAACAGAACATCCTGGCCGTATCCACCAATCTGCCAGCTCAGCAGTGAAGCACAGCTCAGGCTCACACTCCCCATTGCTCCCCAGATGCAGTTGGGACCTCAGCACATGCTGAAAATATCTGGAAAAGCATGAGAAGAGTTTTCTGCTGGGGAACACATTGTTTGATTAAGTTAATGGCCATTGTGGCTGGTGGGGCACTGTTGTTGATGATGTGCTATGCCGAAATCTGGTATTGCTGGAAGAGGAAATGGTGCATGTTTTGCTGATCTCTGCACCAAACAGCTTCTTTTTAAAGGCTACTGAAGGAAACACTCCCAGTGAGGCTGCTGTGGAGTTATGGATGGTCAGTGGTTGTCCAAATAGCTCTGCTGAGGGTTCTGCTGCTGCCCAGTGCTTTAATTGGCTTCTTAATTGCTGGTCCTTGTCCTGGGGAGCCCACTGGGGCTGCAGCCAGTGCTGGCTCCCACTGAGGCTGCGTGGCCAAGAGCAGCCCCGGGAGCAGCGGGCAGAGGCAGAGCAAGGTGGGGAGGAGAAAGAGCAGGGACCAGATTGCCCTTGAAAGGCAGACATGCTCTGGGCCCACTCCTGGCCAGGGACCCTGCCCAGAGCCATGCCCTGCTGGCTGGGGCCTTGAGGGGCAGCTGTCCAGCTGGGCCAAGGTGTGCCAGCAGCTCCAGCTGTGCTGGGGAGCCTTGCCAGCTCTGGGCTCTGCTGTGCAGGAGGGTCCCTGTGTGCCAGCAGCAACTGGGGCCTCAGCCACTCCTCTCTCCACAGTCACCCTGCTGCAGCTCCAGCATTTGGCCAAGAAGGCACGACTCTCCCTCGCCCCCAGGGAGCCCAAGGACCATCTGGCTTGACAGCTCTCAGAAATGGCCTCAGCAGCAGCAGTGCCCAGGAAAGCAGAGCACCAGCTGTCCGTGCCTTCCCCATGGCCTCCCAGCCTGGCCCTCAAGTGGAAGCCCCTCGAGATCCCCCCACCTTCTGCCCTGCTGAGCCAGCCATGGCAGAACTTGGGCCACCAACAGCTTGGGGCATCTGCTCTTTTCTACAAATAACATGTGTTGCTTGTGGGTAACATCCAGAAGCAGTGGATGAGGGAATTGAGTCCAGCATCCAGTAAATTTGCAGATGACACCAAACTGGGTGTGAGTGTGGATCTGCTGGAGGGTAGGAGAGTTCTGCAGAGAGACCTGGACAAGCTGGATCCAGGGCCCAAATCCAACAAGGTGAGGTTTAACAAGACCGTGTGCTGGGTCCTGCACTTTGGCCACAACAACCCCTGCAGTGCTACAGGCTGGAGACAGAGTGGCTGGACAGTGGCCAGGCAGAAAGGGAGCTGGGGGCACTGCTGGACAGCAGGCTGGATATGAGCCAGCAGTGTGCCCAGGTGGCCAAGAAGGCCAATGGCTCCTGGCCTGGATCAGGAATGGTGTGGCCAGCAGGAGCACAGCTGCTGTGCCAGCACTGATCTGCCTCCAGCTCTGCACACAGACATTGCTGCTGCAGCTCCAGAGAAGGGAACAAAAGGGGCATCTCTGGAGAAGACTTTGCTGGGAGATCCTTTAATTCATTTAAAGCCACTGAGAGTGCAGGACCTCATTGACACAGTCTGTGGTGACAGCAAAGGGCAAGAGAAACAAAACGAGAAATGGTAGAAACAATGAGCTTTAATTGTGGACCCTATTAGAAACTAAAACAAAGGAGAAAAAAAAACACAACAAAGGCAACAAGAAATATCAAAGATTACTTTTATTACAAGTGATTTGCAGAAATTGGCAACCAGTTTAATGTTTCTGAAATGCTTCAGTCATCAGTCTCCACACTGCAGCCTTGAGCTCCTGTAGATCAGGGGGTTCAGCACTGGAGGCATCACCGAGTACAGAACTGACAGGGCCAGATCCAGGGATGGGGAGGAGGTGGAGGGGGGCTTGAGGTGAGCAGAAAACCCAGTGCTGAGGAACAGGGAGACAACGGCCAGGTGACGGAGGCGGGTGGAAAAGGTGTCTTGGCATTGGGTACTGCTGTGGGGAAAAGGACAGTGAAGAGTTAGAGGAGATACCTATAACCAAATTCAAAGCTGTTTTCCTTACACCCTGCCCTGAACTCACAGACAACCTTTTGTGTTTAAGAGTACTAGGGTTTTCTTTATAAGCTCTCCCTGTGTCTCTCTTGGTATTCTTGGATATCAAAGCCTCTGCATTTTTGCTACACTCAGGGAGAACAGAGCAAAATCTGTGAGGTAAAGTGGTGAGTGGAAAGTGAAGGGATATGGTCTGTGATTCTGACCTTTTCAGAGTTTCTCTGGCCTTTATCCTTCCTCAGGTGGAGAGCTTCCCTTAACAAATCACCAGGTACTGCTGAGAGCAGATGGATCCACCACAGTCAAGCTCCACCTTTGTATCCCAGGACTTAAGTTGCTCATTTCACCACCCCAACAGCATTTTCACTGTCAGAACCCCTCTGCCTTTCCCCACAGGTCTTTCAGATAGCACAAAGATGCTCTAGGACAGGTTGGCATCCTGAATTGAATCTCCCAGCTTGGAAGGAAATCTCAGGGACATTTCCAAGTGTCCCAATGATGACATTAGATTCAGGGATATCCAGCTCCTTCCCTGGCTGCACTGACAGCATTGCCCACAGCCAGGCACTGGGGACAGCGTCACCTCTCAAGAATTCAGTCATAATTGAACTCCAAAATTTCTAATGCCATTCATAGGTCCCACTGAGGGACACGACTGAGAAAGTATCCCCAGGATCCAGTTAGAGCAGGAAATTGGAGGCAGAGATGACAATGGTGTGTGGGAAATGCAGGCATGGAGAGCTTTCAGTGCCTTGTGCACACAGGCTCAGAGACAGAGATGGATCCAAAGCTTGACCTAAGACCTTGGAGAAAGCTTGGAGACTTAGAGCATTAAAAGTAAAATAGACATGAAACAAGAATATAAGTTTGTATTTATGTAGAAATGTGTTTTAAGTAAACAGAAACGTATTATGAAAGCAAAGCAATATGTTAACTAAGATAGTGAAAGATTTAGAAGTTTAGCAATAGAACCTGTTATAAAGTTAGTTAGAAGCCTAAGATGTATCAATATGGGTTTGTGAAGTGTTATGTGATTGTTTGTAAAATGACATATTGCAGCAAAGCCATGAGAAGCAAAGCAATTAATGATACGTGTAAAGAGACGCTTGTGAACTTCATAGAAGTGTTTGATTGGTTAAAAAACTAACATAGGGCATTGTAACTAAGAATGAGGTGGCTTCTGATATTATGGCATTGGATGCAACACCTTTAATGTCTCAACCTTCTATGAGACTGATGCAGTAAAGCAATAAACCATCTTTTTGCAAAGTCTCTCAATTGTCCTGTCTCTCGTAATATTAATCTCTCAATTGGGATTTTTCTGACATCAGGTTTACTCCATTGAATTCAATAGGCATGAAGGGACACCAAGTCTACTGCATTAAAGTCAGTGGGGATTTTGGGACATCACATTTACCCTATTGAAATCAATAAGGATTCAGGGTAAACAGGTCTACCAATAAAATCAAATAAGATTTTTCAGAAATTTGGGGCTAAAATGGGGAAATTTGGGCGAATTTGAGGGAAATGTTGGGCTGAATTCTGGGAATTTCCACTCCAGGATTGAGGTCCTGATGCTCTGGAAGTCTTGGATGAATTCCTGGAAGCCAACCCCGAATCTCTGATCCCACACCTGTGGTCCATGCTGGATCCGTGTCTCTAGGTAAGCCCAAAACTCTCTGTTTTCAGCCCAAAATCTTGGAGTTTCAAGCCCAAACATGGGATTTTTAGCACCAAAACTGTTGCGACATAGGGTCTACCCATTAAATTCAAAGGTGATTGAGGGACACCAGTCTAATCTGCTGAAGTCATTTGGGGTTTGAGGAACACTGGATTTACCCAATTGAAGTCAATGTGGATTTAGTGACACCAGGTCTACCCCTTAATAGAGCTGGTTCAGGAAGGGTTACTGGTTAAACTAGGGTTACTGGGAGCAGCTAAGGGGGGACACTGGGGTTACTGGGAGCACTGGGGCATATGTGGGACCACTGGGAAATAAATGGGATTATTTTGAAATAAATGGAGAAAAACAGGACTCTGGGTCTGCCCCACTGAAGTAAATAAATATTTAGGGACACCAGGTCTACCCATTACAGGCAATGGGGATTTAGGGATGCTAGGTTTATCCTGTCAAAGCAACGAGGATTTTGGGGACATCAGTTTGGGAGGGCTCCAGGGGTTTCAGGTGATCCACATGTTCAAGGGGTACCCAGGTTATCCAGGTGTTTTGGGGATACCCAGGTGTTAGGTCACTTGGGGGTTCTCCCCTGGTGAAAACTTCACCGGCTTAGCTGTGTGATAGTGTGGCTGTATTAATAGAAGGATGAGTGTGATGGTTTTCCAGGATATCCTTTAATCCATGTGAAGCAGTATCCAAAAGCGATGTTATCCCAGGATAGGCAGGAAACAAAGACCAGGGTCAGGGGATTGGGTTCACAATACATAAGGAATACCTGAGGACAAAGGTCCAATCCTGGAGTACTTGACCTTTTATGGCAAAAGCTCTCATATCAACTGATATTTAGGGCTAGGAAGAGGATTTACTTTGGAATGTGCTAATTAACATCTTCACAGTGCCCAGTTTGCCAGGGTCTCCAGTTTATGTCTCCAATTTCAATTGATTCAGTTACCACAGTGGCCCGTGGAGATGGTCAGTGGTGAGTGGTCACTGTGTGTATCACTTGGGGTGGTCAGTGGGTTTGGTCAGTTTGGGCAGTCAGTGGTTTGTGATCAGTTTGCATGGTCAGTGGAGTGTGGTCAATGGGGTGTGATCACTGGTTGTGGGCAATGGGTGTGGGGAGGGGGATGTGGTCAGTGGGTGTGCTCAGTGGGCTGCAGTTAGTGGGGTAACATCAGCGGAGGGGGTTTGTGAGTGTGGTCAGCAAGTGTGGTCACTGGCTGCAGTCAGTGGGAGTGGTCAGTGAATGTGGTCAGTTGGGTGGGGGTTGTCTGTTGGGTGCTCAGGAGGTGTGGTTGTTGGTGTGGTCAGTGGTGGTAGTCAGTGGGGGTGAGCAGTGCAGAGTGGTCATTGGGGGTGAGCAGTGGGTGTGGTGGGTGGATGTGGTCAGTTGAGTGCTCATTGGAGGTGGTCAGTGGGTTTGGTCAGTGGGTTTGGTCAGTGAGGGGTGATAACTTTCTATGGTCCTTTTGGACAGTAGGGGTGGTCAGTGGGTGTGGTCAGTGGGATGTGGTCACTTGGATGGTCCTTGCCTTGTGGTAAGTGGGGTGACCACTGCATTTGGTCAATGGGGTGGTCAGTAGGTGTGATCAGTGGCTGGGGCCAGTGGGCAGTGGTCCTTGCAGTCATCAGTGGAGTGTGGTTATTGGGTGTAGTCAGTGGGCTGTGGTCAGCTGAGCGGTCAATTGGTGTGTTCAGTGGGATGTGGGCATTGGTGTTTGGGCAGTGGCTGTGGTCACTGAGGGGGTGGTAAGTTGGTATGGTAAGTGCCATGTGGTCAGTCAGGGTACAGACAGTTGAGTGGTCAGTTTGTTCACTTGGGTGGTCAGTGGATTGTGGTCAGTGGGTGTGGGCAGTGGGGATGGTCAGTGGGGTCTGGTGCGTGGGTGTGGCCATTTGAGGTGGTCAGTGCGGTGTGGGATGTAGGATGTGGTCAATGATGTTGTGGTCAGTGGTTGAGGTCAGGGAATGGGGTCAATTCGGTAGTTGGGTGGCAGTGGTCAGTTGAGTGGTCAGTGGGTGTGGTCAGTGGGGTGTGGCCACTGGTTGTGAGTAATGGTTGTGCACAATGGTGTGTGGTCAGCAGGGGTATGGTCAGTTGGGTAGTCATTGGGTGTGGTCAGTGGGGTGTGGGCATGGGTGTCTTAGCAATGGGTGTGTTCACTGAGTGTGGTCAGTGCGAGTGGTCAGTGGGTGTGTACTTTTAAGGTGGTCATTGGGAAGGTGCTTGGCCAAGGCAAAAGGAGGCTCCCTGTGTGCCCTGCTCCCCTCTCCCTGAGCTCCTGAGAGCTCTGCAGCCCCTGCTGCCATCCCATCTGCCCAGGCCAGCACAACAGCCCCGGCCTTGGGGCCCTGCAGAGCTGCTCCTGCTCCAGGCCCAGGGCCCATCCCAGAGCTGGGGCAGCCACAAAGCTGTGCCCATTTCTGTTCATTCCTGCTCTGATGAGGATGGATCCTCAGCCACTTGGAGGTTGGTGATGAATTTTACTACTTCAGAGGCCTCTTCTTTCTTCAGCTCTTCAGTTCAGGAATTCAGTGACAAAGGCTCATAAACATTTCTTCAAGACACCAGAAGAACAAAAGCCCCTGGGAATAATTTAAGTTTTCAATTCTTCTGTGGTTAATTAGACAAATTTCAGAAGTGTATCCAAAATGAATATTTTCTATTGAAAATAATGCAGAGAGAATAGTTTTGTCTTGTTTTTTTCCTGTTTCTACATTGATATCAGCCATGTCCAATTGATATTGACCCCCAGCACCTTTTAATGTAATCTGAAGAGATATGAAATTCAAGTCCCTTCATGGCTGACAATCAATCACACTTTGTCCCCACCCATCCCCGACCATTTCCCTCATCCAACCCCTGGGACTCCTATGGATCAGGAGTGGTGTGGCCAGCAGGACCATGGCAGTGATTCCTCCCCTGTGCTCGGCATTGGTTGGGCAGCACCTCGAGTGCTGTGTCCAGTTCTGGGCCCTCAATTTAGGAAGGACATGGAGGGGCTGGAGTGTGTCCAGAGAAGGCTGGTGAGGGGTCTGGTACATCAGTCTTGTGAGGAGTGGCTGAGGGAGCTGTAGTTGTTTATCCTGGACAAGAGGAGGCTCAGGCAGACAAGGTGGTGTCAGGGCATAGGTTGGACTTGATGATTTCCAAGGTCTTTTCCAACCTTGCTGATTCTGTGACACATTCTATTGCATATGACTCCGCTGTGTCAGAATGGATTCTGGTTCCAGGCAGCCCCACAGGTTCAAAATGGCCCTTGGCTCTATGGGACTCTGCTTTGCCACAAGGGACCCTTTGTTCTATGACGTTCCACGGTGTCACAGTTGAATCCTTGGTTCCAGAGTCAACTCATGAACTGTTACCAAATCTCCAAAATATCAGAAAAATACTACTTAACACTAATTTGGTGTTTAGAGAGGGCATCATTTATCCAGGCCTGAGGTCCAGCAGTGGATAGCACCTAACCTTACATGGACATGTGATTCTAAAAGCATGTTGCTCATATGCAGCTGCCACATGCGTATTATGATTTAATCATTTCCATAAAAGCCACCACAAGTTCCCAGTTTCAGTCCTTCCTTTTCGTATCACTGAACCCTTGAGTCAGCACAGGGCATGGACACCGTAGGACAGCCTGGGCTGCACAGGGCACAGGGATGGGCAGCAGCTGAAAGGCCCTGCCAGAGCCAACTGCTGCAGCACTTGGGCCATGGCTGCTGGCCCTGGGCCTGAGGCCAGCAGGGGACAAGTGAGCCTTGCTGTGCTGGGGCCTCATTGCCTCCTTGTCCCTGCTCAGCAGCCTGGCAGGGGCCGCCCCATGCTCCTGCCCTTGGCATTGCACATCCCCAGAGCCCAGTGGCCCGGGAAGAGCCCTGAGCAATGAGGGAGGGACAGGATCTGCCTTGCCAGGGGCTGGGGCTCAGGCCTTGGCCCTTTGCATTCCTGAAACACATCCAGGTTTGCTCAGCATCAGAGACACCTTTCCCTGGTTTGTCCAAGGTGTCATTACTGCTTCCAGTGTTCTGCTCTAACTGGAACTTGGGTGCTGGAAATCAGAATGCAAGGAATTCTCAGAACATAGGGCCTCTAAGCCAAAGCTTAGAATTAAACACAATTGAGATATGTTTAGCTTTAGAATTTAAGATACAGGAAAAAATAAATGTAGCAACAAAGGCAACAAGACGTTTTAGAGTGCAGTAATGTCAGTTTGTGTCTTGTGATATAAATGGCTAAGAAAGTTCACACTGTGGTATGAGTCAATAAGATGAAATATCTTAGTATTGAATTAGAAACATAAATATCTCTGTTGACAGTGTTTTATTGGTTAATAAATCCTTAAAAGACCTTGTAGTCGTAAGTCTTGTGACTTCTAAGCCATGCTGTGACCATCTGTAAGATAAGCTTCACCTTTCTGCCTGTATAGAAAATAAAAAAATAAATCACACTTTCTAAAGCAACTCAGAAGTCCCATCTCTCTGCTTCATTCAGAAAAAGAAAAAAATCCCCACCAAAAAAGTAGCATTAACCCAAACTTAAAAAATATATCATAAAAGCAGTAAACCCACACTTTTAAAATATAATGTATAAAAAATAAACCTGCACCTGGGAACACCTTCTCAGTCATGTCCTCAGTGGGACCCATTAGAACATCAGGAAAATTTGGACTTTGAATCTGACTTTGAATTTTTGAGAGGTTTCTTTTCCTCCTTTACCCTATTTTTTCTAACCTGACATGATTGTCATCAGTTTCTCCTCTAATTCGACCCTTGGAAAACCTTCTCCTTCATGTTTATCAGTGGAACTCACTAACAGTAAGAGAAACTTTGGAGTTTGAATCTGACTTTTACTTCTTGAGAGGTTTCTTCGGCTCCCTCTCAGGGACTGATGTTCAGGGACTCAGCCCCAACCCCCGAGAGGTTCATTGAAGTCCTTGTGCTGTGTCTGTGCTGCTGAGCTGGGCTGGGCTCCTGGCACAGAGGCAGCTACTTGCAAGGGCAGCTCTGCAGAGAGACAGCCAGTATTTCCAAAATATTATCTGGAGCTCCTTGGCAGCACCAAATGCACCACGGGGCTCATTGGGATCAAGCAAGTCCTGACAAACCATGGCTCTGCCTTGATTCCCCTCTGGTCCAGTGCAGTTCATTATTTTGGTTTTCAACTCCAGTTATGGAGAAATAATTCAAAGAGCTCCTTAGAAATACTCATTCCTATTTTAAAGGGTATATTTTATTAGTGTCCTCTTTAGACAGAGATGATTGCAGCATTCTGTGATTGATGTTGATCCATGGTGTCTCCTCAGGAGGTCTGGCTTGCTCAGAAAGCTGTGCCTTGGGGTCTGACCCAGTGTCAGACAACCAGGACAACCTTGCACCACATTCCCCAACCCCATCCTGTCTGTCCTCACTCACCTGGGACCTGGAGAACTGGCTACGCTCAGGAAAAAGATGTTTCTCCTTTTTCTTTTTCTTTTGGAGCAATCTAAAACTTTTAATGTTCCCCACTGCAAACAGACACACTCCTCAGGTGTGTGCCAGCCCAAGGTGCCACCAAAACCACTGCAGAGCTGCCCTGGGCCAGCTGTGAGGGTGGATCATCATCCCAAGCTGCACTGGGCACTGCCAGGGGCTGTGGCCATGGACACTGCACTGACCCCACTGCTGGGTTTGGTGCCACGGCAACCGTGAGAAGCTCAAGTTTCCTTGGAAACACTGGGGAGGACTGGGACATACTGGGGAACACTGGGAACCCTGTGGGAGACACTGGGACATAGTGGGAGTGATACTGAGAGGACTGGGACAACCTGGGAACATGGGGAATGCTGAGGAGGAATCTGGGAAGACTGGGATGGACTGTGGGGTACACGAGACACACTGGGGACATACTGGGAGTGATACTGGGCCATACTGGGAAAACTGGGAATATTGTGAGTAAAACTGGGGGATACTGGGAAAACTGGGGATACTGTGAGTGATACTGGGGAATACTGGGACAAACAGGGACACTTGAAACAGTGTGGGAAGACTGAGGGACACTGGGGCACGCTATGGGTGACACTGGGGGTCCTAGAAGGGACTGGTTATGAACTAACGTGTACTTGGAGGGACTGGGCTGTACTGGTCGGGCCTGGAGGGCAGTGAGAATGCACTGGGTTGTACTGGGAGGGACTGCAGGGGTTGAATGGGCTGCTCCTCCGATGATCACTGCCCGCAGTCAATCAGCGCCAGGGATCGGAGCCTCAGGGCAGTGCCTGGCGTCAGCGCCATCTTTTCTTTTGCCTCTAACTCCCATCATGCCCCGCGGCCCGATTGAGCCCCGTTGGAGCTGGGACTACAACCCCATCATGCCCCGCTCCACAGAACCCCGGTATCTGCCCCCATGTGTCCCATAAGTGTCCCCGAGACCCTCCAGGATCCTTACCTGTCCCCTCAGTGCCCACTCGGGACCTCCCAAAAGCTCTTGATGCCCTGAATGCTCCCAACCAGAGATTCCTGATAACACAGTTCAGTGCCTAAAACTCCTGTCATGCACCGCTCCTTAAAGAGCCCAGTTAGAGCTCCCAAGCTCCCTAAGTGTACCCGAACTGTTCCCCTGAGGACCTCAAGTCATGGCTGCGATGCAAAAGTGTCCCCAAGTGCCATCCCGGACCCCAAAACACCTCGAGCCACTTCCGGGACTACAGCTCCCATCATGCTCCCTGAGAAGAGCATGACTTCATCTCCCATCATGCCCCATGGCCCTATTAAAACATATTATACCCGCGCCTACAACTCCCATCATCCCCGCGCACCAGAGAGCCCCTGTTAGAGCCCCCAGTGCCCGCCCCGGACCCCGAAGGGCCCCAGATTCTCTCCCTGAGCTCCAGGTGCCTCTGGACCCCCAAGAGCTCCCCAGGAGCCTGATTTGTCCATCAGAGTCCCTTAGTGTCCCTCCGAGTGCCCCACCAGCTCCAGAAATGATTTTAAAAATACTAAAGGACTATAAATAGGACTAATAGGCACGAAGTGGGAGAAATGAATGAGCCAATACTGGTCAATTAACTAATGAAGGGAATTATGTTACTTAGAACCAATGGACCAAAATTTTTTGGTTGCTAAAAATGTATTATTTTTACATTAAATATAAAAATATAGTAATAAAATATAAAAATAATATTATTATAAAAAGAAAACTTCTTTATAATTTTAATTATAAACTACTATTATAAATTTTATTTACAAAGAAAAATGCATAATTTTTGTTATAGACTGAGAATGAAAACCGAATTAAGTCCGTCTTAATCAATTAGAGTTTATTAGCAAGCGACAGTAAGCAAAACAGCACTGGGCGACCGGGAGGCACTGCTCCACAAACAGCGCAATTTCCTCTCCCCATGGTCTTTTTATACAGTTTTAATTCAGCTGACGTGTCCTTCCTTGGAGTACTCTGCATCCACCAGGCCCGTTGCTGGGTGGGTCGTAATCTTGTCTTCTGGTGGTCACAGCAGGGAAGAGGCGCCGGGTCCTTCTCTTGTTTATTCCTCCTATCTTTAGGGAAAATCCTTAAAACTGGTTAAACAATCCAGCCGCTAGTTTTAGCATAAATTATGTATACCGTGCTGGTGATTGAAACTATGTGGTCAAAGTCCATACCCGTCTCACCTCCGGCTGAAATTCATTACTCCTTACTAGGAGTTTAATGAACGAAGTGTTTACAATGTATCACAGTCTCTCCTTTTTCTCTTTTACCATTTTGTTCATTAAAACGTTTCAGTTCTTTATGACTTAGGGCAAGGGTTTCAATTACCTCTGGATCACTAGGCCTGTGCTTATACTTAGCTCGAATGAGCATCAGGTGTGCTGTCTCTAGTCGTCTTTTACAATTTCTATGATTTTATTAAAGATGCAGGGGCTAAAAGTTAATCCTAATATAGGAGAATGATTGCTCTTGCTATGGTTGACAACAGGGCAGTGAGCCAAGGAGAATTATTAAACCAAGTCTCATACCTCGCTTCCCTTTTTTCTTCCTTTGCTTTAACCCCTCTCTTAGCTTGGCCATTGAATCCCTTACAATGTCTGTTTTATTCAAGCATATGCAACACTCTTCTCTTAAGGCAACACACAATCCCCCTTGTTGTAAAAGATTAGATCTAGACCCCTTCGGTTTTGTAACACTACCTCTGATGTGACCCGAACATCTTGCTTTAGAACGGTATGGGAGCGGAATGGGAGTCCTGAAAGGGGAGTCACCTGGGATGGGGGTGCAATGGGAATTGGAGTCCCTCAGGGCTGGAGGGATTCAGAGATGGGAGTTCCCAGGAACTTGGGGTTATGGGTGGGGGTCCAAGGGATGAAGGTCCTGGGAGAATGGGGGCGGCCCAGGGAGTGGAGTGTCCTGTGGGAATAAAGGTTTTGAGGGAAGGAGGATTGTAGGGTCTGGAACTTGGGGAGAGGGTTCTTTGGAAATGAGGGTCCTGTGCCGTGGGGAATCCTGGGAATGGTTGTTCTGGGACGGGGGTCCCCAGGGAAGAGGGACATAAGGAAAGGGGGCTCCATGGATGGGTTCCCAGGAGAATGGGGTGCCATGAATGGGCAGTGGCTGGGCAGGTCTGTGGCTCACAGTTCCTTCACTGGATGCCTCAGATTTTGGGGGTGACCCAGCACCCCAGAGCTGCCCTTCTGAGGTGCTAATTTCCTGGGAAGGAATCACATGGGAACTCTGGACATCTCTGCCTCTGTGCCCTCCCTGGCATTGCCTTTTTCTCTCTTTATTTCTCAGTTTTCCTTATTTTCCTCAATTTTGCAATGCCCTTAACCCTCTGGTTTTGGCTTAAAAATACTGGGAAAACACCTGGGCAGGGAATGGGCTGGGGGACCCCAGGGAGGAAGAAAAGAGGGTGAGGGACTGCAGGGAGGTTTGAGGGAAGCTGTGGGTGATGGGGATGTCCGGCTGTGCCCCTCCAACACTTTCACTTTCTCTATCCTGCAGCAGAAGGAGGAGGCTGTTTCTGCTGAGAGTCACACGGGTGGGGTTCTGTCCTGGGGGGGCACATCCAGGGGGTCCTGCCTGAGGGGATGCTGTTATGGGGGTGACACGTTCTGGGGTGGATTTTGTCCCCAGTGCTGACACATCCCATTGCTGGAGATCCTATCCTGGGGATGGCGGCTCTGAGCAGGGTCCCAGGACACATTCCCCGAGCAAGTCCCTGTCCAGGGTAGGGCACATCCTGGAGACCCCTTGTCCCAGGGCTGGGAGGCCCTGCCAA
>JAPFBE010000312.1:0-67024 GCA_034336665.1 Luscinia megarhynchos | reverse complement strand
ACGCCACGTATTGCCATTAGCGGCAATATATCCACCATGGGCAACGCTGAAGCATTGAGACCCGCTACCGCAACAGGTCTACCCCGCCGCATGGCGCCGAAATAACGGAGACCGGCAGCCGGCAACAGGTCCACCAACGCGCGGGCGCGAACGCCGAGGCCACTGCCGGCACCAGGTTCAAGCGCGCGAAGGCCGATAATCAACTAGCGCACCAGATCTAAACCGGCCAGCGCCGAAAGGCTAAGACCCGCTAGCGGCAACAGGTTCACCCACGGCGGGCGCCAAAGGCCGAGAACCGGCAGCGGCAACAGGTCAACTGCGGCGCTGGCGCTTCCAGACCGCTAGTGGCAACAGGTCACTACCACGAAGCAAGCGCGAAAGCGAGACCGCATGCAACAGTCTCACCCACGCGGCGCCGAAAAGGCTTGAGACCGCTAGCGCAACATCTACCACAAGCGGGCGCCAAAGCGTCGACCGGCTAGCGGTAACAGGTCTACCGCTGGGTAGAGAAAGGTTGATAACCGGCAACTGCAACAGGTCTACCCCGGCGGCGCCGAAGCGTCAAATCGCTAGCGCAACAGGTCCACGGCGGCGTGCGCCGAAGGCAGAGATCGCTGCCGGCAACAGGTGTACCCCGCTGGGCGCATAAAGCCGAGACCATCTGCCCGGCAACAGGTCTCACCAGCGCCAAGCGCCGAAGGTCTAAGACCGCTAACGCAACAGGTCTACCTTTGGCGGCGCAGGCTGAAAGGCTCAGACCGGCATACCAGGTCTACCACGGGCGGCGCCAAGTTAAAGTCGGACCGCCACGGCACCAGGTCCATTCCGCCAGCGCCAAAGGCCGACCGCCAGCAACAACAGGTCCAACCCGCTGGGCGGCGAACGTCGCCGATCGCCAGCTGCAACCGGTCTACGGGCGGGCGAAACGTCAGACCGGCTACGCAACAGGCCTCCTCGCCTGCAGGGCTAAAAGGCCGACCGCTAGCTGCAACAGGTCTACCGCGGCGGCGTTAAAGGCTAAACCGCCAGCCGCAACAGGTCTAACCCATCGCCGGGCGCCGAAAGCGTCGAAGACCGCTAGCGCAAAATATCCAACGCCGCCGCGGGCCGAAAAGGTCGACCGCTAGTGCAACAGGTCTACCCTCACGAGGCGGCAAAGGCAGAGACCGTTAGCTGCAAACAGGTCTACCCGCGGCGGGCCGCCAAACGTCAGATCGGGCTAGACCAACAGTCTAAACCGCTGGCGCTGAAGGTCGACCGCTACGCAACAGGTCTAATTCCGCTGGCGGGCCAGAAACGCAGACCGCTAGCGGCAACAGTTCAACCGCAAGCGGGCAAGAAAAGGTCGACCGCTGCCGCACCAGGTCTACCCCACGGGCGGGCGAAAGGCCGAAATCGAATTAGCGGAAACAGATCTAACGCCCGGGCGGCGCTGAAGGCTGAGACCGCTAGCGGCAACAGGTCTACCGCTGGCCGAAGGCTGAGACCGCTAGCTGCAACAGGTCTACACCGCTCGCGGGCGCCGAAGGTCGGTGACCGGGCTGCCGGGCAATCCAGGTCTACCGCAGGGCGGCGCCAAAGGCCGCGACCGCTAGCGGCAAATAAGGTCTACGGGCGGGCGCCGAAGGCCGCGAACCGCTAGCGCAACAGGTCTACGGCGGGCGGGCGAAAAGGCAGAGGATCGCCAGCTACAATAGGTGTACCAGCGGGCGCTAGCGCTTAAAGGTCGAAGACCGCTGCCGCACCAGGTCTACCTACAAGCGCCGGCCGAAGGCCGGTGACCGGGCGAAGGCAACAGGTCTACCCAAGCGGCGAGGGCGCAAAGGCCGACCGGGCTAGCGGCACCAGGTCTGCTACCAGCGGCCAGCGTTCAGACCGCTACGCACACAGGTCTATTCCGCTGGCCGAAGTCGGTGACCGCTAGCAACAACAGGTCTACTCGCTGGGCGGCGCTAAGGCCGCTGACCGGCAAGGCAACGCCAGCGGGCGAAAAGGCCGGCCAGCGGCAACAGGTCTTCCTCGCTGCAGGCTAAAAGGCCGACCGGGCGAGCGGCAATAACAGGTCTGCTCGGGCGGACGCTGAAGGCTAAGACCGGCTAGCGCAACAGGTCTACTCACACGGGCGCCGGGCGCGAAGGCTGAGACCGCTAGCGGCAATGGCTCCACGGCAGCGAAGGCCGAGACCGCTAGAAGGTAACAGGTCTACCAAGCGAAGCGGCGCCAAAGGCAGAGACCGGTTAGCGCAATAGGTCTACCACACGGGCGGGCGCCGAAAGGTCGAAGATCGCTAGCGGCATCAGGTCTACACCGGGCGGCGCTAAAGGTCCGTGACCGGGCTGCCGCACCAGGTCTACCCAAGAGGGCCGCTGAAGGCTGAGACCGGCGAAGCGCAACAGGTTCACCCCGCTGGGCGGGCGCTAAAGGTCGACCGGACGAAGGCAACAGCTGGTCTGCCGCGCGTTTCTAGCTGCCAAAGGTCTACCAGCGGGGGCGCTGAAGCGCCGGGACCGGCGAAGCGTAATAGGTCTACGCCGGGCAGCGCAGAAAGGCCAAGACCGCTACGCAACAGGTCTACCCCGCTGGCGGGCGCCGAAGCGTCGCTTAACCGGGCTAGCGCAACAGGTCTACTGGCGCGGGGCTGAAGCGCAGAGATCGGGTTGCCGGGCAACTGGTGTACCCCCGCGCAAGGCGCCGGAAAGGGCTAAGACCGCTAGCGCAACAGGTCTACCGGGCGGCAACAGCCGGTGACCGGCGAAGGCAACAGGTCTTCGCTGGGCGGTGAAAGGTCACGACCGCTATGGCACAAGGTCTACCTGCTGGGCGGGCGCGAAGGCCCGTGACCGGCGAAGCGCAACAGGTCCACCAGGGCGCACGGCGCCAAAGGCCGGCGACCGGCAGCGGCAAATAGGTCTACCACGCTGGCGGGCGAAGGCCGGACGCTAGCGGCAAAAGGTCACTAGCCCGGGCGCGGCGCTGAAGGCTATGACCGCTGAAGCGGCAACAGGTCTACCCGCTGCAGGGCGCTGAAAAACGGTAACGCTGCCGCACAGGTTCACTACAAGGGCGGGCGCGTCGGACCGCCAGCCGCACCAGGTCTACCTGCTGGGCGGCCAGCGACGGTAGACCGCATAGCGCAACTGGTCTACCTTGAGGCGGGCGCTGAAGGCCGGAGACCGCTAGCGGCAACAGGTCTAATTTCGGGCGGCGCGGAAAGGCCGAGACCGCCAGCGGCAACAGGTCTACCCTGGCGGGCGCGAAGCGTACTCAGCTAGCGGCAACAGGTCTACTGGCTAACGCTGAAGGCTGAGACCGCTAGGGCAACAGGTCTACCCCGCGGCATGGCGCTGGAATAATGACCGCTGCCGGGCAACAGGTTCCTACGGCGCGCCGGGCGCTGAAGGCCGAGGCCGCTGCCGCAATTGGTCTTACCAAGGGCGCGGCGCGAAGGGGCTTTACCTCAGCGGCAATCAGATCTACCATGGGCGGCGCGAAGGCCGCTGATCGCTAGGGCAACAGGTCTAATTAATGGCAATGCCGAAGGTCAACCGCTAGCGCAACAGGTCAACCTTGCGCGCTACGCCGAAGGTCGACCGCTAGTGGCAACAGGTCTACCTCGCGAAGGCCGAAGCTACGGAGACCGTTAGCGCAACAGGTCTGGGCGGCGGCCGAAGTACAGACCGCTAGCCGCAACAGGTCTACCCGCGGCGGCCGAAGCGTCGACCGCTAGCGCAATAGTCTACCCAAGGGCAGCGAAAGGTTGAGACCGCTAAGCGGCAACAGGTTACCCCGCTGCGGGCGAAAAGGCCGCTGACCGCTAGCGGCAACAGGTCTACCTTGCGGGCGGGCCGAAAGGCAGCGACCGACTAGCCGCACAGGTCTACGCCAGCGCCGCGCCGAAGCGTCGGTGACCGTCTAGCCGCACCAGGTCTCACGCCGGGCGCTGAAGGCCGGTGACCGGCTAGCGGCAACAGGTCTACCTTCGGCAGGCCGGCGAGAAAGGTCGAAAGACCGCTAGCGCACCAGTGTCTTACCGCGCGCACGAAGGCCGAGACCGGCTACGCGCAGCAGGTCCGGCTTCCGCTGGCGAAGGTCGGTGACCGGGCTGACAGGTCTACCCGCGGGCTACGCAATCGCTGAAGGCAACCGGTTCGGCAAAGGCGCCGCCGAGACCGGCTAGCGGCAACAGGGTCTACTCGCCGCGCGGGCGCAGAAAGGCCGGACCGCAGACGCACCAGGTCTGTTTCGCTGGCCATGCTGAAGGCTAAGAGACCGCTACCGGCACAGGTCTACCCCACGGGCGCCGGGCGCCGAAGCGCTCGGTGACCGGCTAGCGGCAACAGGTCTGACACCACGCATGTGCGCCGACAGGCCGCTGACCGCTAGCTGGCACCAGGTCTACCTTTCGCGAAGCTGGCGCCGAAAGGCGCTGTAGACCGCTAGCGATAACAGGTCTAACTTCACGCCGGGCGGGCTGAAGCGTCGGTGACCGCTAGCCGGCATCAGGTCTACCACCGCGCCGGGCGCTGAAGCGTCAGATTCAGCTAGCTGCAACAGGCACCAGGTTCCTGCGGCGCGGCGCGAAAGGCCGCTAATGACCGCTAGCCGGCACGTGGTCTGATCACTACAAGCGGGCGCCGAAAGGTCGAGACCGGCTGCCGGCAACAGGGTCTGCCGCGGGCCGGGCGCTGAAGGTTAAGACCGGCTAGCGTAACAGGTCTGACCGCCGCTGCGGGCGCTCGAAGCGTCGCAGACCGCTAGCGGCAACAGGTCTACCGCTACGGGCGCGCGTCAGAGACCGCTAGCTGCACACAGCGATCCACCCCACGCGGGCGACAGGCCGCTGACCGCTAGTGGGCAACAGGTCTACCCTAGCGGGCGGCGCGAAGGCTGGAGACCGGCTAGCCGCAATAGGTCTAGCCCGCGGGCGGGCGCCGAAGGTCGTAGACCGCTAGCCGCAACAGGTCTACTCGCCGGGCGGGCGCTGAAGCGTCGAACCGGGCTAGTCGCAATAGGTCTACTCAGGGGCGGCGCTGAAGGCCGCGACCGCTAGCGGCAACAGGTCTACTCTGCGGGCCGAAGGCTGAGACCGCTAGCGCAACAGGTCTACTCGCGCGGCGCTGAAGGCAGAGATCGGCTAGCGGCAACAGGTGTCACTGCCGCTGGGCGCTGAAGCGTCGGTGACCGCTGTCGGCACCAGGTCTACCGGGCGCTGCTGAAGGCTGGCGACCGGGCTAGCGGCAACAGGTCTACCTTTGGCGGCCGAAGCGTCGCTGACCGCTAGCGGCACCAGGTCACCTGGGCGGGCGCGCGGAAAGGCCGTAGACCGCTAGCGGCACCAGGTCTACCCTCCGGCGGGCGCTGAAGCGCCGACCGCTAGCACAACAGGTCTACCCCGGGCGGGCGCCGAAAGGTCGTTGACCGGCTAGCGCAACACGTCTCACCAGCTGGGCGCAGCCAGGTAGGACCGCTAGCGGCAACAGGTTCCTCGGCTGGGCGCTAAAGGCCGAGACCGCTAGCGCAAATCAGGTCTACCAAGGGCGCCGGAAGCGCTAGGGCTAGGACCGCTACGCAACAGGTCTACCCTTTGACGGGCGCCAAGCGCTGAGCAGACCGCTAGCGCAATAGGTCTACCTCGGCGGGCGCGACAGGCACGCTGACCGCCAGCTGCAACAGGTCTACCCCACGCGGGCGAAGGCCGAGACCGCTGCCGGTACCAGGGCTCCACCGCTGGGCCGCGCTGAAGGCCGAGACCGCTAGCGGCAACAGGTCTACGCAGTGCGGGCGCTGAAGGCTGCGACCGGGCTAGCTGCAACAGGGTCTACTGCAAGCGGGCGCTGAAGCGTCGGTGACCGCTGGCTGACAACAGGTCTATCGCCCGGGCGGCGCGAAAGCGTCGTGACCGCTAGCGCAACAGGTCTACCTCACGTGGGCGCGAAGGTCGCTGACCGCTGGCGCAACAGGTCTACGCTGGGCGGCCCTAAAGGCCGTAGACCGCTAGCGGCAACAGGTCTACCTGCCGCGCTGAGGCGTCAGCTGTCAGACCGCCAGCCGCAACAGGTCTACCGCGCGGCGCGCCGACAGGCCGTAGATCGCGGCCGAAGGCACCAGGTCTACCATATGCGCGCGCCGAAGGGCCGCTGAGATCGCGAAGCTTGGCTAACAGGTCTACGCTGCAGCGGGCGCGAAAGGTCGGTGACCGCTGCCGGGCAACAGGTCTGTCTTCGCAGGCGGCGCGCCAAAGGCTGAGACCGCGAAGCGGCAACAGGTCTACTCTGGCTGGGCGGCGCTTAAAGGCCGGTGACCGGCTAGCGGCAACAGGTCTGCTTTGGCGGCGCTGAAGCGTCGCTGTGACCGCTACGCGGCAACAGCTCTACCCGCTCGGGCGGGCTGAAGGCCGACCGCTAGCGGCAACAGGTCTACCGCTGGGCGGCGCGAAAGGCTGAGACCGCTAGCGCAACAGGTCTACCACGCTGCATGGCGAAATAATGGTGACCGCTGCCGGCAACAGGTCTCCCTGCCGGGCGCTAAAGGTCGGTATCGCTGCCGGCACCAGTCACGCGCGCCGGAAAAGCCGACCGCGAAGGCACAGTCTGCCCGCTGGGCGGCGCGAAGGCTAAGACCGCTAGCTGGCAACAGGTTCACCACGGCGGGCGCTGAAGGCCGGTGACCGGCTGCCGGCACCAGGTCTACAGCGCGCTGGGCGCCGAAGGCCGACCGCTAGCGCAACAGGTTCACGCTGGCGGGGCTGAAGGCCGACCGCTAGCGGCAACAGGTCTACTTGCGCGGGCGCCGAAGGCCGAGAGACCGCTGCCGGCACAGGTGTACCTCGCTGGGCGCGGGCGAAAGGTCGGTGACCTCTGCCGGCAACAGGTCTACCGCTGGCTGGCGCTGAAGGCCGACCGCTAGCGGCAACAGGTCTACCTTTTGGCGGCGCAGGCGCTGAAAGGCCGGTGACCGCGTAGCGGCAACAGGTTCGGGCGGCGCGAAGGCCGACCGCTAGCGGCAACAGGTCTATTCCGCTGGCGGGCGAAGGCCGAGACCGCTAGCGGCAACAGGTCTACGCGCTGGCTGCCAGCGCCGACCGCTAGCGGCAACATCGGTCTACCGCGGAGCGGGCGCTGAAAGGCCGAGACCGGGCGTAAATAGGTCTACCCGCTGCTGGCCGAAGGCCGATCGCTAGCGGCATCAGTCTACACCGCTCGCGGGCGCTGAAGGTCGACCGCTGCCGGCACCAGGTCTGTTCTCAAGCTGGGCGGCGCGCGAAGGCTGAGACCGCTAGCGCAACAGGTCTATCTCAAGGGCGCCGAAGGCCGAGACCGCTAGCGGGCAAATATAATCTACCCCGCCACAAGGGGCGCCGGAAAGGCCGAAACGGCTGACAGCGCGCACAGGTCTACCCCGGCACGAGGCGGCGCTGAAAGGCCGCCACCTGTTAGCTGCGCAACAGGTCTACCGCTGGCTAAGCCGAAGCGTCGAAAGACCGCGAGCGGCAACAGGTCTACACCGCTGCGGGCGCGGAAGCGATCGGTAGATCCGCTAGCCGGCATACAGTGTCTACTGCCAGGTGCGGCGCGCTGCAGAAAGGCCGAGACCGGGCTAGCGCAACAGGTTCGACTTCCGCTGGCGGGCGCCGAAGGCCGCTCGACCGCTAGCTGCAACTAGTGGTCTGCTCGCAGCGCGGCGCCGAAAGGCAGAGACCGGCTAGTCGTAACAGGTAGTAACTGACCAAGCGGGCGCCGTAAAGCGTCGGCAGACCGTCTAGCCGCACCAGGTCTGGCGCGCGCCGCGCCGCAAAGGCCGAGGACCGCTATTGCCGCACCAGGTTCATACCTGCGGGCGAGGGCGAGAGCGTCGACCGACTAGCGCACCAGGTCTGGCTTCGTGGGCGCGCCGAAGCGCTCGAGACCGCCAGCGGCAACTAGGTCTGATTCAGCTGCTGGCGCCGAAAGGCCGGTGACCGGCTAGCGGCAATCAGCTCACACCGCGGGCGGGCGCCAAGAAGGCCGCCGACCGCCAAGCCGGCAATCTCAGGTCTCAATTTTCGCGAGCGGGCGAAAGCGTCGCCGACCGGCTAGCTGCGTAACAGGTCTGACGCCGCGGAAGCGCCTGAAAGGCCGCTAGACCGCTAGCTGCAACAGGTCTACCAAGCGGCGGCGCTGAAAGGCAGCGACTCGGGCTAGCGGCAACAGGTGTCGCTACCCGCGGCGCTGGGCGCTGAAAGGCCGGTGCGACCGCTGCCGCACCATGGTCTGCTCGCGACGCTGGCAGCCGAAGGCCGAGACCGCGAAGCGGCAACAGGTCTACCTTCGCAGGCGACGCTGAAAGGCCAGTAGACCGGGCTAGCGGCAACAGGTCCACCGCGCGGGCGCCGAAGCGCCGAGACCGCTAGCTGCATCAGGTCTGTATCACCGCTGGGCGCGCGAAGCGCTTCAGGACCGCTAGCCGGCAACAGGTCTACACTCGCAGGGCGGCACGAAGCGTCGAGACCGCTAGCGGCAACAGGTTCACTCACGGGCGCGGCGCTAAAGCGTCGGTGACCGGGCTAGCGGCAACAGGTCTGCCCCGCAGGGCGGCAAAGGCTGAGACCGCCAGCGCAACAGGTCTACCCCACGCGTGGGCGCTGAAGGCCGAGTGACCGCTAGCGCAACAGGTTCACTGAGCGCGCGCTGAAAGCGTCGGTGACCGCTGCCGGCAATCAGGTCTGACTCCGCTGGGCGGCGCAGAAGGTCGTGACCGCTAGCTGCAACAGATCTACCGCTAGGCGGCGCGCGAAGGCTGAGACCGGCTAGCTGCAACAGGTCTACCCTGCGGGCGGGCGCCGAAAGGTCGGGACCGGCTAGCCGGCATCAGGTCTACACCGGGCGGCGCTGAAGGCCGGTGACCGCTGCCGGCACCAGGGTCAGCAGGGCGGCGCGAAAGCGTCAGCGAATCGCTAGCGGCAACAGGTCTGCACCACGCGGGCGCTGAAAGGCCGCTGACCGCTAGCTGCAACAGGTCTACTCGCGCGCGGGCTGAAAGGCGGAGATCGGGCTGCCGGCAACAGGTGCTACGCGCTGGCGCCGCCGAAAGGCCGCAGACCGCTGGCGGCACCAGGTCTACCATCGCTGCTGGGCCGAAGCGCGCTGACCGGCTAGCGGCAACAGGTCTACCTTTGGCGGGCGAAGCGCGAGCGTCGAGACCGCCAGCGGCAATTGTGTACCCTGGCTGGGCGCCGAAGGCCGAGACCGCTAGCAACAACAGGTCTACCTCACAGCGGGCGCCGAAGGTCGCGTAACCGACTAGCTGCAACCGGTCTCTGCCCGGGCGGGCTTAAAAGGTCTGACCTGCCGAAGCGCAACAGGTCTTCGCCCCGCGAGGGCGTAAAGGCCGGTGACCGCTAGCGGCAACAGGTCCACCTCGCTGGCGGGCGCTGATAGGTTGCGATCCGCTAGCGGCAACAGGTCTACCGGGCGCTGGCGCCAGCGTCGAGACCGCTGCCGCACCAGGTCATTCACCCACGGGCGGCGAAAGGCCGCCAATCGACTAGGCAACAACAGGTCTACTTCGCTGGGCGGCGCTAAAGGCGGAGACCGTTAGCGGCAACAGGTATCTACCCCGCGGCGTGGCGCTGAAAGGCCGGTGATCGGCTAGCGGCATCAGGTCTATCATCAAGCGGGCGGCTGAAAGCGTCGGTAGACCGCTGCCGCACCAGGTCTACCGCAGGGCGGCGCGAAGCGTCGCTGACCCGCTAGCGGCAACAAGTGCCTCTATCGCTGGGCGGGCGCTGAAGCGTCGCGTGTAATCGCATAGCGGCAACAGGCCCACGTGTGGGCGCGGGCTGAAAGGCAGAGATCGGCTGCCGGGCAACAGGTGTACCCACGGCGCTGCGCCGAAGCGTCGGTGACCGGGCTGCCGGCACCAGGTCTACCGGCGCGGGCTGCCGAAGGCCGAGACCGCTAGCGGCAACAGGTCTACCATGGCGGCGAGGCGCGTGAAAGGCCGACCGAGCTAGCGGGCAACTCAGGTCTGCCCTGGGCGGCGCGAAGCGTCGGTGACCGCTAGCAAACAACAGGTCTAACTCGGGCGGCGCTGAAAGGTCGCGTGACCGACTAGCTGCAACCGGCTTCGCTGAGCGGGCGCTAAAGGCCGTGACCGGGCTACGCGCAACAGGTCTTCCGCTGGCAGGGCTTAAAAGGTCGATGACCGCTACGCGCAACAGGTCTGCTCGCGGGCGGGAAGGCTAAGACCGCTAGCTGCAACAGGTCTACCTCTCACGGGCGCTGGGCGCTGAAGCGTCGGTGACCGCTGCCGGGCAATAGGTCTACCCCGGGCGGGCGCGAAAGGCCGAGACCGGCTAGTGGCAACAGGTCTACCCTCGCGGGCGGGCGCCGAAAGGCGGAGACCGGTTAGCTGCAACAGGTCTACGCGGCGGGCTTAAAACCGCGATCGCTAGCGCATCAGGTCTACACCGCTGGGCGGCGCTGAAGCGTCGGTGACCGCTAGCCGCAATTATGGCCTACTGCAGGGCGGCGCCGCTGAAGGCTGGAGACCGGGCTATGCAACAGGTCTGTTCCGCAGGGCGGCGCTGAAGGCTGGAGACCGCTAGCGGCAACAGGTCTGACCGCTGGCGGGGGCTGAAGCGTCGGTGACCGCTAGCGCAACAGGTCTACTCAAGGGCGCCGGGCGCCGAAAGGCCGACCGCTGCCGCACCAGGTCTGTTCCCCACGGGCGGCGTGAAAGGCCACATCGAATTAGCTGCAACAGATCTGCTCTCTCGGGCGGGCGCTGGAAGGCTGAGACCGGCTAGCTGCGCAATAGGTCTGTCTGCCGCGCGGGCAGCTGAAGGCCGTAGACCGCTAGCGTAACAGGTCTACGCCGCTGGGCAGCGAAAGGCAGACCGCTAGCGCAACAGGTCTGCTCCGCCGGCGGGCGCGGAAGGCCGCTTAATCGCTAGCTGCAACAGGTCTCACTTGGCGGCGCGCTGAAAAGGCAGAGATCGCTGCCGCAATAGGTGTACTCGCTGGGCGCGGGCGCTGAAAGGTCGGTGACCGCTGCCGCAATAGGTCTATTTCCGCAGGGCGCGGCGCGAAGGTCGGCGACCGCTAGCGCAACAGGTCTACCTTGGCGGGCGTAGGCGGAAAGGCCGGTGACCGCTAGCGGCACCAGGTCTAGCTCGGGCGGGGCGCTGAAAGCGTCGACCGGCTAGCGGCACAGGTCTACTTCCGCCGCGGCGCCAAAGGCCGGTAGACCGGCTAGCAACAATAGGTCTACTTCGCTGGGCAACGCGAAGCGTCGCTGAATCGCTAGCGTAACCGGCTTCGCGCGGGCGGGCTTAAAGGCTGGTGACCGCTAGCGGCAATCAGGTCTTCCCGCTGCAGGGCGCGAAAAGGTCGAGGACCGCTAGCGGCAACAGGTCTACCGCGCGGCGCTGAAGGCTAAGACCGCTAGCGGCAACAGGTCTACACAGCCGGGCGCCGAAGGCCGGTGACCGCTGCCGGGCAACAGGTCTACCCGCTGGCGGGCGCTGAAAGGCCGGTGACCGCTGCCGCACCAGGTCTACCCCGCGAGGCGGCGCTGAAGGCGGAGACCGTTAGCGGCAACAGGTCTACTCGGCGGCGTGGGCGCCGAAAGGTCGGTGACCGCTAGCGGCAACAGGTTCAGCGGGGCTGAAGCGTCGGACCGCCACGGCACAGGTCTACCGCTGGGCGGTGTGAAAGGCCAGCTGACCGCTTGGCGTAACATGGTCTACTCGCGCGCGGGCGCCGAAGGGCTGAGACCGCTAGCGGCAGTAGGTCTACCCCCGCTGGGCGGGCCGAAAGGCCGGTGACCGCTAGCGGCAACAGGTCTACCACGCGAAGGGCGCCGAAGGTCGCTACCGCTAGCGTAACAGGTCTGGCGCGCGCAGAAGGCTGAGACCGCTAGCGGCAACAGGTCTACCCCGCGCATGGCGCTGAATACCGGTGACCGCTGCCGCAACAGGTTCACCGCCGGGCGGGCGCTGAAGGCCGTCGGTACCGGCTGCCGGCACCAGGTCCACCACGCGCGCTGGCGCTGAAGGGCCGATACCGACTAGCGCACCAGGTCTGCACGCGGGCGGCGCTGAAGGCTAAGACCGCTAGCGGGCAACAGGTCTACCACGGCGGGCGCTGAAGCGTCGAGACCGCTAGCGGCAACAGGTCTACCTTTGGCGGCGCTGGCGCCGGAAGGCCGGTGACCGGCTAGTGGCAACAGGTCTACTCCGCCAGGCGGCGCTGAAGGGCGCGGAGACCGGTTAGCGGCAACAGGTCTACCGCGCTGGGCGCCGAAGCGTCGGTGATCGCTAGCGGCATCAGGTCTACACCGCTGGGCGGCGCTGAAGGTCGGTAGACCGGGTTGCCGGCACCAGGCCCATGCAGGGCGGGCGCTGAAGGCTGAGACCGCTAGCGGCAATAGTGTCTCACCACGAGCGGGCGCCGAAAGCCGGTGACCGCTAGCGGCAACAGGTCTACCACGGGCGCTGGGCGCCTGAAAGGTCGTAGACCGGCTAGCCGGCACTAGGTCTATCCCCACGGGCGGGCGAGAAAGGCCGCTGACCGACTAGCGCAACAGATCTACCGCGGGCGGGCGCGAAAGGCTGAGACCGGCTAGCGGCAACAGGTGTTCGACCCCGGGCGGGCGCTGAAAGCGTCGGTGACCGCTAGCGTAACAGGTCTACGCTGGCTGGGCAGCGAAAGGTTGAGACCGCTAGCGCAACAGGTCTACTTCCGCTGGGCGCCGAAGGTCGCCAACGCTAGCTGCAACAGGGTCTACTTTGGCGCGGGCGAAGGCAGAGATCGGCCGCCGGGCAATAGGTGTACGCGCGCCGGGCGCCGAAAAGGCCGGTGACCATCTGCCGCACCAGGTCTACTCGCCGGGCGCTGAAGCCAGTCGGTGACCGGCTAGCGGCAACAGGTCTACCTTTGGCGGCGAGGCGCGGAAAGGTCGAAAGACCGCTAGCGCACCAGGTCTACTGGCTGCGGGCGCTGAAGGTCGGTGACCGGGCTGCCGCACCAGGTCTACTCGCAGGGCGCGCTGAAAGGCTGAGACCGCTAGCGTGCAACAGGTCTACCGACGCGGGCGCGAAGCGTCGACCGGCTAGCGCAACAGGTCTGCCCGCTGCGCCGGGCGCCGAAGGTCGGTGACCGGGCTGCCGGGCACCAGGTTCTACTCCCACGGGCGGCGAAAGGCCGCTGACCGACTAGCGTAACAGATCTATCGCTGGGCGGCGCTGAAGGCTGAGACCGCTAGCTGCAACAGGTCTATTCTCTGCCGGGCGCTGAAGGCGGAGACCGCTAGCGGCAATAGGTCTACGTCATGGGCAGCGAGAAAGGCCGACCGCTAGCGGCAACAGGTCTACCCGCTGCTGGCGCCGAAGGGCCGCCGACCGCTAGCGCAACAGGTCTACTACGGCGCGTGCGCCAAAGGCAGAGATCGGGCTGCCGGGCAACAGGTGTACCGCTGGCGCTGGCGCTAAAGGCCGACCGGGCTGCCGCATCTCAGGTCTACTACGCCGGGCGCCCGAAGGCCGATGACCGCTAGCGGCAACAGGTCTCACCTTTGCGGCGAGGCGTGAAAGGCCGAGACCGCTAGCGGCACCAGGTCTACTCGCTGGGCGGGCGCTGAAGGTCGGTGACCGCTAGCGCAATTATGGTCTATTCCGCTGGGCGGGCGAAAGGTCGGTGACCGGGCTAGCAACAACAGGTCTACCCCGCTGCATGGGCTAAGGTCACGCCACCGCTAGCGGCAACCGGTCTTCCCCATGGCGGGCTGCTGCAGGTCGCTGACCGAGCTAGCGGCAACCGGTCTCGGGCGGGCGAAAAGGTCGGTGACCGGCTAAGCGGCAACAGGTCTTCCCGCTGGCAGGGCGCAAAGGCCGAGACCGCTAGCGTAACAGATCTACCGCTGGGCGGGCGCTGAAGGCTGAGACCGCTAGCGGCAATAGGTCTACCGCTGGGCGGGCGCTGAAGGCCGAGACCGCTAGCGGGCAACAGGTCTACCTCGCGGCGCTGGCGCGAAAGGCCGATGACCGCTGCCGGCATCGTGGTCTACCCCACGGGCGGCGAGAAAGCGCCGCCCCATCAGCTGCGCAACAGATCTACGCTGGGCGGCGCTGAAGGCTGAGACCGCTAGCGGCAACAGGGTCTATCTACCGGGCGGGCGCTGGAAGGCCGGTGACCGGCTAGCGGCAATAGGTCTACGCTCGGGCAGCGAAAGGCCGAGACCGCTAGCGTAATAGGTCCACCCTCGCGGGCGGCGAAAGGTCGCTGACCGCTAGCTGCAACAGGTCTCCACTTGGCGGCGTAGCGCCGAAAGGCAGAGATAGGCTGCCGGGCAACAGGTGTACCACTAGGGCGCGCGCGCTGAAGGTCGGTAGACCGCTGCCGCACCAGGTCTACCAGGGCGCTGAGCGCCGAAGGGCCGAGACCGGCTGAAGCGCAACAGGTCTACCTGGCGGCGAAGCGTGAAAGGCCGAGACCGCTAGCGGCATCTGTGTTCAGTTCTGGGCGGCGCTGAAGGCCGACCGCTAGCGGCACCAGGTCTATTCCGCCGGCGGGCTGTAAAGCGCCGGTGACCGCTAGCAACAACAGGTCTACCTCATGCGCGGGCATGCCGTAAGGCCGCTGACCGCTAGCGGCAACCGGTTCACAGGCGGGCGCAAAGGCCGAGACCGCTAGCGGCAACAGGTCTTCCGCTGCAGGGCGCGAAAAGGCCGGTAGACCGCTAGCGCAACATGGTCTCACTGCAAGCGGGCGCCGAAGGTCGAGACCGCTAGCGGCACCAGGTCTACCGCTGGCGGCAGCTGAAGGCCGGTGACCGCTAGCAACAACAGGTCTCACTCCGCTGGCGTGGCGCTGACAAGGCCGCTGACCGCTAGCGTAACCGGTCTTCCCGATGTGGGCTCATTAAGGCCGCTGACCGCTAGCTGCAACCGGTTCTTCGCCGGCGGGGCTTAAAGGCCGAGACCGCTAGCGGCAACAGGTCTTCCGCTGCAGGGCGTAAAAGGCCGACCGCTACGCGCAACAGGTCTGTACTAGCGCGCTGAAAGGCTGGGGACCGCTAGCGGCAACAGGGTCTATCTCGCGCGGGCGCTGAAAGGCTTCGAGACCGCTAGCGGCAACAGGTCTACTTGCGCGGCGTGCGCTGAAAGGCAGATCGGCTGCCGGGCAACAGGTGTCCAAGGGCGCCGGGCGCTGAAGGTCGCGACCGCTGCCGGCACCAGGTCTACGCAAGGGCGCTGGGCGCCGAAGGTCGCGGACCGCTAGCGGCAACAGGTCTACCTTTGGCGGCGAGGGCGAAAGGTCGAGACCGCTAGCGGCACCAGGGCTCCATGCCCCGCTGGGCGGCGCCAAAGGCCGGTGACCGCTAGCGCACTCAGGTCTATTCCGCTGCTGGGCGCTGGAAGGCCGACCGCTAGCAACAACAGGTCTCACCACTGCGGCGGGCGCCAGCTAGCGTCGCTGACCGCTAGCGGCAACCGGTCTTCCCGCGGCGGGCGCAAAGGTCGAGACCGGCTAGTCGCAACAGGTCTTCCCGCTGCAGGGCGTAAAAGCGTCGAGACCGGCTACGGCAATAGGTCTTACTCGCGGGCGGGCGCCGAAGCGTCGTGACCGCTTAGCGGCACCAGGGTCTAGCTTCGCTGGCGCGGCGCCGAAGCGCCGATGACCGCTAGCAACAACAGGTCTACCCTCACGGCGGGCGCCGCTAAGCGTCGCAATCGCTAGCGTAACCGGTCTTCCTCGCTGCGCGCCAAGAAGTCGTGTGACCGCTAGCGGCAACCGGGTTCTCAAGGGCGGGCCGCGAAAGGCCGGTAGACCGCTAGCGGCAACAGGTTCTCGCCGCAGGGCTTAAAGGTCGAGACCGCTAGCGGGTAACAGGTCTAGCCTGGGCGGGCGCGAAGGCCGAGACCGGCTAGCGCAACAGTGGTCTATCCCCGCGGGCTGAAGGTCGGTGACCGCTAGCGGCAATAGGTCTACCCCAGGGCGCTGCCAAAAGGCCGGTGACCGGCTGCCGCACTCAGGTCTACTTTCCCACGGGCGGCGAGAAAGGCCGCCGACCGACTTAGCGGTAACAGATCTAGCCTGCGGGCGGCGCTGAAGGCTGAGACCGGCGTTAGCGGCAACAGGTCTATCTCGTACGGGCGCCGAAAGCGTCGAGACCGCTAGCGGTAACAGGTCTACACGCTGGCAGCGAGAAAGGCCGACCGACCGCTAGCGGCAACAGGTCTACCAGCTGGCGGGCGCTGAAGGCCGCGAATCGCTACGCAACAGGTCTATTTGGCGCGGCAGCGCTAAAACGCAGAGATCGCTGCCGGCAACAGGTGTACTACGCGCGCTGGGCGTTGAAGCGTCGGTGACCGCTGCCGCACCAGGTCTACGCGCCGGCGCGGAAAGCGTCGGTGACCGCTAGCGGCAACAGGTCTACCCTTCGCGGGCGAAAGGCAGGCTTGCGACCGCTAGGTGCATCGAGGTCTACTCGCTGGGCGGCGCCGAAGGGCCGAGACCGCGAGCGGCATCCAGGTCTATTCCGCTGCTGGCGCGAAAGGTCGAGACCGCTAGCAACAACAGGTCTACCTCACGGGCTGCGCGCGAAGGCCGCCGACCGGCGAAGCGGCAACCGGTCGCGCGGCGCGAAAGCGTCAGACCGCTAGCGCAACAGGTCTCGCGTAGGGCTTAAAAGGTCGACCGCTAGCGGCAACAGGTCTACTTCGCTGCGGGCGCGGAAGGCTAAGACCGCTAGCGGCAACAGGTCTACCCCACGGGCGCTGGGCGCTTAAAGGCCGGTGACCGCTGCCGGCAACAGGTCTACCCCGCGGCTGGCGCGAAAGCGTCGGTGACCGCTAGTGGCAATAGGTCTATCCCGCGAGGCGGGCGAAAGAAGCGGAGACCGTTAGCGGCAATAGTCTCGCCGGGCGGGCGCAGCAGGTCGAGACCGCTAGCGCAACAGGTCTGACTGCTGGCTGGGCGCCGAAGCGTCGGTGACCGCTAGCGGGTAAATAGGTCCACGCCCCGGCGGGCGTGGTGAAAGGCCGCTGACCGCTTGGCGGCAACAGGTTCCGACCAGCGGGCGCCGAAGGTCGAGACCGCTAGCGGCAACAGGTTCACCGCCGCACGGGCGCGAAAGGCCGGTGACCAGCTAGCGGAACAGGTCTACCACGCGCGTGGGCGCCGAAGGTCGCGAATCGCTAGCGGCAACAGGTCTATACTTTCGCTGGGCGGCGCTGAAGGCTAAGACCGCTAGCGGCAACAGGTCTACCCCGCTGCAGGGCTGAAGCGTCGGTGACCGCTGCCGGCAACAGGTCTTACCCCACGGGCGGGCGCTGAAGGCCGCGGGACCGCCAGGCCGGGCACTAGTCTACACTTCGCTGGGCGGCGCCGAAGGTCGGTGACCGCTAATGCGTAACAGGTCTACCCCCAGGCGGGCGCCGAAGCGTCGGTGACCGCTGAAGCGCAATAGGTCTACTCTCGGGCGGGCGCTGAAGGCCGGTGACCGCTAGCGGCAATAGGTCTACCCCGCTGGCGGGGCGCTGAAGCGTCGCGACCAGCTAGCGCAACAGGTCTACCGCTGGGCGGCGCTGGGAAAGGCTGAGACCGCTAGCGGCAACAGGTCTACCCCTCGCTGCATGGCGCTGAATACCGGTGACCGCTGCCGGGCAACAGGTCTATCTAAGCGCGCTGCTGAAGGTCGTAGGCCGCTGCCGCACCAGGTCTACCAAGGGCGCTGGCGCTGAAGGCCGATACCGATCAGCGGCACCTAGGTCCACCTGGCGGGCGGCGCTGAAGGCTAAGACCGGGCTAGCGCAACAGGTCTTACCTCACGGCGGGCTGAAGGCCGGTGACCGCTAGCGGCAACAGGTCTACCTTTGGCGGCGCTGGCGCGCGAATGGCCGAGACCGCTAGTGGCAACAGTGGTTCATCACGCTGGCGCTGAAGGCGGAGACCGTTAGCGGCAACAGGTCTCACCAGCGGGCGAAAGCGTCGGTAGATCGGCTAAGCGCATCAGGTCTCACACCGCTGGGCGCGTGAAGTCGTGTGACCGCGTTTGCCGCATCTAGTGGGTCTACCCTCTAATGGGCGGCATGAAAGGCCGCTAATCGCACTAGCTGCAATAGATCTACCGCCGGGCGGCGCTGAAAGGCTGAGACCGCTAGCGTAACAGGTCTACCCCGCTGGGCGGGCGCTGAAGGTCGGTGACCGGCTAGTCGCACAGGTTCACGCCGCTGGGCAGCGAGAAAGGCCGAGACCGGCTAGCGGCAATAGGTCCACCGCGCTGGGCGCCGAAGCGTCGCTGTAATCGCCAGCGCAACAGGTCTACTGCGGCGGGTGCGCCAAAGGCAGAGATCGGCTGCCGGCAACAGGTGTACCAAGGGCGCCGGGCGCTGAAAGGTCGGTGACCGCTGCCGCACCAGGGTCTACGCGCAGCGCCGGGCGCTGTCGGTCGACCGCTAGCGGCAACAGGTCTACCTTGCGGCGAGGGCGTGAAAGGCCGAGACCGCTAGCTGCACTAAATCTGTCTCGCTGGGCGGGCGCTGAAGCGTCGGTGACCGGCTAGCGGCACTCAGGTCTATTCCGCTGGGCGGGCGGAAGCGTCGGTGACCGCTAGCAACAACAGGTTCAATTCTCGCGCTGGGCGCTGATAGCGTCGCATCATCGCCAGCGCAACCGGTCTTCGCTGGGCGGGCTTAAAAGGTCGAGACCGGCTAGCCGCAACAGGTCTCCCCGCCGCAGGGCGCAAAGCGCCGGTGACCGCTAGCGGCAACAGGTCTACTCGCAGCGGGCGCTGAAGCGTCGGTGACCGCTAGCGGCAATCAGGTCTAGTACGCTGGCGGGCGCTGAAGTCGTAGACCGCTAGCAACAACAGGTCTACCCTCACAAGCGGGCGCCAAGAAGTCGCTGAATCGGCTAGCGGCAACCGTCTTCCCTCGCGGCGGGCGCTGAAGGTCACGCGAGATCGCTAGCGCAACCGGTCTCACGGGCGGGGCGCTAAAAGGCCGGGAACCGCTAGCTGCAACAGGTCTCTCGCAGGGCGCAAAGGCCGGTGACCGCTAGCGGCAATAGGTCTGCTTCGCGGGCGGCGCTGAAAGGCTGAGACCGCTAGCGGCAACAGGTCTACTCACAAGCGGGCGCCGAAGCGTCGGTGACCGGCTAGCGCAACAGGTCTACCAAGGGCGCTGGGCGCTGAAAGGTCGGTGACCGCTGCCGGCACCAGGTCTACTCCCACGGGCGGCGAAAGAAAGGCCGCCAATCGACTAGCTAGTAACAGATCTACCGCTGGGCGGGCGCCGAAGGCTGAGACCGCTAGCGGCAACAGGTCTACTCACGGGCGCTGAAGCGTCGGTGACCGGCTAGCGTAACAGGTCTACGCCGCTGGGCAGCGAAAGGCCGAGACCGCGCTAGCGGCAACAGGTCTACCGCGGGCTGGGCCGAAAGGTCGCTGACCGCTAGCGGCAACAGGTCTACTGGCGGGCGTGCGCGAAAGGCAGAGATCGGGCAAGCTGCAACAGGTGTACCACGGGCGCTGGGCGCCGAAGGGTCGCAGACCGGGCTGCCGGCACTCGGTCTCCACATGGGCGGGCGCTGAAGCGTCGGTGACCGGCTACGGCACTAGGTCTATTCCGCTGGCGGGCGCCGAAGCGTCGGTGACCGGCTAGCAACAACAGGTCTACTCCCGCGGGCGCTGCAAGGTCGCTGAATCGCTAGCTGCAACCGGGTCTCTCGCGCGGGCGCTGAAGGCGGAGACCGGCTAGCGGCAATAGGTCTACGCCGCTGGGCAGCTGAAAGCGCCGACCGCTAGCGGCAACAGGTCTACCCCGCTGGCGGGCGCCGAAGCGTCAGCTAATCGCTAGCTGCAACAGGTCTACTTGGCGGGCGCGCCGAAAGGCAGAGATCGGCTGCCGGGCAACAGGGTGTACTTACGCGCCGGGCGCTGAAAGGCCGGTGACCGCTGCCGGGCAATTCAGGTCTACCATGGGCGCCGGGCGCCGGAAGGTCGGTAGACCGCTAGCGCAACAGGTCTACCTTTGGCGGGCGAGGCGTGAAAGGCCGAGACCGGGCTAGCTGCACCAGGTCTACCGCTGGGCGGGCGCTGAAAGCGTCGACCGCTAGCGGCACTAGGTCTATTCCGCTGGCGGGCGCGAAGCGTCGGTGACCGGCTAGCAACAACAGGTCTACCCTCGGGCGGCAGGGCGCCAGAAGGTCGCTGAATCGCTACGGCAACCGGTCTTCCCCGCTGGGCGGGCGCTGAAGGTCGCGATCGCTAGCGGCAACCGGTCTTCGCGTGCGGGCGAAAGGCCGAGACCGGGCTAGCGGCAACAGGTCTTCCCGCCGCAGGGCTTAAAAGGCCGGTGACCGGCGAAGCGGCAACAGATCTGTTTCGCTGGGCGCGCGAAGGCTGAGACCGCTAGCGGCAATAGGTCTTACCCCGCGGCGGGCTGAAGGTCGGTGACCGCTACGGGCAATAGGTCTACTCAAGGGCGCTGGGCGCTGAAGGTCGGTGACCGGGCTGCCGGCACCAGGTCTACCCTTAACGGGCGGCGAGAAAGGCCGCTGAATCGTAATTAGCGTAACAGATCTATTTCCGGGCGGGCGCTGAAGGCTGAGACCGCTAGCGGCAACAGGTTCTACTCCAGCGGGCGGGCCGAAGGCCGAGACCGCTAGCGGCAACAGGTCTCACGCCCGGGCAGCGCGAAAGGCCGAGACCGGCTAGCGGCAATAGGGTCCACCGCGCTGGCGCGAAAGGCCGCGAATCGCTAGCTGCAACAGGTCTACTTGGCGGGCGTGCGCCGAAAGGCAGAGATAGGCTGCCGGGCAACAGGTGTACCAAGGGCGCCGGGCGCTGAAGAGGTCGGTGACCGCTGTCGCACTAGGTCTACTACAAGCGCCGGGCGCTGAAGGTCGGTGACCGCTAGCGGCAACAGGTCTACCTTTGGCGGCGAAGGCGGAAAGGCCGAGACCGCTAGCGGCAATCGCGGGTCTAGTCCCCGCGCGGGCGCTGAAGCGTCGGTGACCGGCTAGCGGCACTAGGTCTATTCCGCTGGGCGGGCGCTAAAGGCCGGTAGACCGGGCTAGCAACAACAGGTCTACTCCTCGCTAGCGGGCGCTGGGCAAGTCAGCTGACCGCTAGCTGCAACCGGTTCTCACGCGGGCTTAAAGGTCGCAGACCGCTAGCGTGCAACAGGTCTTCGCCGCAGGGCGAAAGGCCGGTGACCCGGGCGAAGCGGGCAATAGGTCTACCGCTGCTGGGCCGAAGTCGGTGACCGCGATAGCGTAACTAGGCCCACTCCGCTGGGCGGCGCTGAAAGCGTCGGTGACCGCTAGCAACAACAGGTCTCACTCCGCTGCGGGCGCTGTAAGGTCGCTGGACCGCTAGCGCAACCGGTTCTTCGCTGGCGTGGGCCTACTAAGGCCGCTTAATCGCTAGCTGCAACCGGGCTTCACGCGGGCGAAGGTCGGTGACCGCTAGCGCAACAGGTCTTCGCTGCAGGGCGCAAAAGGTCGGTGACCGCTAGCGGGTAACAGGTCTGAGCCCGCTGGGCGGCGCGAAAGGCTGGAGAGACCGCTAGCGGCAACATGGTCTACTCCCGCTGGGCGGGCGCCGAAAGGCCGAGACCGGCTAGCGGCAACAGGTCTACGGCGGCGGTAAAAGCGCCGAAAGGCAGAGATCGGCTGCCGGGCAACAGGTGTACCAAGGGCGCGGGCGCTGAAGGTCGGTGACCGCTGCCGGCACCAGGTCTACTACGCGCTGGCGCTGAAAGGTCGGTGACCGGGCTAGCGCAACAGGTCTACCTTTGGCGGCGTAGGCGTGGAAAGGTCGGTGACCGCTAGCGCACCAGGTCTAGCCTGCTGGGCGGCGCCGAAGCGTCGGTGACCGCTAGCGGCACCAGGTCTATTCCGCTGGCGGGCGCCAAAGGCCGAGACCGCTAGCAACAACAGGTCTACCCTCGCTGGCGGGCGCTGCGAAGCGTCGCTGACCGCTAGCGCAACCGTCTTCACAAGCGGGGCGCAGCGTCGAGACCGCTAGCCGCGAACAGGTCTTCTCGCAGGGCGCTAAAAGCGTCGGTGACCGCTAGCGCAACAGGTCTTCGCCGGGCGGGCGCCGAAGCGTCGAGACCGGGTTAGCGGCATCAGGGTCTACTGCTGGGCGGGCGCTGAAGCGTCGGTGACCGGGCTAGCAAATAACAGGTCTATTCCCAGCGGGCGCCAGAAGGCCGCTAACCGGGCTAGCGGCAACCGGTCTCTCATGCGGGCTGCGCAAGTCGCTGACCGCTAGCGTGCAACCGGTCTCCCCGCTGGGGCGCTAAAAGCGCCGTAGACCGGGCTAGCGCAACAGGTCTTCCGCTGCAGGGCTTAAAGGCCGGTGACCGCTAGCGGCAACAGGTCTACTGCGCTGGGCGGGCGCTGAAGGCTGAGACCGGGCTAGCTGCAACAGGTCTCACCACGCTGGGCGGGCGCCGGAAGCGTCGGTGACCGCTAGCTGCAATAGGTCTACTCAAGGCGCGCGCGCCGAAGCGTCGGTGCAGACCGGCTGGCCGGCACCAGGTCTACTCCCACGGGCGGGCGAGAAAGGGCCGCTGATCGACTAGCGGCAACAGATCTACCGTGGGCGGCGCTGAAGGCTGAGACCGGGCTAGCAGGCAACAGGTCTACCAAGCGCGGGCGCCGAAGGCCGGTGACCGCTAGCGGCACAGGTCTACGCCGCTGGGCAGCGTAGAAAGGCCGAGACCGGGCTAGCGGCAACAGGTCTACCCCGCTGCGGGCGCAAAGGTCGCTGAATCGCTTAGCGGCAACAGGTCTACTTGGCGGGCGGTAGCGCCAAACGCAGAGATCGGGCTGCCGCAACAGGTGTACCAGCGGCGCCGGGCGCTGAAGGCCGACCGCTGCCGCACCAGGTCTACGCTGCCGGGCGCCGAAGGTCGGTGACCGCTAGCGGCAACAGGTCTACCCCGCCGTGGCGAAGCGCGGAAAGGTCGGTGACCGCTAGCGGCACCAGGCTCCGCTGGCCGGGCGCCGAAGGTCGGTGACCGGCTAGCGGCACTAGGTCTATTCCGCGCGGGCGCCAAAGGTCGGTGACCGCTAGCAACAACAGGTCTACCCCGCAAGCGGCGCGCAAGGCCGCTGACCGGGCTAGCGCAACCGGTCTCCGCTGGCGGGCGAAAGGCCGAGACCGCTAGCAGGGCAACAGGTCTTCCCGCGCAGGGCGAAAGGCCGTGACCGCTAGCGGCAACAGGTCTGTTACCGCGGGCGGGCGCTGAAGGCTAAGACCGCTAGCGGCAACAGGTCTACTCCCCACGCGCGCGCCGAAGGGTCGGTGACCGCTGCCGGCAACAGGTCTACCAGCGCGGGCGCCGAAAGGTCGGTGACCGCTAGTGGCAACAGGTCTACCTCGGGCGAGGGCGCGCTGAAAGGCGGAGACCGTTAGCGGCAACAGGTCTACTACGGGCGGGCCGGAAGGTCGGTGACCGCTACGCAATAGGTCTACTGCCGGGCGGGCGCGAAGGCCGAGACCGGCTAGCGGCAACAGGTCTGTTTCGCTGGGCGGTGTGAAAGGTCGCGACCGGGCTTTGGCGGCAACAGGTTCACTACGCGGGCGCCGAAGGCCGAGACCGGCTAGCGGCAATAGGTCTACTCGCTGCACGGGCGCCGAAAGGTCGGTGACCAGCTAGCGGGAATAGGTCTACCACGCTGGCCGCCGAAGCGTCGCGACCGGGCTAGCGGCAACAGGTCTGACCGCTGGGCGGCGCTGAAGGCTAAGACCGCTAGCGGCAATAGGTCTACCTCGCTGCAGGGCGCCGAAGCGTCGGTGACCGGCCGTCGGCAATAGGTCTACCCCGCTGGCGGGCTGAAGCGTCGCGGACCGGCCAGTCGGCACCAGGTCTACTCGCTGGGCGGGCGCTGAAGCGTCGGTGACCGGCTACGGGCAATAGGTCTACCTCGGTATGGGCGCTGAAGGGTCGGGACCGCTAGCGCAACAGGTCTACTTCATGGGCGGCGCTGAAGGCCGAGCCCCGGCTAGCGGCAACAGGTCTACCCCGCGCGGGCGCGAAAGGTCACGTGACTCAGCTAGCGGCAACAGGTCTGTTCGCTGGGCGGCGCTGAAGGCTGAGACCGGCTAGCGGCAATAGGTCTACTCCCGCGGCATGGCGCCGAATACCGGTGACCGCTGCCGCAACAGGTCTACTACGCGCTGGGCGCTGAAGGTCGAGTACCGCTGCGTCGCACCAGGTCTACGCTACGGGCGCTAGGCGCTGAAAGGTCGATACCGACTAGCGGCACTCAGGTCCACCTCGCGGGCGGCGCGAAGCGTTAAGACCGCTAGCGGCAACAGGTCTACCCTCACGGCGGGCGCGAAAGGCCGGTGACCGCTAGCGTGCAACAGGTCTACCTTTGCGGCGCTGGGCGCTTAATGGGTCGGTAGACCGCTAGTGGCAATAGGTCTACCATACGGGCGGCGTAAAGCGCGGAGACCGTTAGCGTAACAGGTCTACTCGGGCGGGCTGTAGCGTCGGTGATCGGGCTAGCGGCATCAGGTCTACACCGCTGGGCGGGCGCGAAAGGTCGAGACCGGCTGCCGGCACCAGGTCTACCCCATCGGGCGGCGAGAAAGGCCGCCGAATCGAATTAGCTGCAACAGATCTACCGGGCGGGCGCTGAAGGCTGAGACCGGGCTAGCGCAATAGGTCTACCTCAGCGGGCGGGCGCCGAAGCGTCGGTGACCGCTAGCGTAACAGGTCTACGCCAGCTGGGCAGCGAGAAAGGCCGGTGACCGCTAGCGGCAATAGGTCCACTCCCGCGGCGGGCGCCGGAAGGTCAGCGTAATCGCTAGCTGCAACAGGTCTACTGGCGGCGGTGCGCCGAAAGGCAGAGATCGGCTGCCGGGCAACAGGTGTACCGCTGGGCGCTGGCGCTGAAGCGTCGGTGACCGGCTGCCGGCACCAGGTCTACTCAGCGCCGGCGCGAAGCGTCGGTGACCGCTACGGCAACAGGTCTACCTTTGGCGGCGAGGGCGTAAAGGCCGACCGCTAGCGGCACTAAATCTACCGCTGGGCGGCGCTGAAGCGTCGGTGACCGCTAGCGCAATTAGGTCTATTCCCGCGGGCGCCAAAGGTCGAGACCGCTAGCAACAACAGGTCTACTCCGCGGGCGGGCGCCGAAGGTCGCTGACCGCTAGCGGCAACCGGTCTTCGCTGCGGGCGAAAAGGCCGGTGACCGCTAGCGGCAACAGGTCTCACTCTAACGGGCGGCAGAAAGGCCGCCAATCGAATTAGCCGTAACAGATCTACTCCCGCGGGAGGCGCTTAAAGGCTGAGACCGCTAGCTGCAACAGGTCTACTACGCGCGGGCGCTGAAAGGCCGGTGACCGCTAGCGGCAACAGGTCTACCCCGGGCGGGCCGAAGGTCATAATCGCTAGCGCAACAGGTCTATTTGCGCGCTAGCGCCGGAAGGCAGAGATCGCTGCCGGGCAACAGGTGTACTAGCGCTGGGCGCCGAAGGTCGGTGACCGCTGCTCGCACCAGGTCTACCCTCGCTGGGCGGCGCTGCGAAGCGTCGCTGACCGCTACGCAACCGGTCTTCGCTGGCGGGCGAAAGGCCGGTGACCGCTAGCGGCAACAGGTCTTCCTCGCTGCAGGGCTTAAAAGGCCGGTGACCGCTAGCGTAACAGGTCTACCGCTGGGCGGGCGCTGAAGGCTAAGACCGCTAGCGGCAACAGGTCTACTCCCACGGGCGCTGGGCCGAAGGCTGAGAGACCGCTGACGGCAACAGGGTCTACTCGGCGGGCGCCGAAGGCCGGTGACCGCTAGTGGCAACAGGTCTACCCCGCCGATGGCGGGCGCTGAAAGGCAGAGACCGGTTAGCGGCAATAGGTCTACCTCGCCGGGCGGGCGCCGAAAGGCCGGTGATCGGGCTAGCGGCATCAGGGTCTACACCGCTGGGCGGCGCTGAAGGCCGGTGACCGCTGCCGGCTCCAGGTCTGCTCGCAGGGCGGCGCTGAAAGGCTGAGACCGCTAGCGGCAATAGGTCTACCAGCGCGGGCGCTGAAGGCCGGTAGACCGCTAGCGCAACAGGTCTACGCTGGGCGCGCTGAAGCGTCGGTGACCGGGCTAGCTGCAATAGGTCTACCAGGGCGGGCGCCGGAAGCGTCGGTGACCGCTAGCGGTAACAGGTCTACGCCATGGGCAGCGAAAGGCTGAGACCGGCTAGCGGCAATAGGTCTACCCCGGCGCGGGGCGCCAGCGTCGGTAGACCGGGCTAGCGGCAATAGGTTCTTCTCGCTGCAGGGCGCTGAAGCGTCGGTGACCGGGCTGCCGGCACTCAGGTCTACCGCAGGGCGGCGCTGAAAGGCTGAGACCGGGCTAGCGGCAACAGGTCTACTCCCGCGGCGCGGGCGCTGAAAGCGCCGAGACCGCTACGGCAATAGGTCTACTCGCGCGCCGGGCGCCGAAGGTCGGTGACCGCTGCCGGCACCAGGTCTACTCCCACGGGCGCGAGAAAGGCCGCCAATCGAATTAGCGCACAGATCTACCCCGCTGAGGCGCTGAAGGCTGAGACCGGCTACGCAATAGGTCTACCCCGCGCGGGCGCGAAGGCCGGTGACCGCTAGCGGCAACAGGTCTACTCCTACGCGGGCGCTGAAAGGCCGCTGACCGCTAGCTGCAACAGGCTCCACGGCGGGCGCTAGCGCCGAAGGCAGAGATCGGGTTGCCGGCAACAGGTGTACTAAGGGCGCCGGGCGCGAAAGGTCGGTGACCGCTGCCGGGCACCAGGTCTACCATGCGCGGGCGCTGAAGGCCGGTGACCGGGCTAGCTGCAACAGGTCTACCTTGGCGGCGAGGGCGCAAAGGTCGGTGACCGCTAGCGCATCTGAGGTCTCACTTCGCTGGCGGCGCTGAAGGTCGGTAGACCGCTAGCGCACCAGGTCTATTCCGCGGGCGGGCGCCGGAAGGTCGGTGACCGCTAGCAACAACAGGTCTACCCCTGCCAAGGGCGCCAGCGAAGCGTCGCTGACCGCTAGCTGCGTAACCGGTCTCCGGGCGGGCGCAAAGGCCGGTGACCGCTAGCGGCAACAGGTCTTCGCCGCAGGGCTTAAAGGCCGAGACCGCTAGCGCAACAGGTCTAAGCCTGCCGGGCGCGCTGAAGGCTAAGACCGCTAGCGGCAACAGGTCTACTCAGCGGGCTGGGCGCCGAAAGGTCGGTGACCGCTAGTGGCAACAGGTCTACCCCTGCGAGGCGGGCGCGAAAGGCGGAGACCGTTAGCGGCAACAGGTCTGACCGCTCGCGCGGGCGCTGTAAGCGTCGGTGACCGCTAGCGGCAACAGGTCTACTCGCCGGCGGGCGCTGAAGGCCGGTGACCGCTACGGCAATAGGCCCACTTGCTGGGCGAGTGTGAAAGGCCGCGACCGCTTGGCGGCAACAGGTCTACCGCGCGGGCGCCGGAAGGCCGGTGACCGCTAGCGTAACAGGTCTACCCGCACGGGCGCTGAAGCGTCGGTAGACCGCTAGCGGCAACAGGTCTACCACGCGGGCGGGCGCTGAAGGTCGCTGACCGCTAGCTGCAACAGGTCTGCGCTGGGCGGGCGCTGAAGGCTAAGACCGCTAGCGCAACAGGGTCTACCGCTGCAGGGCGCTGAAGGCAGAGATCGGGCTGCCGGGCAACAGGTCTACCACGGCGGGCGCCGAAGCGTCGCGGGACCGCCAGCCGGCACCAGGTCTGCTCGCTGGGCGGCGCTGAAGCGTCGGTGACCGCTACGCAACTGGTCTACCCCGAGGCGGGCGCGAAGCGTCAGGACCGCTACGGCAATAGGTCTACTACCGCTGGGCGGCGCGGAAAGGCCGGTGACCGCTAGCGGGCAACAGGTCTACCTTGCGGCGGGCGCGCCAGCGTCGCTGACCAGCTACGGCAACAGGTCTAGTTTCGCTGGCAACGCCGAAGGCTGAGACCGCTAGCGCAACAGGGTTCTACCCCACGCATGGCGCCGAATACCGGTGACCGCCGTCGGCAACAGGTTCACTACGCGCCAGCGCCGAAGCGTCGGTATCGGGCTGCCGCACCAGGTCTACGGGCGCCGGCGCCGAAGGTCGATAATCGACTAGCGGCACCAGATCTACGCTGGGCGCTGAAGGCTAAGACCGGCTAGCGGCAACAGGTCTACCCCACGGCGGGCGCCGAAGCGTCGAGACCGCTAGCGGCAACAGGTCAATCTTGCGGGCGCGGGCGCGAAGCGTCGGTGACCGGCTAGTGGCAATAGGTCTACTCGCTGTAGGCGCGCTGAAGCGCGGAGACCGGGTTAGCGGCAACAGGTCTACCTCGGCGGGCGCCGAAGGCTGAGACCGCTAGCGGCAACAGGGTCTACGGGCGGGCGCTGAAGCGTCGAGACCGGGCTAGCGGCAATAGGTCTACGCCGCTGGGCAGCGAAAGGTTGAGACCGGCTAGCGGCAACAGGTCTACCCCGCTGGGCGCCGAAGGCCGCCGACCGCTAGCTGCAACAGGTCTACTTGGCGGGCGGGCGCCGAAAGGCAGAGATCGGGCTGTCGGGCAACAGGTGTACCCCGCGGCGCGGCGCTGGAAGGTCGAGACCATCTGCCGGCACCAGGTCTACTCTACGCGCGGGCGCGAAAGGCCGAGACCGGCTAGCGCAACAGGTCTACCTTGGCGGCGAGGCGAAAGGCCGAGACCGCTACGCACCCAGGTCTACTTCGGGCGGGCGCCGGAAGCGTCGGAGACCGGCTAGCGGCACCAGGTCTATTCCGGGCGGGCGCGAAAGGTCGGTGACCGGCTAGCAACAACAGGTCTACTCCCGCTGGCGCGCTGCTAAGGCCGCCGGTAATCGCTAGCGCAACCGGGTCTTCCGCCGGGCGCAGCGTCGGTGACCGGGCTAGCGCAACAGGTCTTCCCGCGCAGGGCTTAAAAGGCCGACCGGCTAGCGGCAACAGGTCTATCCCCGCTGGGCGGCGCTGAAGGCTAAGACCGCTAGCGCAACAGGTCTACTCCCACGGGCGCTGGGCGCCGAAGCGTCGAGACCGCTAGCGTAACAGGGTCTATCGACCGCTAGCGGGCGCCAAAGGCCGGTGACCGCTAGTGGCAACAGGTCTACCTCAGCGAGGCGGGCGCTGAAAGGCAGAGACCGGTTAGCGGCAACAGGTCTACCGCGCGGGCGCCGAAGGTCGAGATCGCTAGCGGCATCAGGTCTACACCGCGGGCGCGCCGAAGGTCGGTGACCGCTAGCGGCAATAGGTCTACCACGCGCGGGCGCGAAGCGTCGGTGACCGGGCTAGCGCAACAGGTCTACCAAGCGGGCGCCGCGCTAAAAGGTCAGACCGCTGCCGCACTAGGTCTACCCCACGGGCGGGCGAGAAAGGCCGCCAATCGAATTAGCTGCAACAGATCTACCGCGGGCGGCGCTGAAAGGCTGAGACCGGCTAGCGGCAATAGGTTCACGGGCGGGCGCCGAAGCGTCGGTGACCGCTAGCGCATCAGGTCTACACCGCTGGGCGGCGCTGAAGGTCGGTGACCGCTGCCGCACCAGGTCTACCCGCAGGGCGGCGCCGAAGGCCGCTGACCGCTAGCGGCAACAGGTCTACCCCGGGCTGGGCGAAGGCCGCATAGACCGCTAGCGCAACAGGTCTACTTGGCGGCGGGCGCCGAAAAGGCAGAGATCGGGCTGCCAGCAACAGGTGTACCGCAGGGCGCTGGGCGCTGAAAGGGTCGGTGACCGCTGCCGCACTAGGTCTACCACGGGCGCGGCGCTGAAGGTCGAGACCGCTAGCGGCAACAGGTCTACCTTTGGCGGCGAGGGCGTGAAAGGCCGGTGACCGCTAGCGGCACCAGGTCTGCTCGCTGGCCGGCGCGAAGGTCGGTGACCGGGCTACGGCACTAGGTCTATTCCGCTGCATGGGCGCCGTAGCGTCGGTGACCGCTAGCAACAATAGGTCTACCTCGCTGGGCGGCGCTGCTAAGGTCAGCTGACCGCTAGCTGCAACCGGGTCACTGGGGCGGGGCTGAAAGGCCGGTGACCGCTAGCGGCAACAGGTTCCTCGCGCAGGGCGCAAAGGCTGCCGGGACCGCTAGCGCAATAGGTCTATCTCGGGCGGGCGCTGAAGGCTAAGACCGGGCTAGCGGCAACAGGTCTACTCCCCACGGGCGCCGGGCGCCGGAAGGCTGGAGACCGCTAGCGGCAACAGGTCTACTCCGCTGGCGGGCGCCGAAGCGTCGGTGACCGCTAGTGGCAACAGGTCTACTTCCCGCGAGGGCGGGCGCTGAAAGGCAGAGACCGGGTTAGCGGCACAGGTTCACCACGCTGGGCGCCCGAAAGGCCGGAGATCGGCTAGCGGGTATCAGGTCTACACCGCTGGGCGGGGCGCTGGAAGGTCGGTGACCGCTGCCGGGCACTCAGGTCTACTCGCAGGGCGGCGCGAAGGCTGAGACCGCTAGCGCAACAGGTCTACTACGCGGGCGCCGAAGGCCGGCGACCGCTAGCGGCAACAGGTCTGTCTTCGCTGGCGGGCGCTGAAGGTCGGTGACCGGGCTAGCGCAACAGGTCTACCTACGCGGGCGCTGAAGCGTCGAGACCGGGCTAGCGGCACAGGTCTACGCCGCTGGGCAGCGAAAGGCCGAGACCGCTATCGGCAACAGGTCTACCCCGCCGCATGGGCGCTGAAGGTCGCGAATCGCTAGCTGCAACAGGTCTACTTGGCGGGCGGGGCGCCGAAAGGCAGAGATCGGGCTGCCGGCAACTGGTGTACCGCAAGGGCGCGCGCTGAAGGCTAAGACCGGCTACGGGCAATAGGTCTAATTTCACGCGGGCGCTGAAGGTCGGTGACCGGGCTAGCTGCAACAGGTCCAGCTCGGGCGGTGTGAAAGGTCGCGACCGGGCCTGGCGGCAACAGGTCTGACTACGCGGCGCCGAAGGGCCGGTGACCGCTAGCTGCAACAGGTTCACCCCGCCGCACGGGCGCCGAAGCGTCGGTGACCGGCTAGCGCAACAGGGTCTACCACGCCGGGCGGGCTGAAGGCCGCTGACCGCTAGCGGCAACAGGTCTACTGGGGCGGCGCCGAAAGGCTAAGACCGCTACGCCAATAGGTCTACCCGCCGCAGGGCGCTGAAGCGTCGGTGACCGCTGTCGGCAACAGGTCTACTCACGGGCGGGCGCCGGGAAGGCCGCGGGACCGCCAGCCGGGCACCAGGTCTGCCCGCTGGGCGGCGCTGAAGGCCGTAGACCGCTACGTAACTGGTCTACCCCGAGCGGGCGCCGGAAGGTCGGTGACCGGGCTAGCGGCAACAGGTCCCACTCGCTGGGCGGCGCGAAAGGCCGGTGACCGCTAGCGCAACAGGTCTACCCCGCTGCGGGCGCCGAAAGGTCGCCGTACTTCAGCTACGGCAACAGGTCTACTTCGGGGCAACGCTGAAAGGCTGAGACCGGCTACGCAATAGGTCTACCCCGCTGCATGGCGCTGAATAATCGGTGACCGCTGCCGGCAACAGGTCTACGGGCGCTGGGCGCCGAAGGTCGAGTAGCCGGGCTGCCGCACCAGGTCTACGCCAAGGGGCGGGCGCGAAAGGCTAAGACCGCTAGCGGCAACAGGTCTACCCCACGGGCGGGCGCCGAAGCGTCGAGACCGCTAGCTGCAACAGGTCAACCTTTGCGCGCTGGGCGCCGAAGCGTCGGCGGACCGGGCTAGTGGCAATAGGTCTACTTCCCGCTGAAGGGCGGGCTAAAGGGCGGAGACCGGTTAGCGGCAACAGGTCTACTCGCCGGGCGGGCGCCGAAAGGCTGAGACCGCTAGCGGCAACAGGTCTACCACAGCGGGCGCCGAAGGCCGGTGACCGCTAGCGGTAACAGGTCTACGCCACGGGCAGCAGAAAGGTTGAGACCGCTAGCGGCAATAGGTCTACTCACGCTGGGCGCTGAAGGTCGCTGACCGCTAGCTGCAACAGGTCTACTTGGCGGGCGGGGCGCCGGAAGGCAGAGATCGCTGCCGCAACAGGTGTACTACGGGCGCCGGGCGCCGAAAGGTCGGTGACCATCTGCCGGGCACCAGGTCTACGGCGCTGGGCGCTGAAGGCCGGTGACCGCTACGGCAACAGGTCTACCTTTGGCGGGCGTAGGCGTGAAAGGCCGAGACCGGGCTAGCGGCACCAGGTCTGCGCTCGGGCGGCGCGAAGGTCGTGACCGCTAGCGGCACTCAGGTCTATTCCGCTGGCGGGCGCCGTAGCGTCGGTGACCGCTAGCAACAACAGGTCTACCTCGCGGGCGGCGCAAGAAGGTCGCTGAAATCGCTAGCTGCAACCGGTCTGCTAGCGGGCGCAGAGGCCGAGACCGCTAGCGCAACAGGTCTTCGCTGCAGGGCGAAAAGTCCGGTGACCGCTAGCGGCAACAGGTCTGTTTCGCCGGGCGGCGCTGAAGGCTAAGACCGCTAGCGGCAACAGGTCTACTCCCACGGCGCTGGGCGCTGAAGGCCGGTGACCGCTAGCTGCAACAGGTCTACCGCGGGCGGGCGCCGAAAGGTCGGTGACCGCTAGTGGCAATAGGTCTACTTCCGCAGGCGGCGCTGGAAGGCAGAGACCGGTTAGCGGCAACAGGTCTACCCTCGCCGGCGGGCGCCGAAGCGTCGGTGATCGGGCTAGCGGCATCAGGTCTACACCGCTGGGCGGGCGCTGAAGGCCGCAGACCGCTGCCGGGCAATTGTGGTCTACCGCAGGGCGGCGCTGAAAGGCCAAGACCGCTAGCGGCAACAGGTCTTACCTACGGGCGGGCGCGAAGGTCGGTGACCGGCTGTCGGGCACCAGGTCTACTCCCCACGGGCGGGCGAGAAAGGCCGCCAATCGACTAGCTGCAACAGATCTACTTCGCTGGGCGCTGAAGGCTGAGACCGGGCTACGCAACAGGTTCATCTCGCCGGGCGGGCGCCGGAAGGCCGTAGACCGGGCTAGCGGCATCAGGGTCTACACCGCTGGGCGGGCGCTGAAAGGTCGGTGACCGCTGCCGGGCACTCCAGGTCTACCGCAGGGCGGGCGCGAAGGCCGCTGACCGCTAGCGGCAACAGGTTCCCCGCTGCTAGGGCGGGCTGAAGGCCGCGACCGCTAGCTGCAACAGGTCTACGGCGGGCGGGCCGAAGGCAGAGATCGGGCTGCCAGCAACAGGTGTACCACGGGCGCTGGGCGCTGAAGCGTCGGTGACCGGTGCCGCCGCACCAGGTCTACCAGCGCTGGGCGCCGAAGCGCTCGAGGACCGCTAGCGGCAACAGGTCTACCTTGGCGGGCGAGGCGTGAAAGGCCGAGACCGGGCTACGCACCAGGTCTGTTTCCCGCGGGGCGGCGCTGAAGGGGTCGTAGACCGGGCTAGCGGCACTGTGGTCTATTCCCGCTAGCGGGCGCCGGAAGCGTCGGTGACCGCTAGCAACAACAGGTCTACCCTCGCTGGGCGGGCGCGTTAGCGTCGTGACCGGGCTAGCGGCAACCGGGTCTCACGCGGGCGAAAGAGGCCGACCGCTAGCGGCAACAGGTCTTCCTCGCGCAGGGCGCAAAGGCCGGTGACCGCTAGCGCAACAGGTCTACTCGCTGGGCGGCGCGAAGGCTAAGACCGCTAGCGGCAACAGGTCTACTCCCACGGCGCTGGGCGCTGAAAGGCTGAGACCGGCTAGCGGCAATAGGTCTACCTCACGGGCGGGCGCCGAAAGGTCGGTGACCGGCTAGTGGCACAGGTCTACTCCCGCGAGCGGGCGCGAAAGGCAGAGACCGTTAGCTGCAACAGGTCTACCCCGCGGCGGGCGAAGGCCGAGATCGGCTAGCGGCATCAGGTCTACACCGCTGGGCGGCGCTGAAGGCCGGTGACCGCTGCCGGCACCAGGGTCTACGCCTGCAGGGCGGCGCGAAGGCTGAGACCGCTAGCGGCAACAGGGTCTACCATGGGCGGGCCGAAGGCCGTCGACCGGGCTAGCGGCAACAGGTCTGTCCCCACTGGGCGGGCGCTGAAGCGTCGGTGACCGCTAGCGCAACAGGTTCACTACGGGCGGGCGCGAAAGCGTCGGTGACCGCTAGCGGGTAACAGGTCTACGCCGGGCAGCGAAAGGCCGGTGACCGCTAGCGGCAACAGGTCTGACGCTGGCGGGCGCGAAAGGTCGCTAATCGCTAGCTGCAACAGGTCTATCGGCGGGCGGGCCGGAAGGCAGAGATCGCTGTCGGGTAACTGGTGTACCGCGCGCCGGGCGCTGGAAGGCTAAGACCGGCTAGCTGCAATAGGTCTACCCCGCTGCAGGGCGCTGAAGGTCGGTGACCGCTGCCGGCAATAGGTCTGTTTCGCTGGGCGGGCGCTGAAGGTCGGTGACCGGGCTAGCGGTAACTGGTCTACCCCGGTATGGGCGCCGAAGCGTCGACCGCTACGGCAATAGGTCTAGCCTCGCTGGGCGGGCGCTGAAGGCCGCCGAATCGCCAGCGTGCAACAGGTCTACTACGGGCGGGCCGGAAGGTCGCACCAGCTGAAGCGGTAACAGGTCTATCGCTAGGGCGGCGCTGAAGGCTGAGACCGGCTAGCGCAATAGGTCTACTCCCGCTGCATGGCGCTGAATACCGGTGACCGCTGCCGGGCAATAGGTCTACGGCGCGCTGAGCTGAAGGTCGAGGCCGGGCTGCCGCACCAGGTCTACCAGCGCTGGGCGCCGAAGCGTCGGTGACCGACTAGCGCACCAGGTCTAGCCGCTGGGCGGCGCTGAAGGCTAAGACCGGGCTAGCGGCAACAGGTCTACTCACCACGGCGGGCGCTGAAGGTCGGTGACCGCTGCCGCACCAGGTCTACTCTTGCGCGCCGGGCGCCGAAGCGTCGGTGACCGGGCTAGCGCAATAGGTCTACCTCGCCGCGGGCGCTGAAGGCCGCGACCGCTACGCGTAACAGGTCTACTGGCGTGGCGGGGCTGAAAGGCAGAGATCGGCTGCCGGGCAACAGGTGTACTCCCCGCCGGGCGTGGGCGCCGGAAGGTCGGTGACCATCTGCCGGCACTAGGTCTACTAGCGCGCCGGGCGCTGGAAGGGGCCGAAACCGGCTAGCGCAACAGGTCTACCTTTGGCGGCGAGGGCGCGAAAGGTCGGTGACCGCTAGCTGCAATAGGTCTACTTCACGGGCGGGCGCCGAAGCGTCGCTAATCGCTAGCCGCAACAGGTCTACTTTGGCGGGCGGGGCGCCGAAGGCAGAGATCGCTGCCGGGCAACAGGTGTACCCCCGCGGGCGTGAGCGCGAAGCGTCGGTGACCATCTGCCGGGCAATTCCAGGTCTACGCGCTGGCGCCGAAGCGTCGAGGACCGCTAGCGCAACAGGTCTACCTTGGCGCGAGGGCGCAAAGGTCGGTAGACCGGCTAGCGGCAATTGTGTCTGGCTGGGCGCGCCGAAGCGTCGGTGACCGCTACGGCACTAGGTCTATTCCGCTGGCTGGGCGCCAAAGGTCGGTGACCGCTAGCAACAACAGGTCTAACCCTCGCTGGGCGGCGCCAGCGCACGCCAATCGCTAGCGTCAACAGGTCTTCTCGCCGGGCGGGCTTAAAAGGTCGGTGACCGCTAGCGCAACAGGTCTTCCGCTGCAGGGCGCGAAAGGCCGGTGACCGCTAGCGGCAACAGGTCTACCTGGGCGGCGCTGAAGGCTAAGACCGCTAGCTGCAACAGGTCTACCCCACGGGCGCTGCCGGAAAAGGGTCGCGACCGCTAGCGCAACAGGGTCTATCGCTGCGCGGGCGCCGAAACGTCGGTGACCGGCTAGTGGGTAACAGGTCTACTCTCGCTAGGCGGGCGCTGAAAGGCAGAGACCGTTAGCGGCAATAGGTCTACTCAAGCGGCGGGCGCCGAAAGGCCGAGATCGGGCTAGCGGCATCAGGTCTACACCGCTGGGCGGCGCGAAGCGTCGGTGACCGGGCTGCCGGGCACCAGGTCTACTTCGCAGGGCGGCGCTGAAAGGCCAAGACCGCTAGCGGCAATAGGTTCACTTCCGCGGGCGGGCGCCGAAGGCCGAGACCGCTAGCGGCACCAGGTCTGCTTCGCAGGGCGGGCGCTGAAAGGCTGAGACCGGGCTAGCGGCAAATAGGTCTACTCACGCGGGCGCGGAAGGCCGGTAGACCGGGCTAGCGGCAATAGGTCTACCACAAGCGCTGGGCGCTAAAGGCCGGTGACCGCTGCCGGCACCAGGTCTACCCCACGGGCGGGCGAGAAAGGCCGCTAATCGACTAGCTGCAACAGATCTGTCTCGCTGGGCGGGCGCTGAAGGCTGAGACCGCTAGCGGCAACAGGCTCCCACGCTGCTGGGCGCCGGAAAGCGCCGGTGACCGCTAGCGGCATCAGGTCTACACCGCTGGGCGGGCGCTGGAAGGTCGGTGACCGGCTGCCGGGCACCAGTGGTCTACCGCAGGGCGGGCGCTGAAGGCCGCGACCGCTAGCTGCAACAGGTCTACCCTGCCGGGCTGGGCGCCGAAGGGTCGCTGACCGGGCTAGCCGCAACAGGTCTACTTGCGGCGGGCTAAAGGCAGAGACCGCTGCCAGCAACAGGTGTACCACGCGCTGGGCCGAAGGTCGGTGAACCGCTGCCGGCACCAGGTCTACGCGTGCCGGGCGCTGAAGGTCGTAGACCGCTACGGCAACAGGTCTACCTTTGCGGGCGAGGGCGGAAAGGCCGAGACCGCTAGCGGCATTGTGGTCTACACTACGGGCGGGCGCTGAAAGGCTCGAGGACCGGGCTAGCGGCACTAGGTCTATTCCGCTGCATGGGCGCGAAGCGTCGCAGACCGCTAGCAACAACAGGTCTACTCTCATGGGCGGGCGCGCAAGGTCGCGATCGCTAGCGGCAACCGGGTCTTCACGCGGGCGCAGAGCGTCGGTGACCGGCTAGCGGCAACAGGTCTTCTCGCGTAGGGCTTAAAGGCCGTAGACCGCTAGCGGCAACAGGTCTACGCTGGGCGGCGCTGAAGGCTAAGACCGCTAGCGGCAACAGGTCTACTCCCACGGCGCCGGGCGCCGGAAGGTTGAGACCGCTAGCGGCAATAGGTCTACTCACGCGGGCGCTGAAAGCGTCGCAGACCGCTAGTGGCAACAGGTCTACTTCAGCGAGGCGGCAAAGGAAAGGCAGAGACCGTTAGCGGCAATAGGTCTACCAAGGGCGGGCGCTGAAGCGCCGGTGATCGGCTAGCGGCATCAGGTCTACACCGCCGGGCGCGCCGGAAGGTCGGTGACCGCTGCCGCACCAGGCCCTACTCGCGAGGGCGGGCGCTGAAAGGCTGAGACCGGGCTAGCGGCAACAGGTCTGGCCTGCGCGGGCGCTGAAAGGCCGGTGACCGGGCTAGCGGCAACAGGTCTCACCGCTGGGCGGCGCCGAAGGTCGGTGCACCGCTAGCGGCAAATAGGTCTCACCGCTGGCGCGCCGAAAGGTCGAGACCGCTAGCGGCACAGGTCTACGCCGCTGGGCAGCGAGAGGCCGGTGACCGGCGAAGCGGCAACAGGTCTACCTGCCGCGGGCGCGAAGCGTCGCTGATCGCTAGCGGCAACAGGTCTACTTTGGCGGCGGGCCGAAGGCAGAGATCGGGCTGTCGGCAACTGGTGTACTAGCGCCGGGCGCCGAAGGCTAAGACCGCTAGCGGCAATAGGTCTACTCTCGCGCGAAGCGTCGGTGACCGGGTTAGCGCAACAGGTCTGCACTTCGCTGGGCGGTGGAAAGGTCAGCGATCGGCTTGACGGCAACAGGGTTCTACCTGCGCGGGCTGCGAAGCGTCGGTAGACCGCTAGCGCAACAGGTGCTCACTGCTGCATCGAGCGCTGAAGCGTCGGTGACCGCTAGCGGCAACAGGTCTACCACGCGAGCGGGCCGAAGCGCCGCTGACCGGGTTAGCTGCAACAGGTCCACCGCTGGGCGGGCGCTGAAGGCTAAGACCGGGCGAAGCGGCAAATAGGTCTACCCCGCTGCAGGGCGCTAAAGGTCAGACCGCTGCCGCAACATGGTCTACTCGCTGGGCGGGCGCCGAAAGGCCGCGGACCGCCAGTCGCACTAGGTCTGTTTCGCTGGGCGGGCGCTGAAGCGTCGGTGACCGGGCTAGCGGCAACTGGTCTACTCCCGGTATGGGCGCTGAAGGTCGGTGACCGCTAGCGGCAATAGGTCTACCAGCGGGCGTGAAAGGCCGAGGACCGCTAGCGTAATAGGTCTACTCGCTGGCGGGCGCCGGAAGGTCGCCACCAGCTAGCGTAACAGGTCTGTTTCGCCGGGCAACGCTGAAGGCTGAGACCGCTACGGCAATAGGTTCACCCCCGCGGCATGGCGCTAAATACCGGTGACCGGCTGCCGGCAACAGGTCTACGCGCTGGGCGCGAGCCGAAGCGTCGGTAGCCGCTGCCGGCACCAGGTCTAGCCAAGGGCGCTGGCGCTGAAGGGCCGATACCGACTGAGCGGCACCAGATCTGTCATGGGCGGGCGTGCCGAAGGCTAAGACCGCTAGCGCAACAGGTCTACTCCCCACGGGCGGGCGCCGGAAGGTCGGTGACCGCTGAAGCGGCAACAGGTCAACCTTTGGCGGGCGCTGGCGCCGAAGGCCGGTGACCGCTAGTGGGTAACAGGTCTACTCCCGCGAGGGCGGCGCGAAAGGCGGAGACCGTTAGCGCAAATAGGTCTATCTCAAGGGCGGGCGCTGAAAGGCTGAGACCGCTAGCGGCAACAGGTCTACCACGCGGGCGCTAAAGCGCCGAGACCGGGCTAGCGTAACAGGTCTACGCCGCTGGGCAGCGAGAAAGGTTGAGACCGGGCGAAGCGGCAACAGGTCTACCTACGGGCTGGGCCGGAAGGCGCTCGAATCGCTAGCTGCAACAGGTCTACTTGGCGGCGGGCCAAAGGCAGAGATCGCTGCCGGCAACAGGTGTACCAAGGGCGCTGCGCGAAGCGTCGGTGACCATCTGTCGGCACTCAGGTCTACCGCGCTGGCGCGCGCCGAAGGCCGACCGCTAGCGCAACAGGTCTACCTTTGGCGGCGAGGCGTGAAAGGTCGAGGACCGGCTAGCGCACCAGGTCCGCCCCGCTGGGCGGCGCCGAAGGCCGAGACCGCTAGCGGCACCAGGTCTATTCCGCTGGGCGGGCGCGAAGCGTCGGTGACCGCTAGCAAATAACAGGTCTACCTCGCTGGGCGCGCTGCAGGTCGCGTGATCGCGAAGCGTAACCGGGTTCTTCCGCTGGGCGCAAAAGGTCGAGACCGCTAGCGCAACATGGTCTTCCGCTGCAGGGCGAAAGGCCGACCGGGCTAGCGGCAACAGGTCTACCGTGGGCGGCGCTGAAGGCTAAGACCGCTAGCGCAACAGGTCTACTCCCACGCGCCGGGCGCCGAAAGGCCGAGAGACCGCTAGCGTGCAACAGGTCTACCGCTGCGGGCGCTGAAGGTCGAGACCGCTAGTGGCAATAGGTCTACTCGCTGGTACGGGCGCGAAAGGCAGAGACCGTTAGCGGCAACAGGTCTAACACCACGGGCGGGCCGAAGCGTCGAGGATCGGGCGAAGCGGCATCAGGTCTACACCGCTGGGCGGCGCTGAAGCGTCGAGACCGCTGCCGGCACCAGGTCTGTTCTCGCAGGGCGGCGCTGAAGGGCCAAGACCGCTAGCGGCAACAGGTTCATCTCACAAGCGGGCGCCGAAGGTCGGTAGACCGCTAGCGCACCAGGTCTGGTCTCCGCAGGGCGGCGCCGAAGGCGCTGAGACCGCTAGCGGCAACAGGGTCTACCCCGCCGGCGGGCGCTGAAGGCTCAGACCGCTAGCGGCAACAGGTCTACCGCGCGGGCGCGCAAAAGGTCGGTGACCGGCTGCCGGCACCAGGTCTACCCCCACGGGCGGCGAGAAAGGCCGCCAATCGGACTAGCGGCAACAGATCTACCGCCGGGCGGCGCTGAAGGCTGAGACCGCTAGCGGCAACAGGTCTGAGCCCGCCAGCGGGCGCCGTAGCGTCGGTGACCGCTGAAGGCATCAGGTCTACACTGCTGGGCGGGCGCGAAGGTCGGTGACCGCTGCCGGGCACAGGTCTACCCCGCGAGGGCGGGCGCCGAAGCGTCGCGAATCGCTACGGCAATAGGTCTACGGCGCGGTGCGCGAAAGGCAGAGATCGGCTGCCAGCAATAGGTGTACCAAGGGCGCCGGGCGCTGAAGCGTCGGTGACCGCTGTCGGGCACTAGGTCTACCGCGGGCGCCGGGCGCGAAAGGCCGGTGACCGGGCACAGGGCAACAGGTCTACCTTGGCGCGCGAGGCGCGAAAGGCCGGTGACCGGCTAGCGGCACCAGGTCTGCTCGCTGGGCGGCGCTAAAGGTCGGTGACCGCTAGCGGCACCAGGTCTATCTCCGCGCGGGCGCCGAAAGGCCGGTGACCGCTAGCAACAACAGGTCTACACTGGGCGGCGCCATAGCGTCAGCGACCGCTAGCTGCAACCGTCTTCGGGCGTGGGCTTAAAGGCCGGTGACCGCTAGCGCAACAGGTCTTCCTCGCGGCAGGGCTTAAAGGCCGGTGACCGGCTACGGCAACAGGTCTGTTACCGGGCGGCGCGAAGGCTAAGACCGCTAGCGGCAACAGGTTCACCCTCACGCCGGGCGCTTAAAGGCTGAGACCGCTAGCGGCAACAGGTTCTACCCCGCGCGGGGCGCGAAGCGCCGAGACCGCTAGTGGCAACAGGTCTACTTCGCTGAAGCGGCGCTGAAGGGCAGAGACCGGTTAGCGGCAACAGGTTCTACCACTGCGGGCGCTGAAAGGCCGGTGATCGGGCGTAGCGGCATCAGGTCTACACCGCTGGGCGGGCGCCGGAAGCGTCGGTGACCGGGCTGCCGGGCATCAGGTCTGCTCGCAGGGCGGCGCCGAAAGGCCGTGGAGACCGCTAGCGGCAACAGGTCTACCACGGGCGGGCGCCGGAAGGTCGGTGACCGCTAGCGGCAATCAGGTCTGCTTCGGGCGGGCGCCGAAAGGCCGAGACCGCTAGCGCAACAGGTCTACCCCGCGAGCAGGGCGCTGAAGCGTCGGCGACCGCTAGCGTAACAGGTCTACGCCATGGGCAGCGAAAGGCCGAGACCGCCAGCGCACAGGTCTACTCATGGGCGGGCGCCGGAAGGCCGCGACCGCTAGCTGCAACAGGTCTACTTGCGCGGGGCGCTGAAGGCAGAGATCGGCTGCCGGGTAACTGGTGTACCCCGGGCCGGGCGCTGAAGGCTAAGACCGGGCTAGCGGCAACAGGGTCTACCCCGCTGCAGGGCTAGAGCGTCGGTAGACCGGCTGCCGCGGCAACAGGTCTACCGCCGGGCGGCGCGGAAGGTCGGTGACCGGGCTAGCGGCAACTGGTCTACCCCGAAGCGGGCGCGTAAAGCGCCGGTGACCGCGCCAGCGCACAGGTCTACTCAAGGGCGCGCTGAAGCGTCGCTAACCGCTAGCGCAACAGGTCTATTCTGGCGCGGGCTAAAGGCCGCCACCAGCTAGCCGCAACAGGTCTGCTCGCTGGGCGGGCGCTGAAGGCTGAGACCGGCTAGCGCAACAGGTCTACTCCGCGGGCATGGCGCTGTATCACCGAGACCGCTGCCGCAACAGTGGTCTACGCGCGGGCGCCGAAGGTCGGTATCGCTGCCGGCACCAGGTTCGCCACGGCGCTGGCGAAAGGTCGGTGACCGACTAGCGGCACCAGGTCTACGCTCGGGCGGGCGCTGAAGGCTAAGACCGCTACGCGCAACAGGTCTACCCCGCACGGCTGCCGGGAAGCGTCGGTGACCGCTGCCGGCAATTCAGGTCTACCTGCGCGCTGGGCGCTGAAGGCTTCCAGACCGGCTACGGGTAACAGGTCTACCCTGCTGCGGGCGTAAGCGCCGGAAAAGGCCGAGACCGCTAGCGGCAACAGCTCATTCGCTGAATGGCTGAAGTGCTGAGACCGGCTGCCGGGCAACAGGTCTACCATGGGCGCGGGCGCTGAAGTGTCGGCCGCTGCCGGGCACTGTGTCCAGCCCTGCGGGCGGCGCTGAAGGCTGGAGACCGCTAGCGGCAATAGGTCTATTCTGCTGGCGATGCCGAAAGGCCAGCGACCGCTAGTGGCAACAGGTTCACTTCAGCTGAGGCGGCGCCGAAGCGCCGCTGACCGCAAGCTGCAACAGATCTACCTGGGCGGGCGCGCTGAAGCGTTGAGACCGCTACGCACGAGGTCTCACCGCTGGCGGGCGCCGAAGCGCCGGTCGTCGGCTAGCTGCATCTGGTCTATCTGGCGCCGCGAAGGGCCGGTGACCGCTGCGACAATGCCGATACGCGCGCCAGCGCCGCTCCAGTATTCGCTGGGCGCCGAAGCGCCGTAGACCGCTAGCGGCACAGGTCTGCACGGGCGCGCAGAAAGGCCGACCGGCCAGCGGCCATTACAGGTCTCACCCCGCTGGCGGGCGGCCAGTAAGGCCGCCGACCGCTAGCTGCAACAGGTCTCGCTTCGCGAAGGCCAGCTGAAAGGCCGCGACCGCCGTCGGGCAACAGGTCTACTCCCGCTACGCTGAAGCGTCGGTGACCGGGCTGGCCGGCAACAGGTCTCCCCGCTGCAAGGCGATGAAAGCGCCGGTGACCGGGCTGCTCGGCAATTCAGGTCTAATTTTCCGCTGCGCGCGCGAAGGCCGGTGACCGCTAGCGGCAACAGCACCTCTGGGCGGGCGCCGAAGGCCGGTGACCGGGCTACGGGCACAGGTCTGTTTCGCGGGCGCTGAAGGCTAAGATCGGGCTAGCGCAACATGGTCTACTCCTCGCGGCAAGGCGCTGAAGCGTCGAAAGACCGCTGGCCGGCAACAGGTGGTCTACCTTATGGGCGGGCGCTGAAGCGTCGCGACCGCTAGCTGCAATAGTGGTCAAATACGCTCGCGCTGGCGCCGAAGGCTAAGACTGGCTAGCGGCAACAGGTCTGGCGTCGCTGCGCGAAGCGCCAAGACCGGCGAAGCGGCAACAGGCCTGCTCGCTGGGCGGCACCAGAAGGCTGAGACCGGGCTAGCGGCACAGGTCTACATTTCGGGCGGCGCGAGAATAGCTAAGACCGGCTAACGGCAACATGTCTCACAAGCGGGCGCTGAAGGTCGTAGACCGGGCGAAGCGGCAACAGGTCTGTTCGCTGGGCGGGCGCCGAAGGTCGGTGACCGCTAGCGGCACCAGGGTCTACCCGCTGGGCGCCGGGCGAAAGAAAGGCTAAGACCAGCTACGGCAACAGGTCTACTGGGCGGCGCGGGCGAAGGTCGCCACCGCTAGCTGCAACAGGTCTACCTTTGGCGGCTGGGCGCTGAAGCGCCGGTGACCGGCTGCCGCACCGTGGTCCACCTTTGGCGGGCGGGCGCTGAAAGGCCAAGACCGGCTAGAAGCTAACATCGCCTAATTTCTACGGGCGGGCGCCGAAGGCTTAAGATTGGCTAGCGGCAACAGGTCTCACTCGCCGCAAGGGCGCCGAAGCGTCGGTGATCGCTAAGCTGGCAACAGTGGTCTACGCTGCGCGCTGCCAGCCGAAGGCTAAGACCGCTAGCGGCAACAGGTCTACTTTCGCTGGGCGGGCTGTGAGCGTCGGCGCTAGCGGCAACATGTCCACGCCAAGGCGCCGGGCGCTGAAAGGCTAAGACCGGGCGAAGCGGCAATAGGTTCGTCACGCGCGCGCCAAGCGCGAAAAGGCTAAGACCGCGAAGCGCAACAGGCTGTTCTCGCTGTGGGCGCGCTGAAGGCTGGAGAGACCGCTACGCAACAGGTCTACCCCGCTGCATGGCTGCCGAATACCGGTGACCGCTGCCGGGCAACAGGTCTTACCGCGCGCGCGCCGAACCGCTACGCAATGGCCGCTACGTAACGGTCTGCCGCGGCCAGCGAAGCGTCGGTGAATGGCTAGCGGCACTCAGGTCTGGTCGCCTGGGGCGGCACGAAAGGCTAAGACCAGCTAGCGGCACAGGTCTGACCTACAAGCGGGCGCCGAAAGCGCCGTAGACCGCTGCCGCACTCAGGTCTACCAAGGGCGCTGGGCGCCGGAAGCGGGCCGGTGACCGCGAAGCGGCACCAGGTCTGCTCTGCTGGGCGGCAGCTGAAGCGTCGACCGCTAGTGGCACACAGGTCTACCTCATGCGAGGGCGGGCGCTGAAGCGTCGAGTGGACCGCTAGCGGGCAACAGGTCTCACCCCGAGAGGCGCGCCGAAGGCCGACCGGCAAGCGTGCAACAGATCTATTCCGCTGGGCGGGCGTTTAAAGGCTGAGACCGCGTTTGGCGGCACGAGGGTCTACCAAGCGCGGGCGCCGTAAAGGCCGGTGATCGCTAGCGGCAACAGGTCTGCTTCCGCCGAGGCGGCCCGGAAGCGCTTTTCCAGGACCGCTGCCGCAACAGGTCTACTTCGAGCGGCGCGAAAGGCTGAGACCGGCGAAGCGTAACAGGCCTACTCGCTGGGCGGCGCGAAAAGGCCGACCGCTAGCGCAACAGGTCTGACCAGCGGGCGCTGAAAGGCCGCGGCCGCTAGCTGAAACAGGCTCCACTTCACGGGCGGGCGCCGAAGCGCCGGTGATCGGCTAGCCGGCAACAGGTGGTCTACAAGGCACTGTGCTGAAGGTCGCAGAATCGGGAAGCGCAACAGGTCTACCTGAGCGCGGGCGCCGAAGCGTCGGACCGCTAGCGGCACCAGGTCTTACTACAGGGCGCGCTGAAGGCCGAGACCGCTGCCGGGCACCAGGTCTACTCCTGCGCGCCGGGCGCCGGAAGGCGTCGACCGACTAGCGACAGGTCTACAAGGGCGGGCGCTGAAGGCCGGTGACCGGCCAGCGCAACAGGTCTACCTGCGGCGCAGGGCGCCGAAGGCCGACCGGGCGAAGCGGCAACAAGTCTACCATGGGCGGCGCTGAAGGCCGGTGACCGCTAGCGGCAACAGGTCTATTCCGCCGCAGGGCGCTGAAGCGCTCGGTGACCGCTAGCTGCAACTAGGTCTACCATACTGGCGGGCTGGAAAGGCCGGTGACCGCTAGCTGCAACAGGTCTACCGCTGCTGCAGGGCGCTGAAAGGCCGGTGACCGAGCTAGCGCAACAGGGTCTAACCCCGCGGCGGGCGCTGAAGCGCCGGTGACCGCTAGCCGTAACAGGTCTACCGGGCGGGCGCTAAAGGTCGGTAGACCGCTACGGCAACTAGGTCTACTTCGCGGGCGGCGCTGAAAGGCCGACCGCGAAGCGTAACAGGCTCTGCCTCGCTGGGCGGGCGCTGAAGGCCGCGACCGCTAGCGGCAACAGGTCTACTCGTGGCTGGGCGCTGAAAGGCCGACCGAGCGCGCAACAGGTCTGCTTTCGCGCGGGCGCTAAAGCGTCACACCGGCTGCCGACAGGCCCACCGCTGGCAGCTGAAAGGCCGAGACCGACTAGCCGGCAACAGGTCTACGCTGGGCGCTGAAGGCTAAGACCGCGAAGCGTAAACTAGGTCTCACTGCGCGCTGCAGTCGAGACCGCTAGCGGCAACATGGTCTACTACGCGGGCGCCGAAGGTCAGACCGCTAGCCGCAACAGGTCTACCCTCCGGGCGGGCTGCACAGCGTCGAGACCGCTAGCTGCAACAGGTCTACCCCGCGGGCGCCGGAAGGTCGGTGACCGGCTAGCGGCAACAGGTCTACCGCTGGCGCTGAAGGCCGATGACCGCTAGCGGCAACAGGTCTGACTCCACGGTGCTGGCCGCGAAAGCGTCGGTGACCGCTAGTGGCATCAGGTCTACCCCGCGGTGAGCGCGAAGCGTCAGCGATCTGCAAGCGCATACAGGTCTGTCGCTGGCGGCGCCGAAGGCCGAGAGACCGCTAGCCGGGCACCAGGTCTACCGCTGGGCGGGCGCCGAAGGTCGGCTGAGACCGTGCTAGCCAGCAATAGGTCTACTCGCTGGCCGGGCGCCGAAGGCTCGAGACCGCTAGCGGGCAACAGGTCTACCTCACAAGGCGCCGAAAGGCTCGAGACCGCTAGCTTAGCAACAGGGTCTGACCGCGGCGCCGCTGAAGGTCGGCGACCGGGCTGACGGTAACAGGTCTATTCCGCTGGGCGCCGAAGCGTCGGTGACCGCTAGCGGCAACAGGTTCTACGCTGGCTGCGCCGAAGGTCGAAATCGGGCTAGCGGCAACCGGGATCTCTCCCGGCTGGGCGGGCGAAAGGTCGAGACCGCTGCCGGGCAACAGGTCTACCCCCGCGCAAGGCGCAGAAAGGCTAAGACCGGCTAGCTGCAATGGTCTACTGCGGCGCCAGCCGAAGCGGCGACCGCGAAGGCAACAGGTCTGACGCGAAGGCTGAAGGTCGATCGCTAGCTGCATCAGGTCTACTGCTGGGCGCAAGCCAGCGTCGACCGCTGCCGGGCATCAGGTCTACGCTGGGCGGGCCGAAGGCTGAGACCGACTAGCGGCAACAGGTCTACTCGCTGGGCGGGCGCTGAAGTCGGTGACCGCTAGCGGCAACAGGTCTACTCTCGGGCGGGCGCGAAGGTCGGTGACCGGGCTGCCGGCAACAGGTCCCACTTCGCAAGCGCTGGGCGCCGAAGCGCCGCTAATCGCTAGCGGCAACAGGTCTACCCCGGGCGGGCGAAGCGTCGCGACCGCTAGCGGCAACAGGTCTACCACGGGCGGGCTGAAGGTCGGTGACCGCTGCCGCACCAGGTCCACTTTGCAGGGCGGCGCCGAAGGCCAAGACCGGCTAGCGCAACAGCTCTACCTCACGGGCCGCCAGCGAAGGCTTAAGATTGGCTAGCGGCAAGAGGGTTCACCAGCGGGCGGGCGCCGAAGGCCGAGATCGGGCTGTCGGGCAACAGGTCTACGCGCGGGCGCTGGGCGCCAAGGTCAGACCGCTAGCGGCAACAGGTTCTACCAGCGTGCGCGCGCGAAAGGCTAAGACCGGGCTAGCTGCAACAGGTCTACCTTGGCGCGCTAACGCCGGAAGGCTAAGACCGCTAGCGGCAACAGGTCTACTTCGGCGGGCCGAAGGTCGAGACCGCTAGCGGCAACAGGTCTACTCGCGGGCGGCGCTAAAGGCTGAGACCGCTAGCGGCAACAGGTCTACTCCCGCTGCATGGCGCCGAAGCGTCTGAGACCGGGCTGCCGCACCAGGTCTACGCACGGCGCGGGCGCTGAAGGGTCGAAAGACCGCTAGCTGCACTACAGGTCTAGCTGGGCGGGCGCTGAAGGCTAAGACCGCTAGCGCAACAGGTCTACCTCGCTGGCGGGCGCGAAGCGTCGGTGACCGCTGCCGCACCAGGTCTACCGCCGGGCGCAGCGCGCCGAAGGCGTCGGTGACCGGGCTAGCGGCAACAGGTCCACCGCGCGGGCGGCTGAAAGGCCCAGACCGCTAGCGGCAACAGGTCTACCTTTGGCGCGCAGGCGCGAAGCGTCCCAGACCGCTAGCTGCAACAGGTCTGCTCTGGCGGGCGCTGAAGCGTCGGTGACCGCTAGCGGCAGCAGGTCTACCCCACAGGCTGGGCGCCGAAGGCCGGTGACCGGATAGCTGCAACAGGTCTGACCCCGCTGCGGGCGCCGAAGGTCGCGACCGCTAGCGGCAGCAGGTCTACCCTGCGGCGGGCGCGAAGGGCCGGTGACCGATAGCGGCAACAGGTCTATCTGCTGGGCGGCGCTGAAAGGTCGCTGACCGGGCTAGCGGCAACCGGTCTATCCCCGCGCGGGCGCGAAAGGCCGAGACCGGGCTAGCGGTAACAGGTCTTCACTACGGGCGGGCGCTTAAAGGCCGAGACCGCTAGCGGCAACAGGTCTACCCTCGCGGCGGCGCCGCTAAAGGCCGATGACCGCTAGCGCAACAGGTCTACCCCGCGGGCTGGGCGCCGAAAGGCCGGGACCGCTAGCGGCAACAGGTCTACCCCGAGCGGGCGCGAAGGTCGAGACCGCTAGTAGCAACAGGTCTACCGCTGGCGGGCGCTGAAGGTCAGCGACCGCTAGCGTAACAGATCTACCCCGCTGGGCAGCGCGAATGCCGAGACCGGCTAGCGGCATTCAGGTCTACACCGCTGGGCGGGCGCAGAAAGGCCGACCGGGCTAGCGGCAACAGGTCTACCGACGGCGGGCGCCGAAGGCCGCTGACCGCTAGCTGCAACAGGTCTACCTCGCTGCAGGCGCTGAAGGCTCGAGATCGCTGCCGGGCAACAGGTCTACTCCGCGGCACGGCGCGAAGGCTAAGACCGCTAGCGGCAACAGGTTCACCGCGCGTGCCACGCTGTAAAGTCTAAGACCGCTAGCGCAACAGGTCTACCCCCATGGGCAGGGCTTAAAGGCCGAGACCGGGCTGTCGCAACAGGTCTCACGCTGGGCGGGCGCTGAAATGCCGGTGACCGCTGCCGGGCACCAGGTCTACCTGGCGCGGCGCTGAAGGTCGAGACTGGCTAGCTGCAACAGGTCTACCCCGAGAGCGGGCGCTGAAGCGTCGAGACCGCTAGCGGCAACAGGTCTACCTTGGCGGGCGGGCGCCGAAGCGTCGGTGACCGGGCTAGCGGCAATAGGTCTACCCCGCTGGGCGGGCGCTGAAGGCCGCGAATCGCTACGGCAACAGGTCTACTCGGGCGCGGGCGCGAAAGGCCGGTGACCGCTAGCGGCAACAGGTTCACTCGCGGCGGGCGCTGAAAGGCCGCCAGGACCGCTAGCTGCAACAGGTCTACCGCTGGGCGGGCGCTGAAGGCGGAGACCGCTACGGCAATAGGTCTACGCGCGCTGGGCGCCGAAAGGCCGAGACCGCTAGCTGCAATAGGTCTACTCGCTGGGCGGCGAGAAAGGCTAAGACCGGCTAGCGCAATAGGTCTACCTCGCGGCAAGGCGCCAGAAGGTCGGTGACCGCCTGGCGGCAACAGGTCTGCTCGGGCGGGCGCTGAAGGCCGGTGACCGCTAGCGGGCACTCAGGTCTACTCGCTGGGCGGCGCTGAATAGCTAAGACCGCTAGCGGCAACAGGTCTACCCCCGCGGCCGGGCTGAAGGCCGCGAACCGGCTACGGCAACAGGTCTACCCCCGCGGCGGGCGCGAAGGCTGAGACCGCTGCCGGCAACAGGTCTACCGCTACGGGCGGGCGCTGGAAGGCTAAGACCGCTACGGCAATAGGTCTACCCCGCGCGGGCTTAAAGGCCGTAGACCGGCTAGCGGCAATAGGTCTACCTTTGGCGCTTGCCGGAAGGTCGGTGACCGCTAGCGCAACAGGTCTACCCCGCGGGCGGCGCCGAAGGCTGAGACTGGCTAGGCAACAGGGTCTACCCCGCTGCATGGCGCCGAACGTCGGCGACCGCTGCAGGCAACAGGTCTCACCCCGCCGGGCGGGCGCTGAAGGTCGAGACCGCTGCCGGCACATCAGGTCTACTGACGCTGCGCCGAAGGCCGGTGACCGCTAGCGGCAACAGGTCTACGCCGCTGGCCGGCGCTGAAAGGCTAAGACCGCTAGCGGCAATTCAGGTCTATTCCGCTGGCAGGGCGCTGAAGGCCGAGACCGCTACGGGCGCCAGGTCTACCTTTGCGCGTAGGCGCTGAAGGTCGGTGACCGCTGCCGCACCAGGTCTACGCGTGCGCGAAGGGCCGAGGCCGGCTGCCGGCAACAGGTCTACTCGGCGCGGGCGCGAAGGCCGAGACCGCTAGCTGCAACAGGTCTACCCCGCTGGCGGCGCTGAAGGCTAAGACCGCTAGCGGCAACAGGTCTGACTTCGCCAGGGCGGCGCTGAAGCGTCGGTGACCGCTGCCGCACCAGGTTCCACTCGCCGAAGGCGCGAAAGGCCGGTGACCGCTAGCGGGTAACAGGTCTACTCGCTGGCCGCGCGAAATGCCGAGACCGCTACGGCAACAGGTCTACCTTGGCGGCGAGGGCGCCGAAAGGTCGGTGACCGCTGCCAGCACTAGGTCTACACTGGGCGGGCGCCGAAGCGTCGGTGACCGCTTTAGCCGGCACTCAGGTCTATTCCGCTGGGCCGAAGGTCGAGACCGCTAGCGGCAACAGGTCTATTCGCTGGGCGGCGCGAAAAGGCCGCCGATCGCTAGCGGCAACCGGTCTACCGCGCGGGCGAAAGGCCGGTGACCGCTAGCGGTAACAGGTCTTTGCTCTGGCGCGCGGGGCTGAAGGTCGGTGACCGCGAAGGCAACAGGTCTACTCCCTAAGCGGCTGCCGAAGGCTAAGACCGCTAGCGGCAACAGGTTCACTCGGGCGGCGCTGCCGGAAAGCCCCTAGACCGCTAGCGTAACAGGTCTACCCTCCCGGCAAGGCGCCGAAAGGTCGGTGACCGCTAGTGGCAACAGGTCTACCCGCGAAGCGGGCGCTGAAGGCCGCTGACCGCAAGCTGCAACAGATCTACTCGCTGGGCGGCTGAAGCGTCGAGACCGCTAGCGCACCAGGTCTACTGCCGCGGGCCGAAGGCTGAGACCGCTGCCGGGCACTCAGGCCCGCGCTCGGGCGCAAGAATAGCTAAGACCCACTAGCTGCAACAGGTCTACCTCGCTGCGGGCAAAGGCCGCCGACCGCTACGCAACAGGTCTACCCCGGGCGGGCGCCGAAGGTCGGTGACCGCTGCCGGCAACAGGTCTATGCCCCGCTGGGCGGCGCTGAAGGTCGGTGACCGGGCTAGCGGCAACAGGTCTATCCCGAGCGGGCGCTGAAGGCCGAGACCGCTAGCGCAACAGGTCTACTCTGCGGGCAGCTGAAGCGCCGCTGACCAGCTAGCGGCAACCGGTCTTCTCCGCGAGCGGGCGCTAAAGGCCGGTGACCGCTAGCGGTAACAGGTCTTCCCGCGCGGGCGAAAGGCCGGTGACCGCTACGGCAATAGGTCTACCCCGCTGGCGAGCGCGAAAGGTCGACCGCTACGGCACCAGGTCTACCTCGGCGCGGGCGCCGAAGGTCGGTGACCGCTAGCGCAACAGGTCTACCGCTGGGGCGGGCGCTGAAGGCCGTGACCGCTAGCGGCAACAGGTCTACCCCGCTGGCGGGCGCTGAAGCCGAGACCGGGCCCAGCGGCAACAGGTCTACGCGCTGGGCGCCGAAAGCCGGTGACCGGCTAGCGGCAACAGGCCCACTCCCGCTGGGCGGGCTGAAGGCTCGGTGACCGGGCGAGCAGGCAACAGGTCTACCTTTGCGGGCGGGCACCGAAGCGTCGAGCGACCGCTAGCGTAACAGGTCTACCACCGCGCGCGGGCCGAAGGCCGGTGACCGCTAGCGGCAACAGGTCTACTCGCGCGGGCGCGAAGCGTCGTAGACCGCTAGCGTAACAGGTCTGCGCGGGCTGGCGCTGAAGGTCGGTGACCGCTAGCGGCAACAGGTCTAGCTCCCTGGGCGAGCGCTGAAAAGTCAAGACCGCTACGGCAATAGGTCTACCACAAGCGGGCGCGAAGCGTCGGTGACCGGGCTAGCGGCAATAGGTCTACTCGCTGAGCGGGCGCTGAAGGTTAAGACCGCTAGCGGCAATAGGTCTACCCCACGGGCGGGCGCCGAAGGTCGGTGACCGCTGCCGGCAACAGGTCTACCCTGCCGGGCGCGAAGAGTCGGTGACCGCTCAGCGGGTACCAGGTCTACTCCGCGGGCGGCGCGAGAATAGCTAAGACCGGGCTAGCTGCAACAGGTCTACCCTGGCGCGGGCGCCGAAGGTCGATGACCGCTAGCTGCAACAGGGTCTACACTCGCAGCGGGCGCTGAAGGCCGGTGACCGCTGCCGGCAACAGGTCTACGCCGCGCTGGGCGCTGAAAGCGTCGAGACCGCGCGAAGGGCAACAGGTCTACCCCGCGGGCGGGCGCTGAAGGCTGAGACCGCTAGCGTAACAGGTCTACCCCGCTAGCGGGAGCGCTGTAGCGTCGGTGACCGGGCTGCCGGCAACAGGTCTACCCCGCGGCGGGCGCTGAAGGCGCTGAGACCGCTACGGCAACAGGTCTACCCTGGGCGCGGGCGCTGAAGGCTAAGACCGCTAGCGGCAACAGGTCTACCCTGCGCGCTGGGCGCCGAAGGCTAGAGACCGCTAGCGTAACAGGTCTACCCCTGGGCGGGCGCGACAGGCCGAGACCGCTGCCGCAACAGGTGTACTCCGCCGGGCGGGGCTCGAATGGCCAGACCGCTAGCTGCAACAGGTCTACCCCGGGCGGGCGCTGAAGGTCGCGACCGCTAGCGGCAACAGGTCTACTCCCGCGGGCGGGCGCTGAAGGCCGAGACCGCTAGCGGCAACAGGTCTACCCCGCGGCAGGGCACGAAGCGTCGCTGACCGCTAGCGTAACAGGTCTACCGCTGGGCGGCGCTGAAAAGCTAAGACCGGGCTAGCGCAACAGGCCTACCGGGCGCGGGCGCTGAAGGCCGAGACCGGGCTACGGCAATAGGTCTACCCCGCTGAGCGGCGCTGAAAGGCTAAGACCGCTAGCGGCAACAGGTCTACCCTGCGGGGCGCGAAGGCCGGTGACCGCTGCCGGGCAACAGGTCTGCTTCGGGCGGCGCGAAGGCCGGTGACCGCTAGCGGCAATAGGTCTACCCCGCGGGCGGCGCTGAATAGCTAAGACCGCTAGCGGCAACAGGTCTACTCCCGCGGCGGGCGCTGAAAGGCCGAGACCGCTAGCGCAACAGGTCTTCACGCGGGCGGGCGCCGAAGGCCAAGACCGCTAGCGGCAACAGGTCTACTCACGGGCGCCGAAGGCTGAAGATCGCTAGCGGCAACAGGTCTACCCCCGCTGCGGGCGCGAAGGTCGGTGATCGCTGCCGGGCAACAGGTCCACCAGCGCGCGGGGCGCTGAAAGGCCAAGACCGGCTAGCGGCAACAGGTCTGACCCCTGGCGCGGGCGCCGAAGCGCTAAGATTGGCTAGCGGCAACAGGTCTACCCCTGCGCGGGCGCCGAAAGGCTAAGACCGCTAGCGGCAACAGGTCTACTCGGGCCCGCGCGGGCCGAAAGGCCGAGACCGCTGCCGGCATCAGGTGTACTCACGCGGGCTCGAATGGCCGAGACCGCTGCCGGGCAACAGGTCTACCGCGGGCGGGCGCTTAAAGGCCAAGACCGCTACGGCACAGGTCTACCCCGAGGCGGGCGCGAAGGCTAAGACCGCTAGCGCAACAGGTCTACCTTTGGCGCGGGCGCTGAAGGTCGGTGACCGCTAGCGGCAACAGGTCTACCCCGCTGCGGGCGTCGAAAGGCCGCGACCAGCTCGCCGGCAACAGGTCTACCCCGCAACATGGCGAAAAGGCTGAGACCGCTGCGTGCACCAGGTCTACCCCGCTGGGCGGCGCCGAAGGCTAAGACCGGCTAGCGGCAATAGGTCTACCCCGCTGCAAGGCGCGAAGGTCGGTGACCGCCGTCGCACCAGGTCTACATCAGCGCCGGGCGCGAAAGGCCGGTGACCGCTAGCGGCAATAGGTCTACCGCTGGGCGGGCGCTGAAAGGCCGAAACCGCTAGCGGCAACAGCTCTACTCGCTGGCGGGCGCCGAAGCGTCGAGACCGCTAGCGGCAACAGGTCTACCTCGAGGCGGGCGCGAAAGGCTGAGACCGCTAGCGGCAACAGGTCTACTCTGCGGCGCGGGCGCTGAAGCGTCGGTGACCGCTGTCGGGCAATAGGTCTACGCGCTAGCGCCGCGCGAAGGCTAAGACCGGGCTAGCGGCAACAGGTCTCACCCCGCTGGCGGGCAAAGGTCGCTAATCGCTAGCGGCAACAGGTTTACCCTCGCGCGGGCTGAACGTCGGTGACCGCTGCCGGCACCAAGTCCACCTTTAGCGGGTGGCGCCGAAGGCCAAGACCGCTAGCTGCAACAGGTCTACTCGCTGGGCGGCGCTGGAAGCGCTTAAGATTGGCTAGCGGCAACAGGTCTACCCTGGCGTATGGGCGCTGAAAGCGTCGGTGACCGCTGCCGACAACAGGTCTACGAGGCGCCGGGCGCCGAAGGCTAAGACCGCTACGGGTAATAGGTCTACCCCGCTGGCGGGCAAAAGGTCGCGAATCGCTAGCTGCAATAGGTCTGCCCTCTGCGGCGGGCGCGAAGGTCGAAAGATCGCTGTCGCACCAACTCCACTTTGGCGGGTGGCGCTGAAGGCCAAGACCGCTAGCGGCAATACAGGTCTACTTCGCTGCGGGCGCTGAAGGCTTAAGATTGGCTACGGGCAATAGGTCTATTCTGCCGGGCGGCGCTGAATACCGAGACCGCTGTCGGGCAATAGGTCTACTGCTAAGGGCGGGCGCCGGAAGGTCGGTGGACCGAATTAGCGGCAATAGGTCTACCGCTGGGCGGCGCTGAAGGCTAAGACCGGCTAGCGCAACAGGTCTACCCCGTGGCAAGGCGTGAGCGTCGGTGACCGCTGGCCGGCAACAGGTCTACCATGGGCGGCGCTGAAGGTCGAGACCGGCTAGCGCACTAGGTCTACCGCTGGGCGGCGCTGAGAATAGCTAAGACCGGCTAGCGGCAACAGGTCTACCTCTGGCGCGGGCGCCGAAGCGTCAGCGACCGCTAGCTGCAACAGGTCTACCCCACGGGCGGGCGCAGCGTCGGTGACCGCTGGCCGGCAATAGGTCTACTCAGCGCGCCGCACGAAGGCTAAGACCGCTACGGCAATAGGTCTACCCCGCGGGCGGGCCGAAGGTCGGTGACCGCTGTCGCACCAGGTCCACTTTGCGGGCGTGCGCCGGAAGGCCAAGACCGCTAGCGGCAACAGGTCTACTCACGGGCGGCGCTAAAGGCTAAGATTGAGCTAGCGCAACAGGTCTGACTCTCACGCGGGCTGAAGGCGTCGATCGGGCTGCCGGGTAACAGGTCTACGCGCGCTGGGCTTAAAGGCTGAGACTGGCTAGCGACATCAGGTCTACCCCGCTGCATGGCGCTGAATTCGGTGACCGGGCTGCCGGCAACAGGTCTACCCTGCCGGGCGGGCGCTGAAGGGTCGGCAGTCGCTGCCGGGCACCAGGTCTACCGCTAGGGCGCGCCGAAGGTCGGTGACCGCTAGCGGCAATCAGGTCTACCCCGCTGGGTGGCGCCGAAGGCTAAGACCGCTAGCGTAAATAGGTCTAGCGCCGGGCTTAAAGGCTGAGACTGGCTAGCTTATTATCAGGTCTACCCCGCCGCATGGCGCCGGAATTCGGTGACCGGCTAGCGGCAAATAGGTCTACCCCGCCGGCGTGGGCGCTGAAGGCCGAGTGCCGGCTGCCGCACCAGGTCTACGAAGGGCGCTGCCGAAAGGCCGAGACCGGCTAGCGGCAACAGGTCTACACCGCTGGGCGCGCGAAGGCTAAGACCGGCTAGCGGCAACAGGTCTATTTCGAGCGGGCGCGAAGCGCCGAGACCGCTAGCTGCAATCCAGGTCTACCTTTGCGGCGGGCGAAGGTCGGTGACCGGGCGAAGGCAATAGGTCTACTCACGCGGGCGCCGTAGCGTCGGTGACCGGGCTAGCGGCAACAGGTCTACCCCGGGGGCGGGCACGAAGGCGTCGCGACCGGGCTAGCGGCAACAGGTCTGCCGCTGGGCGGCGCTGAAAACCGAGACCGGGCTAGCGGCAACAGGTGCCTACCGCGGGCGCGGGCGAAAGGTCGACCGCTAGCGGCAACAGGTCTACCTCGCTGGCGGGCACGAAGCGTCGACCGCTAGCGGCAATAGGTCTATCTGACGGGCGGGCGCAAAGGCCGGTGACCGCTAGCTGCAACAGGTCTACCTCGGGCGGGCGCCGAAGCGTCGGTGACCGCTAGCGGCAACAGGTCTACCTCGCTGCTGGGCATCGAAGCGTCGCTGACCGCTAGCGGCAACAGGTCTACCAGGGGCGGCGCTGAAAATCAAGACCGCTAGCGGCAATAGGCCTACTCCTCGCCAAGCGGGCGCGAAAGGTCGGTAGACCGCTAGCGTAACAGGTCTACCTCATGAGCCGGCGCTGAAGGCTAAGACCGGCTAGCGCAACAGGTCTACCCCCGCTGGCGGTGCGCGAAAGGTCGGTGACCGGGCTGGCCGGGCAACAGGTCTACTCGCTGGGCGGCGCTGAAGGTCGGTGACCGCTCAGCGGTACCAGGTCCGTTCTGGCGGGCGGGCGCTGAGAATAGCTAAGACCGCCAGCGGCAACAGGTCTACCTCGCGCGGGCGCGAAAGCGTCGCGACCGCTAGCTGCAACAGGTCTACTCGCGGGCGGGCGCTGAAAGGTCGGTGACCGCTGCCGGCAACAGGTCTACGCGCCGGGCGCTGAAAGGCCAAGACCGCTAGCGGCAACAGGTCTACCTCACGGGCGGGCGCTGGAAGGCTAAGATTGGCTAGCGTGCAACATGGTCTACACTCCACGGCGGAGCGCTGAAGCGTCGAGATCGCTGCCGGCAACAGGTCTACGCGCCGGGCGCTGAAGGCTAAGACCGCTAGCGGCAACAGGTCTACACGGCGCTGGGGACAGCGCCGACCGCTACGGCAATAGGTCTACTCGCTGCCGGGCGCGGGAAGGCCAAGACCGCTAGCGGCAACAGGTCTACCATGCGCATGGGCTCGAAGGTCGCTAATCGGCGAAGCCGCAATAGGCCCACTTCGGGCGGGCGCTGAAACCAAGACCGGCTAGCGGCAATAGGCCTACTCGCGCGGGCGCTGAAGGCCGGTGACCGCTAGCGTAATAGGTCTACTCTCGCTGAGCCGGGCGCCGAAGGCTAAGACCGGGCTACGGGGCAATAGGTCTACCCCGCTGCAAGGCGCTGAAGGCTAAGACCGCTGCCGGCAACAGGTCTACTCCCACGGGCGGCGCTGAAGCGTCGACCGGGCTAGCGGCACCAGGTCCACTGCGGGCGGGCGCGAGAATAGCTAAGACCGCTACGGCAACAGGTCTACCCTCCTGGCGCGGGCGCTGGAAAGGTCGCTGAATCGCTACGGCAATAGGTCTACCCCGCGCGGGCGCGAAGGCCAAGACCGCTAGCGGCAACAGGTCTACCCTCACGGGCGCGCTGGAAGGCTTAAGATTGGCTAGCGTAACATCGCCTACCCCAAGCGCGGAGCTGAAGGTCGGTGATCGGGCTACCGGCAGCGTGGTCTACGCGGGCGCTGAAAGGCTAAGACCGGGCTACGGCAATAGGTCTACTTGCTGCCGGGCGCCGAAGGCTAAGACCGCTAGCGCAACAGGTCTACCCTGGCGCGCGCCGGAAGGTTAAGACCGCTAGCGCAACAGGGTCTACCCCGCTGCAAGGCGCGAAGCGTCGGTGACCGCTGCCGGCAACAGGTGTACCCCCCGCCGCTGGGCTCGAATGGTCGGTGACCGCTGCCGCACCAGGTCTATCCCTGGGCGGCGCGCCAGCGTCGGTGACCGCTAGCTGCAACAGGTCTACCCCGGTAGCGGGCGCTGAAAGGCTGAGACCGCTAGCGGCAACAGGTCTACCTTTGGCGGCGGGCTGAAAGGCCGACCGCTAGCGGCAACAGGTCTACCTCAGCGGGCGCTGAAGCGTCATGCACCAGCTCAGCGCAACAGGTCTACCCCCGCAACATGGCGCAAAGGCTGAGACCGCTAGCGGCACTCAGGTCTACTACGGGCGGCGCTGAAGGCTAAGACCGGGCTAGCGGCAACAGGTCTACCCCGCTGCAAGGCCGAAGCGTCGGTGACCGCTGCCGGGCACCAGGTCTACACTGCCGCGCCGGGCGCCGAAGCGTCGGTGACCGCTAGCGGTAACAGGTCTACCGCTGGGCGGGCGCTGAAAGGCTGAGACCGCTAGCGTAACAGCTCTACTACTCGCTGTAGCGGGCGCCGAAGGTCGGTGACCGGGCTGCCGCAACATGGCTCCACGGCGCTGGCGCGCCGAAGGCTAAGACCGCTACGTAACAGGTCTACCCCGCTGGCAAGCAAAGCGCCGCACCGCTACGGCAACAGGTCTACCTCTGCGGCGGGCGCTGAACGTCGGTGACCGCCGGCCGCACCAAGTCCACCTTTAGCGGGTGGCGCTGAAAGCGCCAAGACCGCTAGCGGCAACAGGGCCCACTCAAGGGGCGGCGCCGAAGGCGTAAGATTGGCTAGCGCAATAGGTCTACTCCCGCGGCGGGCGCTGAAGCGTCGGTGACCGGGCTGCCGGGCAATAGGTCTACGCGCGCGCGGGCGCGAAAGGCTAAGACCGCTAGCGGCAACAGGTCTACCCCGCTGGGCGGGCAAAGGCCGCTGACCGCTAGCTGCAACAGGGTCTACCCCGCGGGCGGGCGCCAAAGGCCGGTAGACCGGCTAAGCCGCACCAAGTCCACCTTATGGGTGGCGCTGAAGGCCAAGACCGCTAGCGGCAATAGGTCTAACTTCAAGGGGCGGCGCCGAAGGCTTAAGATTGGCTAGCGGCAATAGGTCTATTCCCGCGGGCGGCGCGAATATTGAGACCGGCTGCCGGCAACAGGTCTACCCCGCAGCGGGGCGCCGAAGCGTCGGTGACCGCTAGCGGCAACAGGTCTGTTCGCTGGGCGGCGCTGAAGGCTAAGACCGCTAGCGGCAACAGGTCTACCCCCGGCGGGCGCAAAGGCCGACCGCCGCCGGCAACAGGTCAGTCCACGCTACGGGCGCGAAAGGCCGAGACCGCTAGCTGCACCAGGTCTAAGCCGCCGGGCTGCGCTGAATAGCTAAGACCGCTAGCGGCAACAGGTCTACTCCCTGGCGGCGGGCGCCGAAGGCCGCTAATCGCTACGGCAATAGGTCTGACGCTGGGCGGGCGCTGAAAGGTCGCTAATCGCTGCCGCAACAGGTCTACCTACGGCGCTGCACGAAGGCTACGACCGGCTAGCGCAACATGGTCTACCCCTCGCGGGCGTGTAAAGGCCGCTGACCGGCTAGCTGCGCAACAGGTCTACCCCGCGCGGGCGCTAAAGGTCGGTGACCGCTGCCGCACCAGGTCCACTTTGCGGGCACCGCCGGAAGGCCAAGACCGCTAGCGGCAACAGGTCTACCTCACGGGCGGGCGCTGAAAGGCTTAAGATTGGCTACGGGCAATAGGTCTACCCCGCTGGGCTGGGCGCGAAGGTCGATCGGCTGCCGGCAACAGGTCTACCCCGCTGACACGGGCGTAAAGGCTGTAGACTGGCTAGCTTACATCAGGTCTACCCCGCCGCATGGCGCTGAATTCGGTGACCGGCTGCCGCAACAGGTCTACCCCAGCGCGCGGGCGCTGAAGGTCGCAGCCGGGCTGCCGGGCACTAGGTCTACGCATGGCGCCGGGCGCCGAAAGGCCGGTGACCGCTAGCGCAACAGGTCTACTGGGCGGGCGCTGAAGGCTAAGACCGCTAGCGGCAATAGGTCTACTCTGCCGGGCGGGCGCTGAAAGGTCGTAGACCGCTGTCGCACTAGGTCTACCCCGCGCGAAGCGCCGGAAGGTCGGTGACCGGCTAGCGGCAATAGGTCTGCTCTCGCTGGGCGGCGCTGAATGCCGGTGACCGCTAGCTGCAACAGGTCTATCTTGCGCGAGGGCGCTGAAAGGTCGGTGACCGCTAGCGGCACCAGGTCTACCCCAGCTGCGCGTGGCGCTGAAGCGTCGGTGACCGCTAGCGGCACCAGGTCTATTCCGCTGGGCGGGCCAGCGAAGGCCGGTGACCGCTAGCGGTAACAGGTCTACTCCTGTTGGCGGCGCGCAGCGTCAGCGACCGGCTAGCTGCAACCGGTCTTCCACGCCAAGCGGGGCTTAAAGGTCGGTGACCGGGCTAGCGTAACAGGTCTTCCCTGGCGGCGAGGCGAAAAGGCCGACCGCTAGCGGCAACAGGTCTACTCCTCGGCGGCGCTAAAGGCTAGAGACCGCTAGCGGCAACAGGTCTACCCCGCTGGGCGGCGCTGGCTGAAAAGCCGGTGACCGCTAGCGCAACATGGTCTACCACGGGCGGGCGCTAAAGGTCGGTGACCGCTAGTGGCAACAGGTCTACCCCGCGAGGCGGGCGCTGAAGGCCGCTGGACCGCAAGCTGGCACAGATCTACACTTCCGCTGGGCGGCGCTGAAGGTCGAGACCGCTAGCGGCACCAGGTCTACCACGCGGGCTGGCTGAAGGCTGAGACCGGCTGCCGGGCAATTCAGGCCCGTTTCGCTGGGCGGCAAGAATAGCTAAGACCGACTAGCGGCAATAGGTCTACCGCTACGCGGGGCTGTAGCGTCGAAAGACCGGGCTACGCAACAGGTCTATTCCAGAAGCGGGCGCTGAAGGTCGACCGGCTAGCGGGCAACAGGTCTACTTCGCTGGCAGCGCGAAGGTCAGCGACCAGCTGAAGCGTAACCGGTCTTCCCCGCGAGCGGGCGCTGAAGGTCGGTGACCGCTAGCGGTAATAGGTCTTCTCTGCCGGCGGGGCGAAAAGGTCGGTGACCGCTAGCGGCAACAGGTCTACCCCGAAGCGGAGCGCCGAAAAGCGTCGGTGACCGGCTAGCGGCACCAGGTCTACTCTTTGGCGGCGGGCTGAAGCGTCGGTAGACCGCTAGCGTGCAACAGGTCTACTCGGCGGGCAGCAGAAGGCTGGCGCGACCGGCTAGCGCAACAGGGTCTGACCGCTGGCTGGGCGCCGAAGCTCGACCCGCCAGCGGCAACAGGTCTGATCCGGGCGGCGCCGAAGCTCGAGACCGCTGAGCGGCAACAGGCCCACCCCGCTGGCGGGCACGAAGCGTCGCGACCGCTAGCGGCAATATCATCCGCTGCGCGGCGCTGAAAACCGGTGACCGCTAGCGGCAATAGGTCTGACTTCACGGGCGGGCGCTGAAGCGTCGACCGGCTGAAGCGCAACAGTGTTCACTGGCTGGGCTGCAAAGCGTCGGACCGGGCTAGCGGCAAATATCTGACCCCGGGCGGGCTGAAGGCCGAGTGACCGCGAATGGCAACAGGTCTACCCCGAAGGGTGGCAACGAAGGTCGCGATCGCTAGCTGCAATAGGTCTGTCACCAGCGGGCGTAGCGCGTCGACCGCTAGTGGCAATAGGTCTACTCGGGCGGGCGCCAAAGGTCGGTGACCGGGCTAGTGGGCAACAGGTCTACTCCGCCGGCGGGCGCTGAAGGCCGCTGACCGCAAGCTGGCAACAGATCTATCAGCTGGGCTGGGCGCTAAAGGTCGGTGACCGCTAGCAGCAACAGGTCTACCCCGCTAGGGCCGAAAGGTCGACCGCTAGCGGCAACAGGTCTACCCCGAGGCTGGGCAACGAAAGAGCCGCTGACCGCTACGGGTAACAGGTCTGTGCGCTGGCGCGAAACCAAGACCGCTAGCGGCAACAGGTCTACCCTGCGCGCTGGCGAAAGGCCGACTGGCGAAACGGTAACAGGTCTACCCCGAAATGGGTGCAAAGGCCGAGACCGGCTAGTAGCAACAGGTCTGCTCGGGCGGCGAGTAAAGGCCGCGACCGCTACGTAACAGATCTACTCGCTGGGCAGCGCGAATGCCGGTGACCCCAGCTAGCGGCACCAGGTCCGCACCGCTGGGCGGGCGAAAAGGGCCGGTGACCGCTAGCGGGCAACAGGTCTAACCCCCGCTGGGCGCCGAAGCGCCGCGACCGCTAGCGGCAATAGTAAATGCACCTCGCGGCGCCGAAGCGTCGGTGATCGCTGCCGGGCAACATGGTCTACCCGCCGCAGGGCGCCAAAGGCTAAGACCGGCTAGCGCAATAGGTTCACCGCGTGCCACGCTGAAAGTCTAAGACCGCTAGCGGCAACAGGTCCACCCTGCGGCAGGGCGCTTTAAAGGTCGGTGACCGGGCTGCCGGCAACAGGTCTCGCGGCGGGCGCTGAATGCCGGTGACCGCTGCCGGCACCAGGGTCTACCGCGGGCGCCGGAAGCGCCGGTGACTGGCTACGGCAACAGGTCTACCCCGAGGCGGGCGCCGAAGCGTCGTGACCGCGTAGCGGGCAACAGGTCTACCTGGCGGGCGGGGCCGAAGGCCGAGACCGGCCAGCGGCAACAGGTCTACCATCGCGGGCTGCGGAAGCGTCGCGAATCGGCTAGCGGCGTAACAGGTCTACCGCTGGGCGGGCGCCGAAGCGTCGGTGACCGCTAGCGGCAATAGGTCTACCCCGCTGGCGGGATGAAGGCCGCTGACCGCTGAAGCGCAACAGGTCTGCCTGCTGGGCGCTGGGCGAAGGCGGAGACCGCTAGCGGCAACAGGTCTACCTAAGGGCGCCGGGCGCTGAAGGCCGACCGGGCGAAGGCGTAACAGGCCCACTGCGGCGGCGAAAGGCTAAGACCGGGCGAAGCGCAATAGTGGTCTACCTCAAGGCAAGGCGCAGAAGGTTTGCCGAGACCGCCTGGCGGCAACAGGTCTACTCGCTGGGCGGGACGCTGAAGGCCGTCAGACCGGGCTAGCGGCACTCAGGTCTGCCCGCTGGGCGGCGCTGAGAATAGCTAGAGACCGCTAGCGTGCAACAGGTCTACCCTGGGCGCCGGGCGCCGAAGCGTCGCGAACCGGCTAGCGGCAACAGGTCTACCCTGGGCGCGGGCGCCGAAGGTTGAGGAGACCGCTGCCGGCAACAGGTCTACCGCGCGCCGGGCGCTGAAGGCTAAGACCGCTAGCGCAACAGGTCTACCATCTCGCGGCGGGCCGAAGGTTTGGTGACTGGCTAGCTGCAACAGGTCTACCTTGGCGGGCGGGCGCGAAGCGTCGATTGGCTGAAGGCAACAGGTCTGCTCTGGGCGGGCGCATAAAGGCCGACCGCTAGCTGCAACCGGGTTCGCCGCGCGGGCTTAAAAGGCCGAGACCGCTAGCGGTAATAGGTCTCGCCTGGGCGCGCGGGCGCCGAAAGGCGCGAGACCGGCTAGTGGCAACAGGTCTACCCCTGCGGCCGCGCTGAAGGCTAAGACCGCTAGCGGCTAACAGGTCTACTTCCGCGGCGCTGGGCGCCGAAAAGCCCAGACCGCTAGCGGCAACAGGTCTACTCCAGGGCGCGGGCGCTAAAGGTTGAGACCGCTAGTGGCAACAGGTCTACCGCCGAGGCGGGCGCTGGAAAGGCCGCGACCGCAAGCTGCAACAGATCTACCGCTGCGGCGCTGAAGGTCGGACCGCTAGCTGCACCAGGTCTACCAGCGCGGGCGCTAAAGGCTGAGACCGGCTGCCGCAATAGGCCCTACTACGGGCTGCGTAAGACAAGCAGACCTGAACTAGCGGCAACAGGTTCACCTACGCGGCGGGCAGAAAGGTCGCTGACCGCTGAAGCGCAACAGGTCTACCGCTGGCGGGCTGCAGCGTCGGTGACCGCGCAAGCGTAACAGGTCTACTCCCGGGTGGCGCTGAAGGCCGGTGACCGCTAGCGTAACAGGTCTATTCCAGAGCCGGGCGAAAGGCCGCTAAAACCGGCGAAGGCAACAGGTCTACCCCTGACGGGTGGCTGAAAGGCCGCTGACTGTTAGCGGTAACCGGTTCCCTTCAGCTGGGCGCCAAAGGCCGGTGACCGCTGAGCGTAACAGGTCTTCCGCCGCGGGCTTAAAGCGTCGGTGACCGCTGAGCGGCAACAGGTCTACCCCGCAGGCGAGCGCTGAAAGCGTCGGCGACCGGCGAAGCGGCACCGGTCTACCTGGCGGCGGGCGCTGAAGGCCGACCGCTAGCGGCAACAGGTCTACTCGCGCGGGCGCGAAGCGTCGGTGACCGGGCTAGCGCAACAGGTCTACCCCGCGGGGCATCGATGAGGCGTCGCGCACCCGCGAGCGCGCACGAGGTCCACTGGCACGAGCGCCGCGGGAAACCGAGACCGCTAGCGGCAACAGGGCCTCATCTCGGCGGCGTGGGCGCTGAAGCCGGTAGGACCGCTGAAGCGGCAACAGGTCTACCTTTATGGCAAGGGCACGAACGGCCGCTGACCGCTAGCCGCAACAGGTCTACCCGCTGGCGGGCGCCGAAGGCCGGTGACCGGCGAAGGAACATATCTACGCGGGCTGAAGGTCGATGACCAGAAGGCAACAGGTCTACCCGCCGCTGGGCGCAGCGTCGCCACAAGAAGGGTAACAGGTCTTTCCGCTGGCGCGCCGAAAGTCAAGACCGGCTACGCAACAGGTCTATCCCGGCGGGCCGAAGGTCGAAGACCGCTAGCGGCAACAGGTCTATCAAGGAGCCGGGCGCTGAAGGCTAAGACCGGCTAGCGGCAACAGGTTCAATTCCGGTGGCGCTGTAAAATGACCGGTTGCCGCAACAGGTCTGCTTCCGCTGGCGGGCGCTGAAGAGTCGGTGACCGCTCAAGGGTACGTGGTCCACACTTATGCGCGCGAGCGCGCGAGAATAGCTAAAGACCGCTAGCGGCAACAGGTTCGGCCCTGGTGCGCGGGCGCTGAAGCGTCGCTGACCGCTAGCGGCAACAGGTCTACTCGCGGCGGGCGCCGACGCCGGTGACCGGGCTGCCGGCAACATGGTCTACGCGCCAAGGCGGCGCCGAAGCGGGCCGGTGACCGCTAGCGGCAACAGGCTCCACCGCTAAGCGCCGCGATAGGCGTAAGATTGGCTAGCGGCAACAGGTCTACGCTGGGCGGAGCCGAAGGCCGAAGATCGGGCTGTCGGGCAACGGAAGCTACTACGCGCCAGGCGCCGGACGCTAAGACCGCTAGCGCAACAGGTCTACGGGCTGCCGGGCGCCGAAGTTGCTAAGACCGCTAGCGGCAACAGGTTCCGGCCTCGCGGGCGCTGCCGAGCGCGAAGGCTAAGACCGCTAGCTGCAATGTGGTCTACCCCGCTGGCGGGCACCAGGCAATGGTGACCGCTGCCGGCAACAGGTGTACCCGCCGCTGGGCTCGACGCCGGCGACCGGGCTAGCGGCAACAGGTTCCACTGCAAGGGCGCTGGCGTCGAGACCGCAAGCCGGGCAACAGGTCTGACCTCGCCGGCGGGCTGAGAGCGTCGCTAGACCGCTAAACAGGTTCCGCGCTGCAGGGCGGCACGAAGCGCCGCTGACCGCTAGCTGCAACAGGTCTGTTTCCGGGCTGGCGCTGAAAACTAAGACCGCTGGCAATGCAACAGGCCTCACCCGCATGGCGCGCGGAAGCGTCAGGACCGCTAGCGGCAACAGGTCTGGCCTCGCTGAGCCGGGCTGAAGGCTACAGACCGCTACGGCAACAGGTCTCACCTCGTGCAGCATACGCTTACGAAGGTCGGTGACCGCCGCCGGGCAACAGGCTCCACCGGGCGGCGCTGAGCTGCCGAGACCGCTAGCGCACAGGTCTGCTTGCGTGCGGGCAGCGGAATAAAGCTAAGACCGCTAGCGGCAACAGGTCTGGTCCCCTGCGGCGGGCTGAAGCGCCGGTGACCGGCTAGCGCAAGCAGGTCATACCCGCCACGCGGGCTGAAAGGCCGGTAGACCGCTAGCGGCAACAGGTCTACTCGGGCGGGCGCCGGGAAGGCCAAGACCGCTAGCTGCAACAGGTCTACCTCACGGGCGGCGCGAAGGCGTAAGATTGGCTAGCGGCAACAGGTTCACCCCCGCGTGAGCCGCCAAAGGCCGGTGATCGCTGCCGCAACAGGTCTCACAAGGCGCCGGGCGCCGAAGGCTAAGAGACCGCGAGCGGCAACAGGTCTACGCGCGCCGGGCGAAAGGCTAAGATTACGAAGGCAACAGGTCTATCCGCGCGCGCGCCTGAAAGGCTAAGACCGCGAAGGCAACAGGTCTACCTCGCGCGGCCAGCGTCGGTGACCGCTGCCGGGTATCGTCCCCCGCTGGGCGGGCTCGAATGGCCGAGACCGCTGCCGCACCAGGTCTACCACCGGGCGGGCGCTAAAGGCCAAGACCGCTAGCGGCAACAGGTCTACCCGAGCGGGCGCGAAAGGCTAAGACCGAGAAGGCAACAGGTCTACCTTTGGCGCGGGCTGAAGGCCGACCGCTAGCGCAACAGGTCTACCCCCGCTGGCGGGCGCTGAAGCGTCGCGTGACCAGCTCAGCGGCAACAGGCTCCACGCAAGCGTGGCGCCGAGTGTCGGAGACCGCTAGCGGCACAGGTCTGTTCGCTGCGGGCGCTGAAGGCTAAGACCGGCTACGGCAACAGGGTCTACCCCGCCACGCAAGGCGCGAAGCGTCGAGAGACCGCTGCCGGGCACTATGGTCTACTACGGGCGACGCCGAAAGGGCCGGCGACCGGGCTACGGCAACAGGTTGTCTACCATGGGCTGGGCGCGCTTAAAGGCCGAGACCGCTAGCGCAACAGGCTCTGACCGCTGCGGGCGCTGAAAGGCCGGTGACCGCTAGCGGCACAGGTCTACCCAGGCGGGCGCCGGTAAAGGCTGAGACCGCTAGCGGCAACAGGTCTACCCTGCTGCGGGCGCTGAAAGGTCGGTGACCGGGCTGCCGGCAACAGGTGGTCTACGGGCGCCGAAGGCTAAGACCGCTAGCGCAACAGGTCTACTCACAAGGGCGAAAGGTCGCTGACCGGCGCAGCGCAACAGGTCTATCTTCTGGGCGGGCGCTGAAGGTCGGTGACCGCTGCCGGGCACCAGGTCCACCTTTGCGGGTGGCGCTGAAAGGCCAAGACCGGGCTAGCGGCAACAGGCCCACTGGCGCGGCGCTAAAGGCGTCGATGATCGGCTAGCGGCAACAGGTCTGGCGTGGCGGCTGCGCGCCAGCGCCGGTGACCGGCTGCCGGCACGCAGGTCTACGGCGCCGCGCTGAAGGCTGAGACCGCTACGCGGCAACAGGTCTACGCTGGCGGGCAAAAGGCCGCAACCGCCAGCGGCAACAGGGTTCATCCCCTGCTGGGCGCGAAAGGCCGGTGACCGCTGCCGCACCAGGTCCACTTGGCGGGGGCGCGAAGGCCAAGACCGCTAGCGTAACAGGTCTAATTTCAAGGGGCGGGCGCCGAAGGCTAAGATTGGCTAGCGCAACAGGTCTATCCTGCGCGGCGCTGAATAACGGTGACCGCTGCCGGCAACAGGTCCACTACCGGGCGGGCGAAGGCCGTAGACCGGGCGAAGCGGCAAATAGGTCTAACGCTGGGCGGCGCTGAAGGCTAAGACCGGGCGAAGCGCAACAGGTCTACCCCTACGGCAGCGCGGAAAGGCCGAGACCGCCTGCCGCAACAGGGTCTACCAGCTGGCGGGCGCCGAAGGCCGGAGACCGCTAGCCGGCAATCCAGGTCTGGGCGGCGCTAGAATAGCTAAGACCGGGCGAAGGCAACAGGCTCCACCAAGCTGGCGCAAAGGCCGCAGACCGCAGCCGGGCAACAGGTCTACTACAAGGGTACCTAAAGGCTAAGACCGGCTAGC
>JAPFBE010000311.1:0-67146 GCA_034336665.1 Luscinia megarhynchos | reverse complement strand
GACAGCTTGAGGGACACGGGGACATGGGAGAGATTGGGGACACGGGGACATGGGGACAGATTGGGGACATGGGACAGACTGGAGACATGGGGACAGATTTGGGACATGGGGACACAGGGACAGATTGGGGACATGGGGATAGATTTGGGACATGGGGACACAGGGACAGATTGGGGACACAGGGACAATGTAGTACTCCATCACCAGGTACTGCAGGGACACGGGGACAGCTTGGGGACATGGGGACAGATTGGGGACACGGGGACATGGGACAGATTGGGGACATGGGACAGATTGGGGACACGGGGACACGAGGGGACATGGGGACAGATTGGGGACATGGGACAGATTGGGGACACGGGGACATGGGACAGAGGGACAGATTGGGGACATGGGACAGATTGGGGACACGGGGACATGGGACAGATTGGGGACACGGGACATGGGGACAGATTGGGGACATGGGACAGATTGGGGACACGGGGACATGGGACAGATTGGGGACATGGGGACAGATTGGGGACATGGGACAGATTGGGACACGGGGACATGGGACAGATTTGGGGACATGGGACAAGATTGGGGACACGGGGACATGGGGACAGATTGGGGACATGGGGACAGATTGGGGGACACGGGGACATGGGACAGATTGGGGACAACAGCTGGGACATGGGGACAGATTGGGGACATGGGACAGATTGGGGACACAGGGGACATGGGACAGATTGGGGACATGGGGACAGATTAGACATGGGGACAGATTGGGGACATGGGACAGATTGGGGACATGCGACAGGGACATGGGACAGATTGGGGATGGACATGGGGACAGATTGGGGACATGGGACAGATTGGGGACACGGGGACATGGGACAGATTGGGGACATGGGACAGATTGGGGACATGGGGAAATGGACATGGGGACATCTTGGGGACGTGGGGATGGCATGGTTTAGGTGTCACCACCTGACGTGATGGGGGGGGACACTGAGGTGACACTGAGGTGATGGGGGGGACACTGAGGTGACACAGGTGACCCCGGGTGACACTGAGGTGACAGGGTGACACTGAGGTGACCCAGCAGTGACCCAGGTGACCCTGGGTGACACTGAGGTGACACTGAGGTGACCCAGCGGTGACACTGAGGTACTCCCAGGTGACACGGCTGTGACACAGATGACACTGGGGTGACCCTGAGGTGACCCTGGGGTGACACTGGGGTGACACTGAGGTGGCCCGGGTGACACGGGTGTGACACAGGTGACCCTGAGGTGACCCTGGGTGACACTGAGGTGACACTGGGGTGACACTGAGGTGGCCGGGGTGACACGGGTGTGACACAGGTGACCCTGAGGTACCCCGGGTGACACTGAGGTGGCCCGGGTGACACTGAGTGTGACACTAAGGTGACCCCCCGGGTGACACCGGGTGACACGAGGTGACAGGAGTGACACTGAGATGACACTAAGGTGGCCCCGGGTGACACGGAGTGTGACACAGGTGACAGGAGGACACTGAGATGACACTAAGGTACCCCCGGGTGACACGGCTGTGACACAGGTGACACGGAGGTGACACAGGTGACCCCCGGGTGACACGGCTGTGACACAGGTGACACTGAGGTGACACAGGTGACCCCGGGTGACACGGAGGTGACACCGAGGCACCCCCGGGTGACGCGCGTGTCCCTCACCAGGCACTGCGGGTCCTGGAAGGCGAAGTGCAGCCGCGTGATCCAGCGCTGATCGCCCCGCGCCAGCACCTCCCGCTCCTCGCGGAAACACGACACCTGCGACAGCGACACCACAGGGCTGCGACAGCGACAGCGACAGTGCTGCGACAGTGCTGCGACAGCGACAGGGACAGCGACAGCGCTGCGACAGGGACAGAGACAGGGACACGACAGGGCTGCGACAGCGACAGCGACAGCGACAGCGACAGGGACAGGGACAGGGACAGCGACAGGGACAGGAACAGCGACAGGAACAGCGACAGGGCTGCGACAGGGACAGCGACAGCGACAGCGACAGGAACAGCGACAGGGCTGCGACAGTGCTGCGACAGCGCTGAGACAGCGCTGAGACAGCGACAGCGACAGCGACAGCTGCGACAGGGACAGGGACAGCGACAGCGACAGAGACAGGGACAGGGACAGGGACAGCGACAGGGACAGCGACAGCGCTGCGACAGGGACAGGGACAGCGACAGCGACAGCGACAGAGACAGGGACAGGGACAGGGACAGCGACAGGGACAGCGACAGTGCTGCGACAGGGACAGGGACAGCGACAGGGACAGCGACAGTGCTGCGACAGCGCTGCGACAGGGACAGCGACAGGGACAGTGCTGCGACAGGGACAGCGACAGGGACAGCGCTGCGACAGGGACAGGGACACGGACACGGACACGACAGGGCTGCGACAGCGACAGGGACAGCGACAGTGCCAAGGACAGGGACACGACAGGGACAGGGACAGCGCTGGGACAGGGACACGACAGGGACAGGGACAGCGCTGGGACAGGGACAGGGGACAGGGACAGGACAGGGACAGGGACAGAGACAGAGACAGTGACAGAGACACCGACACCCCTGGCGACAGCGACAGCGCTGCGACAGGGACAGGGCTGGGACAGCGACAGGGACGCGACAGGCACAGCGACAGCGGCAGCGACATGGCTGGCACGGCGACACCGCCACCCTCTTGGTGGCACTTCCTGAACGGAGCCATCCCCTCCTCGCGTCTGCCGAGTGTCCCCGAGTGTCCCCGAGCGTCCCCGCACACCCCCCGAGTGTCCCCGAGTGTCCCCACGTGCCCCTCGAGTGTCCCCGAGTGTCCCCACACCTTCCCCGAGTGTCCCTCAAGTTTTCTGGAGTGTCCCCAAGTGTCCCCGCGTGTCCTCACACGTCCTTCAACTGTGCCCTGAGTGTCCTCGAGTGTCCCCAGGGGGACCGCACATGTCCCCCAAGTGTCCCGGCATGTCCCCCAGTGTCTCCAGTGTCCCCAATGTCCCCTCTGTCCCCCTGTCCCTCTGTCCCCCCTGTCCCTCTGTCCCCCCTGTCCCCCCTGTCCCTCTGTCCCTCTGTCCCCCTGTCCCTCTGTCCCTCTGTCCCTCTGTCCCCAATGTCCCTCTGTCCCCCTGTCCCTCTGTCCCGCTGTCCCCCTGTCCCCCCTGTCCCTCTGTCCCTCTGTCCCGCTGTCCCCCTGTCCCTCTGTCCCTCTGTCCCCTGTCCCTCTGTCCCCCTGTCCCCCTGTCCCTCTGTCCCCCTGTCCCTCTGTCCCTTTGTCCCCTCTGTCCCCTCTGTCCCTCCTCGTCCCCCTGTCCCTCTGTCCTCCCCGTCCCCCTGTCCCTCTGTCCCTCTGTCCCTCCCTGTCCCTCTGTCCCTCTGTCCCTCTGTCCCTCTGTCCCTCTGTCCCCTGTCCCTCTGTCCCCCTGTCCCTCTGTCCCTCACCTCTCCCTCCTCAGCATGTCCCACTTGTTCATGATTTTCATGGCGTAGATCTGCCCGCTCTCCTTCATCCTCACCACGGCCACCTGCGGGGGCGCGGGGGGTCAGTGCCACCCCCGGGAGGTGCCGCCACCCCCCGGGTGTCCCCGCGGTGTCCCCGCAGTGTCCCCGCGGTGTCGCGCTGACCTCGCTGAAGGCGCCTCTCCCGATCACCTTCAGGATCTCGAAGTCGCCGCGCTGCAGCTGCAGCTCCTGCACCCGCGGCCACCGGCTCGGCTGGGGGGACCGGGGGTCAGGGGGGCGACCGGGGTGGCGGAGACCACCGGGGGGTCTGAGACCCTCGGGGGGGGACCGGGGAGGGCAGGGGGGCGACCGGGGGTCAGGGACCACCGGGGGTCAGGGGGGCGACCGGGGGTCAGGGGACCACCGGGGGGATCTGGGACCAGCGGGGGGCGACCGGGGGGGCAGGGACCACCCAGGGGGCGACCGGGGAGGGTCAGGACCACCCAGGGGGCGACCGGGGGGATCAGGGGGGGCGACCGTCTGGGACCACCAGGGGGGCGACCCGGGGCGGGGGGGTTACGGGACCACCGGGGTGGCGGGAGACTACCGGGGGGGCTACCGAGGGGGTCTGGGACCACTGGGGGGGGTTCAGGGACCACCTAGGGGGCGACCGGAGGGGTCAGGGGGGCGACCGAGGGGACAGGGACCACCGAGGGGGGACATTTGGGGGGGTGTGTTGGGTTTTGGGGGGGCAGCGCTGGGGGTTGGGGGGCACGGTCCCGATGTGGGATTGAGGGGGGGTTAAGGGGGGAGGGGGGGATTTGGGGGTTTTGGGGGAGGGGTGGGATTTGGGGAGGTGTGGAGGAGTTTTGGGGGGGTTGTGTTTTGGGGGTGGAATCACAGGGAATTTTGGGGTGGGGGTTGGAGGAGAACCCCAGGAATTTTTTTGGGGGGTGGGAGGGGTTAGAAGGAGAATCCTAGGGAATATTTGGGGGGGGTTGAAGAGGGGAGAATGCCGGGGATTTTTTTTTTTTTTTGGGGGGGGCTACTTTGAGGGAGAATCCCAGGTAATTTTTTTTGGGGGGGGTTCGAAGAGGGAATCCCAGGATTTTTTTTTCGGGGGGGCTTGGAGGGAGAATCCCAGGTAATTTTTGGATGGGGGGCTCGAAGAGGGAAATTTTTTGGGGGGAAATTTTGAGGCAGAATTCCAGGGAATTTTTTGGGAGAGGGGCTCGAATACGGAATCCCAGGAATTTTTTTTTTTTTTTTTGAGGGGGGGGGCTTTGAGGCCAGAATTCCAGGGAATTTTTGGAAGAGGGGCTCTAAGAGGGAATCCCAGGAATTACTTTTTTTTTGGGGAGGGGGCTTGGAGGAGAATCCCAGGGAATATTTTTTCGGGGGGTCTCGAAGAGGGAAATTTTGGGGGAGAAGTTTTGAGGCAGAATCCCCGGGAATTTTTGGGAGAGGCGCTCGAATAGGGAATCCCAGGATTTTTTTTTTTCGGGGGGGCGGGCTTGGAGGAGAATCCCAGGTAATTTTTGGAGGGGGCTCGAAGAGGGAAATTTTTGGGGGGAAGTTTTGAGGCAGAATTCCAGGGAATTTTTTGGAAGAGGGGCTCGAATCACGGAATCCCAGGAATTTTTTTTTTTTGTTGGAGGGAGAATCCCCGGGAATATTTTTGGAGGGGGGCTCTAAGAGGGAATCCCAGGAAGTTTTTTATTTTTTTTTTTTGGGGGGGGAGGCTTGGAGGGAGAATCCCAGAGAATATCTGGAGGGGGATCGAAGAGGGAAATTTTTTTGGGGGGAAGTTTTGAGGCAGAATTCCAGGGAATTTTTGGGAGAGGGGCTCGAATACGGAATCCCAGGAATTTATTTTTTTTTGGGGGGGTCTTTTGAGGCAGAATCCCCGGGAATATTTTTTCGGGGGGCTCTAAGAGGGAATCCCAGGATTTTTTATTTTTTTTGGCGGGGGGCTTTTGAGGGAAAATCCCAGGTAATTTTAGGAGTGGGGCTCAAAGAGGGAAATTTTTGGGGGAAATTTTGAGGCAGAATCGGGAATATTTTTTGGGGGCTCGAATAGGGAATCCCAGGAATTTTTTTTTGGGGGGCTTTGAGTGAAAATCCCAGGGAATATTTTTTCGGGGGGCTCGAAGAGGGAAATTTTTGGGGGGGTCTTTTGAGGCAGAATCCCCGGGGTTTTTTTTTTTTTTTTTTTTTTGTGGGGGGAGTTAGGGGAAAATCCCAAGGAATGATTTTTGGGGAGGGGGGCGCGGGAAGCGAAGCGGGGGAGGGGGAGGGGCTGTGCCAGCCCCGGGTGCCGCGGGGGGGCGGCCGCGCTCCCGCAGCCCATTTATGGCCGCGCAGCGATCGGAGCCCGCGGGGGGACCGGCCCGGCGTGCCCAGAAAAGGAGCGGCGCCACCGGGCCCCCCGAACCCCCCGAACCCCCCGGGCAGCATCGGCCGAGCCCCCCACCCTGAGACCCCCGACCCCCGGAATGGACCCGGCGGATGAGCCCCCCCACCAAAAAAAAAAAAAAAAAAAAATCGGGACACCCCCCAAAAAAAAATGACCCCGCAGGTGTCGCCCCCTCCCCCGGTACCGAGCGGACTCGGCCCGGTGCTGGTTCAGAGACCCCCCACCAAATCCCGCGTGCAGGAGCCCCGGTACCGGCCCGAACCGGAACGGTCCCGGTTCCCCCGCCCCCCATCCCGGTGCGGGACACCCCCAGGCACGAACCCCCGGTTCTGGAGCCCCCCAGCACCCCCAACCCGGTACCGGATTCTCCGGTTCGGACACCCCGGTACCGGACGAGCGCCGATTCCAGACACCCCCCGGTACCGGATACCCCCGGTACCGGACACCGCCGGTTCCGGACACCCCTCGGTACCCGACACCTCCGGTTCCGGACACCTCCAGGTACCGGATACCCCCCGGTACCGGACACCCCTCGGTACCGGACACCCCCGGTTCCAGACACCCCCAGTAACGGACACCCCCCGGTTCCGGACACCCCGGTACCGGACACCCCCAGTTCCGGACACCGCCGGTTCCGGACACCCCCGGTACCGGACACCGCCGGTTCCAGACACCCCCCAGTACCGGACACCCCCCGGTTCCGGACACCCCGGTACCGGACACCCCCGGTTCGGGACACCCTCCGGTACCGGACACCCCCCGTACCAGACACCCCCGGTACGGACACCCCCGGTACCAGACACCCCTGGTTCCGGACACCCCCGGTACCGGACACCCCCGGTTCTGACACCCCCGGTACCGGACACCCCCGGTACCGGAACCCCTCAATCCCGAACCTCCCGGTCCTGGACCCCCAGTCCTGATTCCACCGGTTCCAGACCCCTCCCCTGTCCCCGAACCCCCCAGTTTTGGATCCACCGGTACCGGAACCCCCAGTCTCGGACTCCCGGTACCGGACCCCCTGTCCCAGAACCCCCCAGTCCCGAAATCCCGACTCCGGACCCCCTCAATTCTGGATCCACCGGTACCGGAATCCCCCAATTCCGGACCCCCCAGTCCTAGATCCACCGGTACCGGGACCCCCCAGTCCCGAAATCCCGCCCCCGGACCCCCTCAATTCTGGATCCACCGGTACCGGGACCCCCCAACCCCGGATCCCCAAATCCCGGACCCCCCAGTCCTGGATCCACCGGTACCGGACCCCCAATCCCGAACTTCCCCGGTCCCGAACCCCCCAAAATCCCGGACCTCAATCCCACCTTCACCCCCGGTACCGGGATCCCCCTCCCAAATCCGCCTCCCAGCCCCGCCCTCCCCAAACCCGGAACCCCCAGTTCTGGACCCCCCAGTGCCGAACCCCCCAGTTTCGGGACCTCCCGGTCCCGGACCCCCGTCCCGTTCCAGTCCCGGTGTTCCCCCAATCCGAACCCCCCAATCCGGTACCCCCAGTCCGAACCCCCCATTCCGGTACCCCCCAGTCCAAGACCCCGTTCCGGTACCCCCCAGCCCGAACCCCCCAAACCCGAACCCCCCATTCCGGTACTCCCCCAATCCGAACTCCCGTTCCGGTACCCCCCCAGTCCGAACCTCCCCCGTCCCGTTCCCGTCCCGGTGTTTCAACCCGAACCCCCGTCCCGGTACCCCCGTCCGAACCTCCCAATCCGAACCCCCCATTCCGGTACCCCCCAACCCGAACCCCGTCCCGGTACCCCCTGCCGTCCGAACCCCCGTCCCGGGTACCCCCCAGCCCGAACCCCCCATTTCGTTACCCCCCAATCCGACCCCCCCGTCCCGGTACCCCCCAGCCCGAACCCCCCAGCCCGACCCCCCAGCTCGACCCCCGCTCCCCGCGTTACCCCCAGCTCAGGAACTCCCGGACGTGTCTGTCGCTGTCGCTGTCGCTGTCGCCGCTGTCGCCGCCGCTGTCGCCGCTGTCGGGGGGCCCGGCCGGGGGTCGCGGTGGTTGAGGCGGTGCCGCAGCCCCCCCGCCAGCCCCAGCAGCAGGTCCAGGAGGGTCTCGAGCCCCAGCGCCCCCCGGCCCAGCGCCAGCGCCCGCAGCCGCTCCCGCCGCCCCGGGGGCGCCGCCATCGCCCGGCCCGCACCGGGGAGGCTCCGCCGCCGCCCGGGCACCGGGGCCGGGCGAGCCCGGGCACCTCCTCCCGCCGGCCCGGCCCCCGCCCCCGGCACCGGGGGAGCGCGGGGGAGCACGGAGGGACCGGAGAGGGCGGGGGTGGGGGGGAGGGGGTGGGGAACGGAATCCCCGAAGTCGGGCCGGGAACGGGATTGGGACACCGGGACCGGGACGCCGGGACTGGGACCGGAACCCCGACACCGAAACTGGGACACCGGGACCCCCAAACCGGGACTGGGACACCGGGACACCGGGACCGGGACACCGGGACAGGGACCGGAACCCCGACACCGAAACTGGGACACCGGGACCGGGACACCGGGACTGGGACACCGGGACTGGGACCAGAACCCCGACACCGAGACTGAGACACCGGGACCGGGACACCGGGACTGGGAAACCAGGACTGGGACACCGGGACTGGGATCGGAACCCCGACACCGAAACTGGGACACCGGGACCGGGACACCGGGACTGGGACACCGGGACTGGGACCAGAACCCCGACACCGAGACTGAGACACCGGGACCGGGACACCGGGACAGGGACGCCGGGACTGGGACACCGGGACTGGGACCGGAACCCCGACACCGAAACTGGGACACCGGGACCGGGACACGGGACACCGGGACTGGGACACCGGGACTGGGACCAGAACCCCGACACCGAGACTGAGACACCGGGACCGGGACACCGGGACTGGGAAACCAGGACTGGGACACCGACAGGGACCGGAACCCCGACACCGAAACTGGGACACGGGGACCGGGACACCGGGACTGGGACACTGACTGGGACCAGAACCCCGACACCGAGACTGAGACACCGGGACCGGGACACCGGGACTGGGACACCGGGACTGGAACACCGGGACTGGGACACCGGGATCGGGACACTGGGACCCCAAACCGGGACTGGGACACTGACAGGGACCCCAAACCGTGACCGAACCCCCGACACTGGGACTGGGACACCGGAACCGGGACTGGGACACCGGGACCAGAACCCCCAAACCGGGACTGGGACACCCCCATATCGCGAGTGGGACACCGACACCGGGACCCCCAAAGTGGGGCCGGGATTGGGACACTCCCACCGAGACCGGGACCCCCTCACCGGGACTGGAACACCGGGACCCGGGACTGGAACCCCACGTCGGGACCGGGACCCTCACCGGGACTGGGACACGGGACTGGGACCAGAACCCCGACACCGAGACTGAGACACCGGGACCGGGACACCGATACGAACCCGACACTGAGACTGAGACACCGACCGGAGGGACTGGGACACCGGGACAGGGATCGGAACCCCGACACCGAAACTGGGACACGGGGACCGGGACACCGGGACTGGGACACCGGGACTGGGACCAGAACCCCGACACCGAGACTGAGACACGGGACCGGGACACCGGGACTGGGACACGGGACTGGAACACCGGGACTGGGACACCGGGATCGGGACACTGGGACCCCCAAACCGGGACTGGGACACCGGGACAGGGACCCCAAACCGTGACCGAACCCCGACACTGGGACTGGGACACCGGGACCGGGACTGGGACACCGGGACCAGAACCCCTAAACCGGGACTGGGACACCCCCATATCATGAGTGGGACACCGACACGGGACCCCCAAAGTGGGGCCGGATTGGGACACTCCCTACCGAGACTGACCCCCCTCACGGGACTGGAACACCGGGACTGGGACTGGAACCCCACGTCGGGACCGGGACCTCACCGGGACTGGGACACCGGGACTGGGACCCCCGAACAGGGACTGGGACACCGGGACTGGGACACTCCCACTGAGACCGGGACCCCTCACCGGGACTGGGACACGGGACTGGACTGGGAACTCCCCACGTCGGGACCGGGACCCTCACAGGGACTGGGACACCGGGACTGGGACACTCCCACCGAGACCGGGACACCCTCACCGGGACTGACACTGGGACTGACCCTCACACCGGGACTGGGACACCGGGACTGGGACCCCGAAACCGGAACCGGGACACCGGGACTGGGACACCGGGACTGGGACCCCGAAACCGGAACCGGGACACCGGGACTGGGATCCCCGAACCGGGACTGGGACACCGTGACTGGGACCCCGAAACTGAACCGGACATCGGGACTGGGACACCGGGACTGGGACCCCCGAAACCGAACCGACACCGGGACTGGGATCCCCGAACCGGGACTGGGACACCGTGACTGGGACCCCGAAACCAGAACCGTGACACTCAAGCCAGGACCGGGACTCCCAAACTCGGTCCGGGACCGGGACCCTCACACCGGGACTGGGACCCTGGGACTGGGACAAACTCACCGAGACCAGGATCGGGACCGGGAGCCCCAAACCGGGACCGGGAGCCCCAAACCGGGACCGGGACCCCCAAACCGGGACCGGGACACCCAAACGGGGATCGGGACCCCCAGACCGGGACCGGGACACCCAAACGGGGATCGGGAGCCCCAAACCGGGACCAGGACACCCAGACCGGACCGACACCCAAACGGGGATCGGGAGCTCCCCAAACTGACTGGAGCCCCAAACCGGGACCAGGACACCCCATATCAGCGACTAGGACACCGGGACCCCCAAACTGAAACCGGGACACTCAAACCGGGACCACGAGCCCTAAACCGGGACCGGGACAGACACACCAGGACCGGGACCCCCAAACCAGGACTGGGACCCCCAAACCGACCGGGACCCCTAAACTGACAGACGCATTCAGGACTGACCCCCAAATCGGGACCAGGACCTCCGAAGCGGGACTGGGACCCCCAAACCGGGACTGGGACTCCCAAACCGGGACTGGGACCCCCAAACCGGGACTGGGACCCCCAAACCGGGACCGGGACACCCCCACACCAGGACCGGGACACCCAAATCGGGACCAGGACCCCCGAAGCGGGACTGGGACCCCCAAACTGACTGGGACCCCCAAACTGACTGGGACTCCCAAACCGACAGACGACCAGGACTGACCCCAAATCGACCAGGACTCCCGAAGGGACTGGGACTCCCCAAACCGACTGGGACTCCCAAACGGGACTGGGACCCCCAAACTGACTGGGACACCCAAACCGACTGGGACCCCCACACCAGGACCGGGACACCCAAATCGGGACCAGGACCCCCGAAGCGGGACTGGGACCCCCAAACCGGGACTGGGACTCCCAAACCGGGACTGGGACCCCCAAACCGGGACTGGGACACCCCCACACCAGGACCGGGACACTAAATCGGGACCAGGACCCCCGAACCGGGACTGGGACACCCAAACCGGGACTGGGACCCCCACACCAGGACTGGGACACCCAAATCGGGACCAGGACCTCCGAACCGGGACTGGGACCCCCAAACCGGGACTGACACCCAAATCGGGACTGGGACCCCCAAACCAGGACCGGGACCCCCAAACCGGGACCGAGACCCCCAAACTGGAAGTGGGACCCCCAAACCGGGACTGGGACCCCAAACCGGGACCCCCGAACTGACTGGGACACCCAAACCGGGACTGGGACCCCCAAACCGACCGGGACCCCCAAACTGGGACCAGGACCCCCAGACGGGACTGGGACCCCCAAACCGGGACCAGGACACCCGAACCGGGACTGGGACCCCAAACCGGGACTGGGACCCCCAAACCGGGACCGGGATCCCCAAACCGGAACTGGGACCCCAAACCGGGACCCTGATCCGAACCCGGGACCCCCCCGGTACCGACCCCCGGAGCCCCCCAGGACCCCAATCCTGAGGGTCCGACCCCCCCTCGGTGCCCCCCAGACCCCCCAAATCCCCCCAGAACAGCCGTAGGCACCGAGTCAGGTTTGGGGGGGTTTTATTTGGGGAGGGGGGAGCAGATTTGGGGGGCTGGGGGTGCAGTTGGAAGGTCCAAGGAGGTTTTGGGGGGTCCTGGAGTGTCCGGGGAGGTTTTGGGGGGTCCTGGGGGGGTCCGGGGGTCTCCTCACGAGTACATGGTGAGCTGGAGCCACTGTTGGGGGGAGACCCGGTCAGGATTTGGGGGATTTTGGGGGGTCCCTGTGGGATTTGGGGTCACCCCAGGGTGGATTTTGGGGATCCCTGTGGGATTTTGGGGGTCCCTGTGGGATTTGGGGTCACCTCAGGGGAATTTTGGGGATCCCTGGAGGATTTTGGGGGGGTCCCTGTGGGATTTGGGGTCACCTCAGGGGGATTTTGGGGATCCAGGGTGGATTTCGGGGTTCTCTGTGGGATTTGGGGTCACTCCTGGGGGATTTTGTGTCACCCCAGGGGGATTTTGGGGGTCCCTGTGGGATTTGGGGTCACTCCTGGGGGATTTTGTGTCACCCCAGGGGGATTTTGGGGGTCCCTGTGGGATTTGGGGTCACTCCAGGGTGGGTTTTGGGGATCCCTGTGGGATTTTTGGGGGTTCCCTGTGGGATTTGGGGTCACCTCAGGGGAATTTGGGGGATCCCTGGAGGATTTTGGGGTCACCTCAGGGGGATTTGGGGATCCAGGGTGGATTTTGGGGGTTCCCTGTGGGATTTGGGTCACCCCAGGGGGATTTTGGGGGCCCCTGTGGCATTTGGGGTCACCCTTGGGGAACTTTGGGGGTCCCTGTGGGATTTTTGGGGGTTCCCTGTGGGATTTGGGGTCACCCTTAGGGGATTTTGTGTCACCCTTGGGGATTTTGGGGGTTCCCTGTGGGATTTTGGGGGGTCCCTGTGGGATTTGGGGTCACCCTTGGGGGATTTTTGGGGGTTCCCTGTGGGAATTTTGGGGATCCCTGTGGGATTTTGGGTCTCCCCCCTTTACCCCCCCTCAGGAAACCTCCCCAAAATTTCTGGGGACACCCCAAAAACGGGCGGGGGGACCCCAAAACCCGCGCGGGACCCCAGACCCACCTCCTGCAGGCTGACCCGGATCTGCCCCGAGCCGTCCCGGTCCAGAGACCTGAAGGCACCTGGGGGGACCCCAAAATCAGGGGGGGACCCCAAAATCGGGGGGGACCCCAAAATCCGGGGGGACCCCAAAATCGGGGGGACCCCAAAATCAGGGGGGACCCCAAAATCAGGGGGGACCCCAAAATCAGGGGAACCCCAAAATCAGGGGGGCCCCCAAAATCGGGGGGGACCCCAAAATCAGGGGGGACCCCAAAATCGGGGGGGACCCCAAAATCAGGGGGGACCCCAAAATCAGGGAGGGACCCCAAAATCAGGGGGACCCCAAAATCAGGGGGACCCCAAAATCGGGGGACCCAAAATCAGGAGGAACCCCAAAAATCGGAGGGGACCCCAAAAATCAGAGAGGGACCCCAAAATCAGGGGGACCCCAAAATCCGGGGACCCCAAAAATCAGGGGCCCAAAATCGCAAAAATCCGGGGGCCCCAAATCGAGGGGGACCCCCAAAATCGGGGGATCCCCAAAGATCGGGGGACCCCAAAATTCAGGGGGACCCCAAAAATCAGGGGGACCCCAAAATCTGGGGGACCCCCAAAATCCAGGGGGCCCCCAAAATCCGGGGGATCCCCTCCAAATCCAGGGATTCCCCCCAAAATCCAGGGGGATTTCAAATCTGGGGATCTCCTCACACCAGGGTGGGATTTCCCCTCTCAGTTTTGGGATTTCCCTCCCTCAAATTTTGGGATTTCCCTTCCCCCAGATTTTGGGATTTCTCCTCTCGATTTTGGGATTTCCCTCCCTCAAATTTTGGGGATTTCCTCCCCCCAGATTTTGGGGATTTCCCTCTAAGATTTTGGGGATTTCCCTCCCTCAAATTTTGGGATTTCCCCCCCAGATTTTGGGATTTCCTCTCTGAATTTTGGGATTTCTCCTCCCTCAAATTTTGGGATTTCCCTTCCCCAGATTTTGGGATTTCTCCTCTCGATTTTGGGATTTCCCTCTCTCAAATTTTGGGATTTCCCCTTCCAGATTTTGGGATTTCTCCTCTCGATTTTGGGATTTCCCTCTCTCAAATTTTGGGATTTCCCCTTCCAGATTTTGGGATTTCTCCTCTCGATTTTGGGATTTCCCTCCCTCAAATTTTGGATTTCCCCCAGATTTTGGGATTTCCCTCCCCAGATTTTGGGATTTCTCTCCCGATTTTGGGATTTCCCTCCCCCAGATTTTGGGATTTCCCCTCGCCCAGATTTTAGGATTTCCCCTCCCCGAGATTTTAGGATTTTCTCTCTGAATTTCGGGACTTCCCTCCCGATTTTGGGATTTCCCCTTCCAGATTTTGGGATTTCCCCCCCGATTTTAGGATTCCACCTCCCAGATTTTGGGATTTCTCCCTCCCCGGCCCCAATTTTCAGATTTTCTCCCCGAATTTTGGATTTTCCCCCCCAGATTTTGGGGTTTTGCCCACGATTTTTAAATCCCCCGATTTTCGGTTCCCCCCCCCGATTTTGATTTCCTCCTGATTTTGAGTTCCCCCTGATTTTCCAATCCCTCCGATTTTTGATTTCTTCCCGATTTTGGGATTCCTCCCGATTTTGGGGATTCTCCCCGATTTTTGATTTCCCTCGATTTTCCAATCCCCGATTTTTATTTCTCCCCCGAATTTTGGGATTTCTCCCCGATTTTCCAATCCCCTCCCGATTTTTGGATTTCCCCCAGATTTTGGGATTCCTCCCGATTTTTGGAGGTTTCCCCCCGATTTTGGATATTTCCCCGATTTTCGGGATTTTCTCCTCGATTTTTCGGATTTCTCCGATTTTGATTTCCCCCGATTTTCCCAATCCCCTCGCTCCCGATTTTTCGGGATTTTTCCCCCGATTTTGGATTTCTCCCCAGATTTTGGGATTCCTCCCCGATTTTTTGGATTTCCCTCCCGATTCTCGGTTTCCCCCCGATTTTGGGGGTTCTGCCCCGATTTTCCAATCCCCTCTCCCAATTTTTGGATTTTCCTCCCGATTTTGATTTCCCCCCCTCCGATTTCCCAATCCCCCTCCGATTTTTGATTTTCTCCCTGATTTTGGATTTCCCCGACTCTCGGTTTCCCCCGATTTTCGGTTTCCCCCCGATTTTCGGATTTTCTCCTCGCTTTTGGGATTTCCCCTGATTTTCCAATCCCCTCCCGATTTTCGGTTTCCCCCGCATTTTGGGGTTTTGCCCACGATTTTTAAATCCCTCCGATTTTGATTTCCCCCGATTTTGATTTTCTCCCGATTTTCGGATTTCTCTCCCGATTTTCGATTTCCCGACTCTCGATTTTTCCCCGATTTTCGATTTCCGATTCCCGAATTCCCCCAGACTCTCCGATTTTCCGAATCCCTCTCCCGATTTTCGGATCTCCCTCCCGATTTTCCCCAATTTCGATTCCTCCCCGATTTTGAGTCTTCCCCCGATTTTCCATTTCCTCGATTCTCGATTTTCCCGATTTCCGTTCTCATACTCCGATTTCGTTTCCCCAGTTCGGTTTCCCCGATTCGTTCTGCCCCCGATTTTCCAATCCTCCCGATTTTCAGTTTTCCCCCGATTTTCGGATTTTCCCTGATTTCGAATTCCCCAGATTTTGGATTTCCCCGATTTTCCAATCCCCTCCCCTCGATTTCCCGATTTCCAGTTCCTCGGATTTCGAATTCCCCATTTTGATTTCCTCCTCGGTTTCCCCCGATTTCCGGGTTCTGCCCTCGATTTCCAATCCCCTCCCAATTCTCGATTTTTCCTCCCCGATTTTGGATTTCCTCCCGATTTCCACTCTCCCGATTTTTGATTTTCTCCCCGATTTTCGGATTTCCCCGATTCTCGGTTTCCCCGATTTTCGGGTTTCCCCGATTTTCGGATTTTCTCCCTCGTTTTGGGATTTCCCTCTGATTTTCCACCCCTCCGATTTTTCGGGTTTCCCCCGGATTTTGGGGGTTTTGCCTAAAGTGATTTTGGGATTCTCCCCCGATTTTTGGATTTCCCCGATTTTGGATTTTCTCCCCGATTTTCGATTTCTCCCCCGATTTTCGGATTTCCGATTTTCGGATTTTCCCCCGATTTTCGGATTTTCCCCCCGATTTCCGAATTCCCCCAGATTTGGGATTTCCCGATTTTCCAATCCCTCTCCCGATTTTCGTGATCTCCTCCCCACTGCCGGATTTCCCCCCCAGATTTTGGGATTCCTCCCCATGGGATTCCTCCCCGGTTTTTGATTTCTCCCGATTTTCCAATCCTCTCCGATTTTCGGATTTTCCCCCGATTTCGATTTTCCCCGATTTTGAATTCCTCCCCCGATTTTTGGATTTCCCCCCTAATTTTCGGTTTCCCCCGATTTTGGGGTTCTGCCCCGATTTTCCAATCCCCTCTCCCAATTTTTGGATTTTCTCTCCCATTTTTGATTTCCCATTTCCCAATCCCCCTCCCGATTTTTGATTTTCTCTCTCGATTCTCGGTTTCCCCCCGATTTTCGGGTTTCCCCCCGATTTTCGGATTTTCTCCCCGATTTTGGATTTCCTCCCGATTTTTGGATTTCCTCCCGATTTTCGGATTTTCCCCTCGATTTTCGGATTTCCCCCGATTTTCGGTTTCCCCCCGATTTTGGGGTTCTGCCCCCCAAATTTGGGGCTCCCCGTGACGAACATGAAGGCCCAGGCGCACGTAGGCAGCTGATGAAGTTGTCGAAGTCGAGGTTCCCCCTCGTCCCCGAGTAGCGACGCCCTCAAAAACCCCCCAGAGGGCGGGGGCAGCCGGAACTCCTGGGGGAGGGGCGCGTCACCTTCGACCCTCCGAAATTAAAGTAAACCCCCAAAAAATTGGTCAAACCCCCTAAAATTGGTCAAATCCTCCCAAAATTGGTCAAATCCCTCCCCTAAAAATTGGTCAAATCCCAAAAATCCCCAAAATTTCCCAAACCCCCACAACCCCCCAAAATCCCTCAAAAATCCCCCCTAAAATCCCCCAACATCCCCCTAAACCCCCCTAAAACTCCCCCTAAAATCCCCCTAAACTCCCACAACCCCCAAAACTCCCCCAAACCCCCCTAACTCCCCAAAATCCCCCAAAATCCCCCCAAAGTCCCCCCCAAATTCCTCAAAATCTCCCCTGTAAAATCCCTCATAAAATTCCCCTCAAAATCCCCCAAATCCCCTAAAAATGCCCCTAAATCCCCAGAATACCCCCAAAAAATCCTCATAAAATACCCCAAAATCCCCCAAAATCCCAAAAAATACCCCCTAAATTCTCCCAAAATTAGCTCTTTAAAAATCCCCCAAAACATCCCCTAAAAATCCCCTAAAAATCCCCCTAAAACCCCAAAAAATCCCCCTTAAAATCACCCAAAAAAATCCCCACAAAGTAAAAAAAATCCCCCAAATCCCCCCTAAAATCCCCCCCTAAATCCCCCCAAACTACCCCCAAAATTCCTCAAAATCTCCCTAAAATAAAAAAAATCCCCCCTAAAATCCCCCAAAATCCCCCCCCAAAACTGCGCTAAGTACCCCCTAAAATCCCTAAAATCCCTCAAGATTCCCCCCCAAATCACCTCAAAACCCAAAAATCCCCCAAAAATCCCTCAAAAATCCCCCAAATATCCCCCCAAAACCCCAAAAATCCCAAAAATTTCCCCAAAATCCCCTTAAAAATCTCCCAACCCCTCCCAAAAAATAATACTCCCAAAATCCCCCTAAAATCTCCCCAAAAATCCAAAAAATCCCCCAAAATCCCCCAAAAATCTCCCCTAAAATCCAAAAAATCCCCCAAAATCCCCAAAAATCCCCCCAAAAATCCCCCCAAATCCCCCCAAAATTCCTCAAAAAAATCCCTCCAAAATCCCCCAAATTCCCCAAAATCCCTAAATCTCTGAAACTCATGTCTCATAGGCCCTGGCAGCTCCTGGGGCCCGATGGTCCCCGAGCGATCGGTGTCGAATTGTTTGTACACGCACTGGGGGGGAGGGGCGGAAATTTGGGGGGGCCCGAACCCCAAAATCCCCAAAATCCCCTCCCCAAAATTCGGGGACCCTCCCAAACCCCAAAAATTCTCTCCCCACCCTCATTTAAGGGACTTAAAACGGCAATTTAAAAATCCATAATTCAAATTTTGGGGTTGCCCACCACCCCTAATTACCCCCCCAAAAAAATTTTGGGGGGTCCCGAACCCCAAAATCCCCAAAATCCCCCTCCCCAAAATTTGGGGACCCTCCCAAACCCCAAAATTTCTCTTCCCACCCCCATTTAAGGGACTTAAATGGGATCTGAAAATCCTTAATTCAAATTTTGGGGTTTTTCGCTTCCCTTAATTACCCCCCAAAAAAATTTTGGGGGGGTCCCGAACCCCAAAATCCCCAAATCCCCCTCCCCAAAATTCGGGGACCCTCCCAAACCCCAAAAATTCTCTCCCCACCCTCATTTAAGGGACTTAAAACGGCAATTTAAAAATCCATAACTCAAATTTTGGGGTTGCCCACCCCCCTATTTACCCCCCCCCAAAAAAATTTTGGGGGGTCCCGAACCCCAAAATCCCCAAAATCCCCCTCCCCAAAATTTGGGGACCCTCCCAAACCCCAAAAATTCCACCCCCACCCCCATTTAAGGGACTTAAATGGGATCTGAAAATCCTTAATTCAAATTTTGGGGTTTTTCGCTTCCCTTAATTACACCCCAAAAAAATTTTGGGGTGATTGGGGAGGTTCCCTACAACCCCCCCCACATTTTTTTGGGGGGGGTGAAATTTATGAGGGGAAATTTTGGGGTCCCACCCCCGATTTTTGGGGTTCCCACATCAATTTTTGGGGCTCCCATATCCATTTTTGGGGCTCCCGTATCAATTTTTGGGTTCTCATCTCAATTTTTGGGGTTCTCACATCAATTTTTTGGGTTCCCTTCTCGATTTTTGGGGCTCCCATATCAATTTTTGGGGTTCCCGTATCAATTTTTGGGGTTCCCATATCAATTTTTGGGGCTCCCATCTCGAATTTTGGGGCTCCCATATCAATTTTTGGGTTCTCATCTCAATTTTTAGGGTTCCCACATCAATTTTTGGGGCTCCTATATCGATTTTTGGTGTTCCCGCATCGATTTTTGGAGTTCCCATATCCATTTTTGGGGTTCCCAAATCAATTTTTGGGGTTCCCATCTCGAATTTTGGGGCTCCCATCTCGATTTTTGGGGTTCCCAAATCAATTTTTGGGGCACCCATATCAATTTTTGGGGTTCCCATATCAATTTTTGGGGTTCTCATCTCAATTTTTGGGGTTCCCATACATAAATTTTTGGGCCCCACTCTGAATTTTGGGGCTCCCATCTCGATTTTTGGGGCTCCCGTATCAATTTTTGGGTTCTCATCTCAATTTTTAGGGTTCCCACATCAATTTTTGGGGCTCCCATCTCGATTTTTGGGATTCCCATATCAATTTTGGGTTTCTCATCTCAATTTTTGGGGCTCCCAGCTCGATTTTTGGTGTTCCCGCATCGATTTTTGGGGCTCCCATATCAATTTTTGGGGTTCCCGCATCGATTTTTGGGGTTCCCACATCAATTTTTGGGGCTCCCATATCAATTTTTGGGGTTCCCATCTCGATTTTTGGGTTTCCCATCTCGATTTCTGGGTTTCCCATATCAATTTTTGGGATTCCCATATCCATTTTTGGGGTTCCCATCTCGATTTTTGGGGTTCCCAAATCAATTTTTGGGGTTCCCCTATCAATTTTTTGGGTTCCCTTCTCGATTTTTGGGGTTCCATATCAATTTTTGCGATTCCCATATCAATTTTTTGGGTTCCCTTCTCGATTTTTGGAGTTCCCAAATCAATTTTTGGGATTCCCATCTCGATTTTTGGGGTTCCCATCTCGAATTTTGGGGCTCCCATCTCGATTTTTGGGGCTCCCATATCAATTTTTGGGTTCTCATCTCAATTTTTAGGGTTCCCACATCAATTTTTGGGGCTCCTATATCGATTTTTGGGTGTTCCCGCATCGATTTTTGGGGCTCCCATCTCGATTTTTGGGGTTCCCACATCAATTTTTGGGGCTCCCTTCTCGATTTTTGGGGTTCCCACATCAATTTTTGGGGTTCCCATCTCGATTTTTGGGGTTCCCAAATCAATTTTTGGGGCTCCCATATCAATTTTTGGGTTCTCATCTCAATTTTTAGGGTTCCCACATAAATTTTTGGGGCTCCCATCTCGATTTTTGGAGTTCCCATATCCATTTTTGGGGTTCCCAAATCAATTTTTGAGGTTCCCATCTCGAATTTTTGGGGCTCCCATCTCGATTTTTGGGGTTCCCAAATCGATTTTTGGGGCTCCCATCTCGATTTTTGGGGTTCCCACATAAATTTTTCGGGCTCCCATCTCGAATTTTGGGGCTCCCATATCGATTTCTGGGTTTCCCATATCAATTTTTGGGATTCCCATATCCATTTTTGGGTTTCCCATCTCGATTTTTGGGGTTCCCTTCTCGATTTTTGGGGTTCCCATCTCGATTTTTGGGGCTCCCATCTCGATTTTTGGGGCTCCCATATCAATTTTTGGGTTCTCATCTCAATTTTTAGGGTTCCCACATAAATTTTTGGGGTTCCCATATCCATTTTTGGGGCTCCCATCTCGAATTTTGGGGCTCCCATCTCGATTTCTGGGTTTCCCATATCAATTTTTGGGATTCCCATCTCGATTTTTGGGGTTCCCTTCTCGATTTTTGGAGTTCCCATATCAATTTTTGGGGCTCCCATATAAATTTTTGGGGTTCCCATATCGATTTTTGGGTTCCCAAATCCATTTTTGGGGTTCCCAAATCAATTTTTGAGGTTCCCATCTCGAATTTTGGGGCTCCCATCTCGATTTTTGGGGTTCCCAAATCAATTTTTGGGGCACCCATATCAATTTTTGGGGTTCCCATATCAATTTTTGGGTTCTCATCTCAATTTTTGGGGTTCCCACAGAAATTTTTGGGGCTCCCATCTCGAATTTTGGGGCTCCCATCTCGATTTTTGGGGCTCCCGTATCAATTTTTGGGTTCTCATCTCAATTTTTAGGGTTCCCACATCAATTTTTGGGGCTCCCATCTCGATTTTTGGGATTCCCATATCAATTTTGGGTTTCTCATCTCAATTTTTGGGGCTCCCAGCTCGATTTTTGGTGTTCCCGCATCGATTTTTTGGGGCTCCCATATCAATTTTTGGGGTTCCCATGATCGATTTTTGGGGTTCCCACATCAATTTTTGGGGCTCCCATATCAATTTTTGGGGTTCCCATCTCGATTTTTGGGTTTCCCATCTCGATTTCTGGGTTTCCCATATCAATTTTTGGGATTCCCATATCCATTTTTGGGGTTCCCATCTCGATTTTTGGGGTTCCCAAATCAATTTTTGGGGTTCCCCTATCAATTTTTTGGGTTCCCTTCTCGATTTTTGGGGTTCCATATCAATTTTTGCGATTCCCATATCAATTTTTTGGGTTCCCTTCTCGATTTTTGGAGTTCCCAAATCAATTTTTGGGATTCCCATCTCGATTTTTGGGGTTCCCATCTCGAATTTTTGGGGCTCCCATCCTCGATTTTCCTTTTTGCCCTATATCAATTTTTTGGGGTTCTCATCTCAATTTTTAGGGTTCCCACATCAATTTTTGGGGCTCCCTATATCGATTTTGGTGTTCCCAAGATCGATTTTTGGGGCTCCCATCTCGATTTTTGGGGTTCCCAAATCAATTTTTGGGGTTCCCTTCTCGATTTTTGGGGTTCCCATATCAATTTTTGGGGTTCCCATCTCGATTTTTGGGGTTCCCTTCTCGATTTTTGGGGCTCCCGTATCAATTTTTGGGTTCTCATCTCAATTTTTGGGGTTCCCACATAAATTTTTGGGGCTCCCATCTCGATTTTTGGGATTCCCATATCAATTTTGGGGTTCCCATATCAATTTTGGGGCTCCCATATCAATTTTTGGGGTTCCCATCTCGATTTTTGGGGCTCCTATCTCGAATTTTGGGGCTCCCATCTCGATTTTTGGGGTTCCCATCTCAATTTTTGGGGTGCCCCCTCCCAATTTTGGGCTCTCCTCAATGTTTCCCTTTTTTATTTTGGGGTCCCCCCAATTTTGGCTTCTCCACCCATTTTTGGGGTCTCCTTTCACCCTGAGCACCCCAATTTCGGGATCCCCCTCAACCCTGACCTGCCCCCCTCAACATTTTTGGGACCCCCCCAAATTTTGAGATTCCCCCCCTAAATTTTGGGGTCCTCCCCCCAAATTTTGGGGTCCCCACCTGCCACTTCTTGATGTTGTTCCAGAGGTACTTGAACTCCTCAAACCCCAATTTCCCGGTGGTGTCGCTCTGGGGGGGGCTCGTCAAGGACATTTTGGGGGGCACTGGGGACCCCCCAAATTTCCCCACACCCCAAAACCCCCCGAGGACCCCCCCAAAATCCCCCCAAAATTTGGGGATACGTCCATGACGGCCACCATGCTGCGGCAGGTGTCCAGCCCGAAGCCGTCCGTCTTCAGGTCGGGATCTGGGGGGGCCCCGAAATTTTTGGGGTGCCCCGAGGCCTGGACCCCCCCCCGGGACCCCTGGGAGGGTCGGGGGCACCCCAAAATCCGGTTTTTGGGGGGCACTCACGGCGGGTGACGACCCTGTTGAGGATGTTCATCAGCTCGGTGGGGCTGACCTCCATGTCCTGGGGAGAGAGGGGAGTCAGGGGGGACCCCAAAATTCTGGGGAACCCCAAAATCCTGGGGAACCCAAAATCCGAACCCCAAATCCTGATCCCAAAATCCTGGGGAACCCCAAAATCCCGATTCCAAAATTGTCACCCCAAAATCCTGCAAGGGACCCCAAAATCATCACCCCAAATCCTGATCCCAAAATCCTGCGGGACCCCAAAATCCTGATCCCAAAATCCTGATCCCAAAATCCTGGGGGACCCCAAAATCCTGCGGGACCCCAAAATCCTGATGCCAAAATCCTGGGGACCCCAAAATCGTCACCCCAAAATCCTGATCCCAAACTATGGGGAACCCCAAAATCCGGACCCCAAATCATGGGGAACCCCAAAATCGTCACCCCAAAATTCCGGGGAACCCAAAATCCTCACCCCAAAATCCTGGGGAACCCCAAATTATGGGGAATCCCAAAATCTTGATCCCAAAATCCTGGGGAACCCCAAAATCCTGGGGACCCAAAAATCCTGGGGAACCCCAAAATCCTGGGGAACCCCAAAATCATCACCCCAAATCCTGATCCCAAAATCCTGGGAACCCCAAAATCCTGGGGAACCCCAAAATCCTCACCCCAAAATCCTCACCCCAAAATCCTCACCCCAAAATCCTGGGGAACCCCAAATCCTGGGGACCCCAAAATCCTGATCCCAAATCCTGGGAACCCCAAATCCTGGGCAACTCCAAAATCCTCACCCCAAAATTCTCACCCCAAAATCCTCAACCCCAAAATCCTGGGAACCCCCAAGTCCTGGGGACCCCAAAATCCTCCCCCAAAATCCTCACCCCCAAAATCCTGGGAAACCCCCAAATCCTGGGGAACCCCAAATCCTGGGGAACCCCAAAATGCTCACCCCAAATCCTGAGGATCTCCCAAATCCTGATCCCAAATTCTGGGGGACCCCAAGAACTGGGGAACCCCAAAATCCTGATCCCAAATCCTGAGGATCCCCAAAATCCTGATCCCAAAACTTGGGGAACCCCAAAATCCTGATCCCAAATCTGGATCCCAAATCCTGGGGAACCCCAAAATCCTGATCCCAAATTCTGGGGAACCCCAAATCCTGGGGAACCCAAAATCCTGGGGGACCCCAAAATCATCACCCCAAATCCTGATCCCAAAATCCTGGGGGACCCCCAAAATCCGAACCCCAAAATCCGAACCCCCAAATTATGGGGAACCCCAAAATCCGAACCCCAAAAATCGTCACCCCAAAATCCTGGGGAACCCCAAAATCCTGATCCCAAAATCCTGATCCCAAAATCCTCACGCCAAATCCTGGGGAACCCCAAAATCCTGGGCAACCCCAAATTATGGGGAATCCCAAGATGCTCACCCCAAAATCCTGATCCCAAAATCCTGGGGAACCCCCAAAATCCTGGAAACCACAAAATCCTGGGAAACCCAAAATCCTGGGGAACCCCAAAATCGTCACCCCAAAATCCTGATCCCAAATCCTGGGGAACCCCAAGCCCGGGGGAACCCCAAAATGCTGATCCCAAATTTTCACCCCAAAATCCTGGGGAACCCAAAATCCTGATCTCAAAATCCTGGGGAACCCCAAATTTTGGGGAAACCCAAAATCCTGATCTCAAAATCCTGGGGAACCCCAAAATCCTCAACCCAAATCCTGATCCCAAAATCCTGGGGGACCCCAAAATCCCTCACCCCAAAATCCTGGGAACCCCAAAATCGCCTCCCAAAATCGTCACCCCAAAATTTCACCCCAAAATCCTGGGGAACCCCAAAATCCTCACCCCAAAATCCTGGGGAACCCCAAAATCGTCACCCCAAAAATTCTCACCCCAAAATCGTCACCCCAAAAATCCTGATCCCAAATCCTGGGGACCCCAAAAATCCAGGGGAACCCCAAAATCCTGGGGAACCCCAAAATCGTCACCCCAAAATCCTGATCCCAAATCCTGGGACCCCTAAAATCAGGGGAACCCCAAAATCCTGGGGAACCCCAAAATCGTCACCCCAAAATCCTGATCCCAAATTTTGGGGAAACCCAAAATCCTGATCTCAAAATCCTGGGGAACCCCAAAATCCTGATCCCAAAATCCTGATCCCAAAATCCTGGGGGACCCCAAAATCCGAACCCCAAATTATGGGGAACCCCAAAATCCGAACCCCAAAATCCTGGGGAACCCCAAAATCCTGATCCCAAAATTCTGGGGAACCCAAAATCATCCCCCAAAAATCCTGGGGAACCCCAAAATCGTCACCCCAAAATCCTGATCCCAAATCCTGGGGAACCCCAAATCCTGATCCCAAAATCCCGGGGAACCCCAAGCCCGGGGGAACCCCAAAATGCTGATCCCAAATTTTCACCCCAAAATCCTGGGGAACCCAAAATCCTGATCTCAAAATCCTTGGGGAACCCCAAATTTTGGGGAAACCCAAAATCCTGATTCCAAAATCCTGGGGGACCCCAAAATCCTCACCCCAAAATCGTCACCCCAGAATTCTCACCCCAAAATCCTCACCCCCAAAAATCCTGGGAAACCTAAAAATCCTCACCCCAAAATCCTTGGGGAACCCCAAAATCGTCACCCTAAAAATCCTGATCCCAAATCCTGGGGACCCCAAAATCCAGGGAACCCCCAACATCCTGGGGAACCCCAAAATCCTCACCCCCAAAATTCTCACCCCAAATCCTGGGAACCCAAAAATCCTGGGGACCCATCTTGGGAACCCCAAAATGCTGATCCCAAATCCTGGGGAACCCCCAAAATCCTGGGGACCCAAAATCCTGGGAACCCTAAAATCGTCACCCCAAAAATCCTGATCCCAAACCTGGGGAACCCCAAACTCTCATCCCAAAACTTCGGGGATTCCAGTTTCTCCCAGTAGACCCCAAAGGATCCCAGTTTCTCCCAGTGGACCCCAGTGGATGCCAGTGCCCCAAATTCATCCCAGTACATCCCAGTATCCCCCAGCGCTCCTAGTACATCCCAGTATCCCCAGTATCCCCAGTACCTCCCCGCCCAGCTGCAGTATCCCCAGTACATCCCAGTTGCTCCCCAGTATCCCCAGTATCCCCAGTACCTCCCGGCCAGCTGCAGTATCCCCAGTTGCTCCCAGTACATCCCAGTATCCCCCAGTACATCCCAGTATCCCCAGTACCTCCTGGCTAGCTGCAGTATCCCCAGTTGCTCCCAGTACATCCCAGTACATCAGTTGCTCCCAGTACATCCCAGAAGTTGCTCCCAGTATCCCCTAGTATCCCCAGTACCTCCCCGGCCAGCTGCAGTATCCCAGTGCTCCCAGTACATCCCAGTATCCCCAGTATCCCCAGTACCTCCCCTAGGCCAGCTGCAGCATCCCCAGTACATCCCAGTACATCCCAGTACATCCTAGTATCCCCAGTTGCTCCCAGTACATCCCAGTATCCCCAGTATCCCCAGTACCTCCCCCGGCCAGCTGCAGTATCCCTAGCTGCCCCAGTACATCCTAGTATCCCTAGTACATCCTAGTATCCCCAGTACCTCCCCCGGCCAGCTGCAGTATCCCCAGTACATCCCAGTATCCCCAGTACATCCCAGTATCCCCAGTATCCCCAGTACCTCCCGGCCAGCTGCAGTATCCCCAGCGCTCCCAGTTGCTCCCAGTACATCAGTTGCTCCCAGTATCCCCAGTATCCCAGTACCCCTCGGCCAGCTGCAGTATCCCAGTACATCCCAGTACATCCCAGTATCCCCGAGTACCTCCCCGGCCAGCTGCAGTATCCCCAGTACATCCCAGTACATCCCAGTATCCCCAGTACCTCCCCGGCCAGCTGCAGTATCCCCAGCGCTCCCAGTACATCCCAGTACATCCCATAGTATCCCCAGTACCTCCCCGGCCAGCTGCAGCATCCCCAGTACATCCCAGTACATCCCAGTACATCCCAGTATCCCCAGTATCCCCAGTACCTCCCCCGGCCAGCTGCAGTATCCCCAGCGCTCCCAGTACATCCCAGTACATCCCAGTATCCCAGTACATCCCAGTACACCCCTAGTATCCCCAGTACCTCCCCGGCCAGCTGCAGTATCCCCAGTTGCTCCCAGTACATCCCAGTTGGTCCCAGTACATCCCAGTATCCCCAGTATCCCCAGTACCTCCCCGGCCAGCTGCAGCATCCCCAGCTTCCCAGTACATCCCAGTATCCCCAGTATCCCCAGTACCTCCCCGGCCAGCTGCAGTATCCCCAGTACATCCCAGTACATCCCAGTACATCCCAGTATCCCAGTACCTCCCCCGGCCAGCTGCAGTATCCCCAGTTGCTCCCCAGTACATCCCAGTATCCCCAGTACATCCCAGTATCCCCAGTACCTCCCCGGCCAGCTGCAGTATCCCCAGCTCCCAGTTGCTCCCAGTTGCTCCCAGTTGCTCCCAGTACATCCCAGTATCCCCAGTACCTCCCCGGCCAGCTGCAGTACCCCCAGTTGCTCCCAGTACATCCCAGTATCCCCAGTACCTCCTGGCCAGCTGCAGCACCCCAGTACATCACAGTACATCCCAGTATCCCCAGTACCTCCCCGGCCAGCTGCAGTATCCCCAGTTGCTCCCAGTACATCCCAGTTGCTCCCAGTACATCCCAGTATCCCCAGTACCTCCCGGCCAGCTGCAGCACCCCAGTACATCCCAGTACATCCCAGTATCCCAGTACCTCCCCGCCAGCTGCAGTATCCCCAGTACATCCCAGTATCCCCAGTATCCCCAGTACCTCCCCGGCCAGCTGCAGTATCCCCAGCTCCCAGTTGCTCCTAGTACATCCCAGTATCCCCAGTATCCCAGTACCTCCCCGACCAGCTGCAGCATCCCCAGCGCTCCCCAGTACATCCCAGTACATCCCAGTATCCCCAGTACCTCCCCCGGCCAGCTGCAGTATCCCCTAGCTCCCAGTACATCCCAGTACATCCCAGTATCCCCAGTACCTCCCCTCGGCCAGCTGCAGTATCCCCAGCGCTCCCAGTTGCTCCCCAGTACATCCCAGTATCCCCAGTATCCCCAGTACATCCCAGTATCCCCAGTACCTCCCCGGCCAGCTGGCTGAAGAGCCGCCGGAACTGCCGAACCTCCTCGCTCTCGTTGGCATCGACCGTGGACACGTGCGGCGGGGGCTGCAGAGTCTGAGGGGTCACAGCGGGAGTCACAGGGTCACGGGGGTCAGCAGGGGTCTCGAGGGTCACGCACCCCAATTTGGGGAGGGGTCCAGGACACCCCCGAAAACCGGGCTGAGGAGGGAGGGGGAACTCACGGGGGCTCGGGGTTGTAATGGGCGGGCGGCCTCGCTGTGGGGGAGGGCGGAGGGGTCAGCGCCCCCCACCCAAATTGGCACCGACCCTCCTCAATTGGCACCGACCCCTCCCCCAAAAATTCAGCCCCACCTAAATTGGCACTGACTCCTCCCCTAAAATTCACTGCACTCCCACCTAAAATGGTGCCCTGACTCCCTCCTCAAATTGCACTCTCTCCTGCACCCAAATTCACACTCCTCCAAATTGCTACCGACTCTCCCTACAGTGCACCTCATAACTTTGCACCCTCCCCATTGGCACTCCTCCCGTAAATGTCACCATCTCCCTCCCAAATTGGCACTGCCTCCCCACTCACCCCTCCAAAATTGGCACCGCCTCTCCTCAAATTGCCCACCGCCCTCATAATGCACACCCAAATTGGCACTGTCCCTCCCCCATGTCAGACCCCCACCCAGCACTGGCAACGCACTCTCCCCAAAGTGCACCACCCCACCCATTGGCATCGCCCTCCCCAAATTGTCACATCTCAGCCCCAAACTGTCACTGACCCCCTCCCCAAAGTGTCATCCCACGCCCCAAAGTGTCACTCTAAGCACTAAAAATGGCACCGCCCTCCCAAACTGTCACCGCCCCTCCCCAAACTGTCACCGACCCTCCCCAAATTGTCACCGCCCTAAAGTGTCACCCCCGTCCCAGTGTCACCTCCCCACCCCCACGGTGTCATCAAATGTCCCCAGTGTTCCCTGTGTCCTGTGTCCCCCAAATGTCCCCAAATGTTCCCAGTGTCCCCAATGCATGTGTCCCCCAGTGTCCCCAAATGTCCTCAGTGTCCCTCTAATGCCCCCAATGATGTCATCAGTGTCCCCAAATCCCCCACTGTCCCCAATGTCCCCACTGTCCCCAAATTCTCCAATGATGTCCCCAATGTCCCCAATCCCAAATGTCCCCAGTGTCCCCAGTGTCACCAAATGTCCCCAATCCCCCAATGTCCCCAATGTCCCAAATGTCCCCCAATGTCCCCAAATTCCCCAATGATGTCCCAAATCCCCCCAATGTCCCCCCAAAATCCCCAATCCCCCAGTGTCCCCAATGTTCCCCAAATCCCCTAAATGTCCCCAAGGTCCCCAGTGTCCCCAAATCCCCCAATCCCCCCACTGTCCCCCAATGTCCCCAAATCCCCCAGTGTCCCCAAATCCCCCCAAATCCCCCACAATGTCCCCTAATGTCCCCAATCCCCCCAGTGTCCCCAACCCCCCAATCCCCCCAGTGTCCCCAAATCCCCCAATGTCCCCCAAATCCCCAATCCCCCCAATGTCCCCCAAAATCCCCAATCCTCTCCCCAATCCCCCAGTGTCCCCCAATGTCCCCCAATCCCCCAGTGTCCCCAAAATCCCCCAGTGTCCCCCAATGTCCCCCAGTGTCCCCCAATCCCCCCAATGTCCCCAAAATCCCCAATCCCCCAATGTCGCCAAATGTCCCCAATCCCCCCCAATCCCCCAGTGCCCCCAATGTTCCCAATGTCCCCAATTCCCCCAACCCCCATATTCCCCCAATCCCCCCAGTGTCCCCAAATCCCCCAATGTCCCCACTGTCCCCAAATCCCCCAGTGTCCCCTAACCCCCAATCCCCCAGTGTCCCCAAATCCCCCCAGTGTCCCCAAATCCCCCCAATCCCCCAATGTCCCCAGTGTCCCCAATGTTCCCAATGTCCCCACTGTCCCCAAATCCCCCAGTGTCCCCCAACCCCCAATCCCCCAGTGTCCCCAAATCCCCCCAATCCCCCCAATGTCCCCAGTGTCCCCAATGTTCCCCAATGTCCCCACTGTCCCCAAATCCCCCGTGTCCCCCAACCCCCCAATCCCCCCAGTGTCCCCAAATCCCTCCAGTGTCCCCAATCCCCCAGTGTCCCCAACCCCGCGCTGTCCCCCGCTGTCCCCATGCTGTCCCTCACCTGATGGCGATCGCCCCCAGCACGCCCATGCGCCCCGGCGCCGCCCCCGCCGCCCCCGCCCCCCGCTCAGGAGCCCCCAGCACCGAGCCGATGCCCCCGGGGGAGCCCCCGCCCCCCCGGCCCCGCCCCCACCGCCCAGCAACCCCTTCACCAGGAACATGGCCGGACTGGGAGCTACTGGGAGAGTTACTGGGAGATGCTGGGAGCTACTGGGGGGCACTGGGAGGAGTTACTGCAGCTGCGTGACTGGGAGCCCTGGGAGGGCACCAGGGCGTTAATGGGAGCACTGGGGGGTACTGCAGGCTGAGTTACTGGGAGTTCCCAGGGGTTACTGGGAGCACTGGGAGGGCACTGGGAGGGGCAACAGGGCGTTACTGGGAGCACCGGGAGGGCACTGGGAGCACTGGGCAGGGTTACTAAGACACTGGGCGGGTTTACTAGGGAGCACTGAGGAGTCCCAAGGGCGATACTGGGAGCACTGGGCGGGTTACTGGGAGCACTGGACGGGTTACTGGGAGCACTGGGAGGGCACCAGGGCGATACTGGGAGCACTGGGGGAGCGGCTGGAAGAGAAGCAGACAGCACCGTTAGCAGACACCCCGATACCGGGGCGGTTCCGAGGACCCCAAACCCCCAGGGACCCCCAAAACCCCCGGGACCCCCCAAAAACCCCCGGTCCGGTCCCGGTCCGGTCCCGGTTCCGCGCTTGATTTCGGGATTGGGCGGGGCCGGCGCTGAGTCCCGAGCGGGCTGGGGGGAGGGGAGCACCGGGGGGGTCCCGAGGGGTCCGGGAAAAGGATTCGGGAAGGTTCGGGAGGGTTCGGGAGGGTTCGGTACCTGCAGGGCGGCGCCGGTTCGGGACCGAGCTCGGGAGCGGAACGGGAAAGGGGCGGGGCCACGGAGGGGCGGGGCTGAGACCGGGACCGGGAAGAGAGGCGGGATCCGCTCAGGGGGCGTGGCTGAAGGAGGACACGCCCTGGGCGTGGCTTAAATTCTTAATTGCGTTTTTGGGGGTATAGATAATTTTGTGGGCGTGGCCAATCCCTTGAGTGACAGCAGCACCAGCTCATATCTTCCAATGGAGTGGGCGTGGCCAATGCATTGAGTGACAGCAGCATCCGCTCAGCCCCCGTTCAGCGGAGTGGGCGTGGCTAACGCATTGAGTGACAGCAGCTCTCGCTCATATCTTCCAATAGGGTGGGCGTGGCCAATGCCTCGAGTGACATCTGCACCCGCTCATATCTTCCAATGGAGTGGGGCGTGGCTAATGCATTGAGTGACAGCAGCACCCGCTCATAAGGCTCAATGGAGTGGGCGTGGCCAACGCCTGTGACAGCTGAGCCCCCGCGGGGCGTGGCCGTGCCGATGAGCGGCATCTCAATGCGCCGGCCAGTGACGTCATCAGCGCGCGCCGGGACAAGGTGGCGGCGCTCGGGAATTTTTGGGGACCCCTCCCTCCTGCCCCCTCCCCTCAATCGGGGTCCCCTCCGGCAGATCTGGGGTCCCCTCCCCAATTTTTATAGTCGTCCCTTCCCCCTTCCCCCATTTTTTGGGGTTCCTTTCCCCAATTCAGGGTCACCTCCTATTTTTTGGGATCCCCTCCCCATTTTTGAGGCCCCCTCCTATTTTCATTTTTGGGATCCACCCCCACCCAATTTTGGGGTCTCCTCCCAATTTTGGGATTTCTCTTCTCTCCCTCACCCCAATTTTGGGGTGCCCTTCCCATTTCTGGGATCCGCTCCCCAGCCCCTCCCCGATATTGGAATTTCCCCCACCCTCCCCCCACCCCAGTTTTGGGGTCCCTTCCCCTATTTTTTGGGATCCCCCACCCCAATTTTGGGATATCCTTCCCATTTCTGGGGTCCCCTCCCAATTTTGGGATCCTCCCATTTTCAGGATCACCCCTCCCCCGCAGTTTCTAGGGTCCCCTCCCCACCCGAATTTTGGGGGTCCTCCCCAATTTTGGGGTCCCCTCCTCGTTTTTGGGATCCCCGCCACCCCAATTCTGGGGATATCCTTCCCATTTCTGGGGTCCTCTCCCCAATTTTGGGATTTCCTCCCCCCATCCCCGGATTTTGGGGTCCCCCAATTTTGGGATTTTCCCCCCTCCCTCAATTTTGGGGTCCCTCCCCAATTTGGGGGGTCGCGGGCGGTACAAAGGATTTTATTGGTGGCAGAAGCGGCTCCGGGGGCCCATGCGGCAGCAGGGGGGGAGGACATTGGGGACATTTGGGGACATTTGGGGGACATTAAAGCCACTGACACGAGCGCGGGGGGAGGGACGTTATTGCTACTGCGGAGGGGCGGCCAGGAGGACCCCTCCCCCACTTCATTTTTTGGGGAGGGGTCGGGAGAGGAAGAAAAACCGGGATTTGGGATCCCCAAAATATTTCGGGGAATGGGGGCGTGGCGTCGATTCCCAAAAATGAAAATGGATTCATTGGCTCCAGGAACAGCCCAAAAATTATTTTTTGATGGGGATCCCAAAATTATTTTTGAGATGGGCGTGGCGTCGATTCCCAAAAAATTATCGGCGGGGGGGAAATTCCAGAAGGGGGGGAAAAAAATCGGGGATTTTGGTCCCAAAATATTCCGAATGGGGCGTGGCCTCATCCCCTGAATTAATTAATTTAATTAATAGGATCCAGAGTGAACACCCCGAAGTGCGGGTGGGGGAGAATGTGAGGAGGGGCTGTGGTCGTTTATCCCCCATCGCTGTTTTCGGGAGGTTCAGCCCCAAATTTGGGGGTTTTTGGGGGGTCTGGCCCTCCCCATCGCTGTTTTCAGGGAGGTTCAGCCCCAAATTTGGGGTTTTGGGGGAGTCTGGCCCCTCCCCATCGCTGTTTTCGGGAGGTTCAGCCCCAAATTTGGGGGTTTTTGGGGGTTTTGGGGGTCTGGCCCCTCCCCCATCGCTGTTTTCGGCAGGTCCCGGCCCCCAAAATCGGGGGAGGGGCCACGCCAAAATCCCCAGTGCAGAAAGGTTCCAGAATGAACAGCCCGGGACGGGGGGAGGGACAGGGGGACACGGGGGGAGGGGGGTCACATCACGTCCCCCGGGTGGGGAGGGGCACCAAAGGCACTGGGTGGGGAGGGGCGGCGGGGTGGGGGAGGGAGGGGTTAGGACTGCATCTCGGCCCGGAGCATCCACGGGAACCAGCAGCAGAAGAGTAACCTGGGGAGGGGACAGCGACAGTGACAGGGGACAGGGAGGGGACAGGGAGGGACAGGGACAGACATCCCCTCTGTGCCTCTGTCCCTCTGTCATTCTGTCCCTCTGTCCCTCTGTCCCCTTATCCCTCTGTCCCCTGTCCCTCTGTCCCCTCTGTCCCTCTGTCCCTCCATCCCTCTGTCCCCTGTCCCCCTGTCCCCCTGTCCCGCTGTCCCTCTGTCCCTCTGTGTCTCTGTCCCTCTGTCATTCTGTCCCCTGTCCTCTGTCCCTCTGTCCCCCTGTCCCTCAGTCCCCTGTCCCTCTGTCCCTCTGTCCCTCTGTCCCTCTGTCCCCTGTCCCTCTGTCCCCCTGTCCCTCAGTCCCCTGTCCCTCTGTCCCTCTGTCCCTCTGTCCCCTTTGTCCCTCTGTCCCCCTGTCCCTCTGTCCCTCTGTCCTCTGTCCCTCCTCGGCCCTCTGTCCCCTGTCCCTGTCCCCACCTGGAGAAGGAGCTCTCCGATGTGATGTCCTCGAGTTCGCTTGCGGCCGGGAAGTGCGCTTTGCTGTGACACTCGTGGGACAGACGGACTACGGGGACAGGACAGACGGACAGACAGAGGGACGGGGACAGAGGACAGGGACAGAGGATTACCTGGCCACATCACCATCAGCAGCTGCCAATCAGCAGTGCCAACATTGCCCCGCCCACCTGCCAATCACTGCCCCGCCCACCTGCCAATCACTGCCCTGCCCGCCTATCAATCACTGCCCCGCACCTGTCATTCATCACTGCTCCTGCACCTGCCAATCACCGCCTCTAGCCCACCTGCCACTGCCCCGCCCACCTGTCATTCACTGCCCCGCCCACCTGTCAATCACTGCCCCACCTGTCAATCACTGCCACGCCCACCTGTCAATCACTGCTCCACCCTGAACTACCCACGTTTCAATCCACTGCCCCACCCACCTGTCACTGCCCGCCCACCTGCCAATCACCACTGCCCCACCCACCTGTCAATCACTGCCCCACCCTGCACTATCCACCTGGCAATCACTGCCCCGCCCACCTGTCAATCCCGACCGCCCACCTGTCAATCACTGCCCCACACACCTGTCACTCCACGGCCTTACCACCTGTCAATCGCTGCTCCGCCCAGCTGTTAATCATTGCCCCACCCGTCAATCACTGTCCGCCCACCTGTCAATCACTGCCCCACCCACCTGTCAATCACTGCCCCGTCCACCTGTCAATCCCTGCCCGCCCACCTGTCAATCACTGCCCCGCCCACCTGTCAATCACTGCCAGCCCACCTGTCAATCACTGTCACACCCACCTGTCAATCCATCATTGCCTTCACCCACCTGTCAATCACTGCCTCGCCCCACCTGTCACTGCCTCACCCACCTGTCAATCTCTGCCCGCCCACCTATCAATCATTGCCCCACCCACCAATCTCTGCCCGCCCCACCTATCAATCATTGTCCACCCCACCTGTCAATCTCGCCCCGCCCACCTGTCAATCACGGCCCCGCCCACCTGTCAATCACTGCCCACCCACCTGTCAATCCACTGCCCCACCCGCACCTGTCAGTCAATGTTCACCGCCCCACGCATGTCAATCACATGGCCCTCGCCCAGCTGTCACTCACGGCCCTGCCCGCCTCACCTGTGACCGGCTGTCCTTCTTTTCGAGGCGCCCTCGGGCTCCTCCTTGGGACCCCCGACCCTGGGGGGGGGACACGGGACAGTGTCACCAGTGTCCCTCAGTGACCCCTGTGACCCCTCTGTCACCTCCCTGTGTCTCATTGTGACCTCCCTGTGACCCCTCTGTGACCTTTCCCATCCCCCTCCCCCCCCCATGTCGCCCCCATTGTCCCCCAATGTCCCCTCCTGTCCTCCCGTGTCTCCCAATGTCCCCACAATGTCTCACATTGTTCCTCCATCCCCACTGTCCCCAATGTCCCCAATCCCCAGTGTCCCCAGTGTCCCTAATGTCCCCAATCCTCCCAATGTCCCCAATGTCCCCAATGTCTCCAATGTCCCCAATGTCCCTAATATCCCCAGTGTCAACTCTAATGTCCCCAATGTCTCCAATGTCCTAATGTCTAATATCCCCAGTGTCCCCAATGTCCCCACTGTCCCCAATATCCCCACTGTCCCCAATGCCCCCCATCACCCCCTCGGTGTCCCCAATGTCCCTCCGTGTCCCCCATGTCCCCCATCCAGCCTCCCATGTCCCCCCATATCCCCAATGTCCCCAATGCCACCAATGTCCCCAATATCCCCAGTGTCCCCAATGTCCCCAATCCCCTACTGTCCCCACTGTCCTAATATCCCCATTGTGCCCAATGCCCCCATCATTCGCAGTGTCCCCAATGTCCCTCCGTGTCCCCCATGTCCCCCCATCCGTCTCCCATGTCCCCCCATATCCCCAATGTCCCCAATGCCACCAATGTCCCCCATGTCTAATATCCCCAATGCCCCCCGTGTCCCCCATTGCCTCTGGACGCAGTGAGGCTAGCACTCGCGTGTTTGGGGGGCAGGTGAAATGCACTACCCGCAGACGGATGCAGTGTTTGCCTCCCATGAGTCCAGCTCCACCCAGACCAGTACCCTGGAGATATTGGGAGTTGGAGATGTGGTGGGACTACGGGGACATTAGGAGACATTAAGGAATTGGGGACATTGGGGACACTGAGGGATTTGGGACGATGGGATGATAGGGGATTGAGGAAGTGGGGGGATTGGGGACATTGAGACATTGGAGACATGGGGGGATTGGGGACATTGAGATATTAAGGACATTAGAAATTGGGAGACACTGGGGATTTGGGACATTGAGGACGATTGAGACATTGGGGGAGAGGAAGTAGGGGATTGGGAGACATTAGAGGGACTAATGAGGGACACTGAGACATTGATAGGGTGACATTGAAAGATTGAGGGACATTAGGGACATAGAGGACTATGGGGAGGCGTTGAGGGACATTGAGATCAGTAGGAGGACATGTGGGGACATGGGGACATTAAGGGAACATGGGGGATTGGGAAGATATTGGGGGGACATTGGGGACTCATTGGGGGACATTGGGGATTAGGGGGATTGGGGATTGGGGACATTGGGGAGGGGGACAATTAGGGGACGCAAGGGGACATTGGGACATTGGGGACACCTAGGGGGACATTTAGGGGATTAGGGGTGCTGGGGCCCCATCCTAACGGTCCCATGGGGGTCCCATGGGGGTCTCAGGGGATCCCCAATACATGGGGGTCCAGGGGGGTCAGGGGGTTCAGGGGGTCTCATTTGGAGTAGGGGTCCCACCCAGGGGTCTGTGTCTCAGGGGGTCCCATTTTGGGAGGGTCCCACCGGGGGGTCTAGGGGTCCCATTTGGGTGGGGGTCCCATCTGAGGGGTCTGTCTTAGGGGGGCCCATTTTAGGGGGATCCCATCCCAGGGGGTCCCATTGGAGTTTCAGGGGGTCCCATTTTGGGGGTGGTCCCATTTTGGGGGGTCCCATTTTGGGGGGTCGAATCTTGGGGGCTCCCATTTTGGGAGGGATCCCATATTGGGAGGGGTCCCATTTTGGGGCAGGGTCCCATTTTGGGGGTCCCATTTGGGGGTCCCATTTTTGGGGGAATCCCATTTTGAGGGTCCCATTTTGGGGGGCAGGATCCCATTTTGGGGGATGCCGATTTGGGGGGTCCCATTTTGGGAGGGATCCCATATTGGAGGGGTCCCACGGGGCAGGGTCCCATTTTGGGGGTCCCCATTTGGGGGTCCCATTTTGGGGAATCCCATTTTGGGGGTCCCATTTTGGGGCAGGATCCCATTTTGGGGGATGCCGATTTGGGGGGTCCCATTTTGGGAGGGATCCCATGTTGGGAGGGGTCCCATTTGGGGGCAGGGTCCCATTTTGGGGGTCCCATTTGGGGGTCCCATTTGGGGAATCCCATTTTAGTCCCATTTTGGGGCAGGATCCCATTTTGGGGGATGCTGATTTGGGGGATCCCATTTTGGGAGGGATCCCATTTGGGGAGGGTCCTATTTTGGGGGATCCCCATTTTGGGGAGTCAGTGTCTCAGGGAATCCCATTTTGGGGGATCCCATTTGGAGGGGTCCCATTTTGGGGCAGGGTCCCATATTGGGGCATCCCCATTTTGGGGGTCCCATTTTGGGGGTGGTCCCATTTGGGAGGGGTCCCATTTGGGGGTGGTCCCATTTTGGGGGGTCCCATTTTGGGGGTCCCATTTGGGAGGGGTCCCATTTTTGGGGGTGGTCCCATTTTGGGGGGGTCCCATTTTGGGCGAGAGTCCCATTTTGGGGGGAGTCCCATTTTGAAGTAAGTGTCTCAGGGAATTCCATTTTGGGGGTTTGCATTTTGGGAAGGGTCCAATTTTGGGGGTTCCCATTTGGGAGGATCCCATTTTGGGGAGGATCCCATTTTGGGGGTGTCCAATTTTGGGGGGAGGGTCTCATTTTGTGGGGGATCCCATTTTGGGGGTCCCATTTTGGGGATCCCATTTTGGGGGGTTCCCATTTTGGGGGATCCCATTTTGGGGGGTTCCCATTTTGGGAGGATCCCATTTTGGGGGTCCCATTTTGGGGGTCCCATTTTGGGGAGTCCCATTTTGGGGGGATCCCATTTTGGGGGATCCCATTTGGAGGGGTCCCATTTTTGGGGCAGGGTCCCATTTTGGGGGATCCCCATTTTGGGGGCAGGGTCCCATTTTTGGGGGATCCCATTTTGGGGGGTCAGTATCTCAGAGGGATCCCCATTTTGGGGGTGGTCCCGTTTTGGGGGTCACTGTCTCAGGGGGTCCCATTTTGGGGGGTCCCATTTTGGGGAGAGGATCCCATTTTGGGGGTTCCCATTTTGGGGATCCCATTTGGGGATCCCATTTTGGGGATCCCCATTTTGGGGCAGGGTCCCATTTTGGGGGGTCAGTGTCTCAGGAATCCCATTTTGGGGGATCCCATTTTGGGAGGGGTCCCATTTTGGGGATCCCATTTTGGGGGTCCCATTTTGGGGGAATCCCATTTTGGGGCAGGGTCCCATTTTGGGGGATCCCATTTTTAGGTCAGTATCTCAGAGGGGTCCCATTTTGGGGGTCCCATTTTGGGGGGATCCCATTTTGGGGGTTCCCATTTTGGGGAGGATCCCATTTTTGGGGGTCCCATTTTGGGGAGTCCCATTTTGGGGGTCCCATTTTGGGGGCAGGGTCCCATTTTGGGGGTTCCCATTTTGGGGGAATCCCATTTTGGGGTGGTCCCATTTGGGAGGGGTCCCATTTTGGGGGGTCAGTGTCTCAGGGAATCCCCATTTTGGGGGATCCCATTTTGGAGGGGGTCCCATTTTGGGGATCCCATTTTGGGGGGTTCCCCATTTTTGGGGGCAGGGGTCCCATTTTGGGGAGTCAGTGTCTCAGGGAATCCCATTTTGGGGATCCCATTTTGGGGAGGATCCCATTTTGGGAGGGGGTCCCATTTTGGGGGATCCCCATTTTGAGGGGATTCCGATTTTGGGGGCAGGGTCCCATTTTGGGGAGTCAGTGTCTCAGGGAATCCCATTTTGGGGGATCCCATTTTGGGGAGGATCCCATTTTGGGAGGGGTCCCATTTTGGGGGATCCCATTTGGAGGGGTCCCATTTTGGGGCAGGGTCCCATTTTGGGGGATCCCCATTTTCGGGGATCCCCATTTTGGGGGTTTCCCATTTGGGGGTTTCCATTTTGGGGGCTCCCACTTTGGGGGTCCCATTTTGGGGAGTCCCGTGGGGCTCAGGGTCTCACGAGGCTGATGAGTCGCGCCCGTAGAGCAGCGCCCTGGCCCTGGCTGCCCGGCCACCAGCACGCGTCCCCCGAGGGCCCACGTGCACGGCCCTCATGATCCAGCCCCGCCCCTAGCTTCTGGGAGCCTGGGCGGGGCAGAGTGACCACACCCACCGGCCACGCCCATCCCAGACACACCCATCACAGACACACCCATTACAGACACACCCATCACAGACACACCCATCACAGCCACACCCATCCCAGCCACGCCCCAAGCGCTCTGGGAGCCTGAAGGGGCAGATGACTCACACCCACCGGCCACGCCCATCACAGACACACCCATCACAGCCACACCCATCACAGCCACGCCTCCCAGCCTCGAGCCTGGGGCGGGGCAGAGGACCACACCCACCGGCCACGCCCACTGACCACACCCACTGACCACACCCATCACTGCCACGCCCCGCGCCCTTCCGGGAGCTCACAGGTAGGGCACGGTGACCACACCCACCGACCACACCCACCGGCCACACCCACCAACCACACCCATCACTGCCACACCCATCCCTGCCACGCCCCTGGCCTGGGAGCCTGGGGCGGGCAGAGAGACCACACCCACCGACCACGCCCACCGACCACGCCCACCGACCACGCCCACCGACCACACCCATCACTGCCACACCCATCCCTGCCACACCCATCCCGACCACACCCATCCCAGCCACGCACCCGCTGGCTCGGAGCCTGGGCGGGCAGAGTGACTCCACACCCACCGGCCACGCCCACCACAGACACACCCATCCCTGCCACACCCATTACAGACACACCCATCACAGACACACCCATCACAGCCACACCCATCCCAGCCACACTCCATCCCAGCCACGCTTCTGGATGCCTGGGCGGGCACGGTGACCACACCCACCGGCCACGCCACTGACCACACCCACTGACCACACCCATCACTGCCACGCCCCTTGCGCTTCGGGAGCCTCAGGGCGGGCACGGTGACTACACCCACCGGGCCACGCCCACTGACCACACCCACTGACCACACCCATCACATCCACACCCATTACAGCCACGCCTCCCGCCTCCTGAGCTCATGGGGCGGGGCAGAGCCACACCCACCGGCCACGCCCACCACAGACACACCCATCCCTGCCACACCCATCACAGCAACACTCCATCCTGCCACGCCTTGGCTCGGGGAGCCTGGGGCGGGGCAGACTGACCACACCCACCGGCCACGCCCACCGACCACACCCATTACAGCCACACCCATCCCAGACACACCCTGACACACCCATCCCAGCCACGCCCCATCCCAGCCACGCCCCCCATACGCTTCCGGGAGCCTGGGGCGGGGCAGAGTATTCACACCCACCGGCCACGCCCCCCGACCACACCCATTACAGCCACACCCATCACAGACACACCCTGCCACACCCATCCCAGCCACGCCCCCTCGCGCTTCTGGGAGCCTGGGGCGGGGCAGAGTGACCGCACTCCACCGGCCACGCCCACCACAGACACACCCATCCCTGCCACACCCATTACAGACACACTCCATCACAGACACACCCTATCACAGCTACACGCCCCCGCGTTGCTTTCCGGGAGCCTGGGGCGGGGCAGAGTGACCACACCCACCGGCCACGCCCACTGACCCCACCCACTGACCACACCCATCACTGCCACGCCCCCCCGCGCTGCCTGGGGAGCCTGGGCGGGGCACGGTGACCACACCCACCGACCACACCCACCGCCATACCCACCAACCACACCCATCACTGCCACACCCATCCCCTGCCACGCCCCCGCTGCCTTCCGGGGAGCCTGGGGCGGGGCAGAGACCACACCCACCGACCACGCTCCACCGATCACGCCCACCGACCACGCCCACCGACCACACCCATCACTGCCACACCCATCCCTGCCACACCCATCCCGACCACACCCATCCCAGCCACGCGCACCGGCGAGCCTGGAGCTCAAGGGCACGGTGACCACACCCACCGGCCACGCCCATCACAGACACACCCATCCCTGCCACACCCATTACAGACACACCCAGAACAGCCACACCCATTACAGACACACTCCAGCCACACCCATCCCAGCCACACCCATCACTGCCCACTGCCAGCTTCCGGGAGCCTGGGGCGGGCAGAGTGACCACACCCACCGGCCACATCCACTGGCCACACCCACCGGCCACACACCCATTACAGACACACCCATCCCTGCCACACCCATCACAGCCACACCCATCCCAGCCACGCCCCAGCGCTCGGGAGCCTGCATGGGCAGGGTGACTCACACCCACCGGCCACACCCACTGACCACACCCACCGGCCACACCCATTACAGCCACACCCACCGGCCACACCCACCGACCACACCCATCACAGACACACCCACCGGTCACACCCATCCAGGCCACGCCCATCCCTTGGGGGATTTTGGGGGTTCCCCGGGATTTTGGGAGGATTTTGGGGGGTCCCCAGGATTTTGGGGGGATTTTTCGGGTGATTTTGGGGGTTCCCCCAGGATTTTGGGAGGATTTTGGGGGTCTCCTGGATTTTGGGGTGATTTTGGGGCTTCCCCGGGATTTTGGGGGTTCCCCAGGATTTTGGGGGAGATTCTGGGGGTTCCTCTGGATTTTGGGGGATTTTTGGGGGTATTTTTGGGGGTCCCCAGGATTTTTGGGGGATTCTGGGGATTTCGGGTCCGTACCTCTCTTGTCCCTGCGGGATTTGTGGGGGCTCGGGCCGGGGGTCCCGGGGGGCTCGGGGGGGGCGACGGCGCCGGCGGCTGCTCCTCGGCCTTGGAGATCTTGGACACCGAGGCGAAGATGCCTGCGGCCAGTACGGACCAGTATGGACCAGTACGGACCAGTACGGACCAGTACGGACCAGTACGGACCAGTATAAACCAGTACGGACCAGTATGGACCAGTACGGACCAGTACAGACCAGTACGGACCAGTATAAACCAGTACGGACCAGCACGGACCAGTACGGGTCAGTACGGACCAGTACGGACCAGTATGGACCAGTATAAACCAGTACGGAAAAGTGTGGACTGGTACTGACCAGTACGGACCAGTATGGACCAGTACGGACCAGTATGGACCAGTATGGACCAGTACGGACCAGTACAGACCAGTAAGGACCAGTATGGACCAGTATGAACCAGTCCAACCCAGTCCAACCCAGTATGGTCCAGTCCAACCCAGTATGGACCAGTCCAACCCAGTATGACCCAGTCCAACCCAGTACAGCCCATGGTCCTGTCCAACCCAGTATGAACCAGTATGACCCAGTACAGCCCAGTCCAACCCTGTCCAACCCAGTATGGCCCAGTCCAACCCAGTATGAACCAGTCCAACCCAGGGACAGAAAAATAAATTCCCCTTCCCCCCCAAAATGTCCAAGGAAGTCCCCCAGGGGTCCCAGCCCAACCCCACCCCCGGGGGTCCCTTGCCCCCACCCTGGGGGGGTCCCAACCCCCACCCTGGGGGTCTCAGACCCACCCCCGGGGGTCCCTAAACCCCACCCCGGGGGTCTCAGACCCACCCTGGGGGTCCCAGCCCCACCCCGGGGGTCTCAGCCTCACCCGGGTGTCCCAGGGGTCTCAGCACCCCACCTGGGGGTCCCACCCCCCCAAAGGGTCCCGGGGGTCCCAGCCCCACCTGGAGGTCCCACCCCCCCCAGAGGGTCCCTGAGGGTCCCACCCCCATCCCAGAGGGTCCTGAGGGTCCCACCCCCATCCCCGAGGGTCCCACCCCCCGGGGGTCGCGGGGTCCGTACCCTGTTTGGGGGGCAGATGAAGTACCGCACGCCCCCCACGCTGCCGTCGTTCTTCCCCTCGGGCTCGTCCAGCTCCACCCCCGCCCACTGCCCGCTGGCGAAGGCCGTGGTGCCGCAGAACCGCAGCGTGCCCACCTGGGGGCGGGGAAACACCCGAATGTGTCCCAAAATATCCCCAAAATGTCCCCTAAATTATCCCCAAAAATATCCAAAAATATCCCAAAAATATCCCCAAAAATATCCCAAAAATATCTTAAAAATATCTTAAAAATATCTCAAAAATATCCCCAAAAATATCGCAAAAATATTCCCAAAAAATCCCAAAAATATCCCAATAATATCCCAAAAATATCCCAAAATTATCCCCAAAAATATCCCAATAATATCCCCAAAAATATCCCGAAAATATCCCAAAAATATCCCAAAAATATCTCAAAATTATCCCAAAAATATCCCCAAAAATATCCCAAAAATATCCCAAAAATATCCCCAGAAATATCCCAAAATATCCCCAAAAATATCCCGAAAATATTCCAAAAATATCCCAAAAATATCCCAAAAATATCCCAAAAATATCCCAAAAAATATCCCCAAAAATATCCCGAAAAGATCCCCAAAAATATCCCAAAAATATCCCAAAAATATCCCCAGAAATATCCCAAAAATATCCCCAAAAATATCCCGAAAATATTCCAAAAATATCCCAGAAATATCTCAAAAATATCCCCAAAATATCCCTACAATATCCCCAAAAATATCCCCAAAAATATCCCCCCCAAAAATAACCTCACAGCCTCCCAGAAAACCCGACCCCCAAAATCCACCTGAGCCCCAGCTCAGCCCGTGGTGCCACAGAACCGCAGCGTGCCCACCTGGGGGCGGGGAAACACCCAAAAATGTCCCAAAATATCCCAAAAATGTCCCAAAAATATCCCAAAAATATCCCCAAAGTATCTTCAAAATTATCCCAAAAATATCCCCAAAAATATCCCAAAAATATCCCCAAAAATATCCCAAAAAAAATCCCAAAAGTATCCCAAAAATATCCCCAAAAATATCCCAAAAATATCCCCAAAATATTTCAAAAATATCCCCAAAAATATCCCCAAAATATCCCCAAAATAGCCCCAAAAATATCCCAAAAATATCCCCAAAAAAATCTCCAAAAATATCTCAAAAATATCCCCAAAATAGCCCAAAAATATCTCAAAAATATCCCAAAAATATCCCCAAAAATATCTCAAAAATATCCCTAAAAAACCCCAAAAATATCCCAAAAATATCCCCAAAATATCCCAAAAATATCCCAAAATATCCCAAAAATATTCCAGAAATATCCCCAAAATATCCCCAAAATATCCCAAAATATCCCCAAAAATATCCCAAAAATATCTCAAAAATATCCCAAAAATATCCCCAAAAATATCCCAAAAATATCCCCAAAAAACCCCAAAAATATCCCAAAAACATCCCCAAAATATCCCAAAAATATCCCCAAAATATCCCCAAAAATATCCCAAAAATATCCCAAAAATATCCCCAAAAAAATCTCCAAAAATATCTCAAAAATATCCCCAAAATAGCCGAAAAATATCTCAAAAATATCCCAAAAATATCCCCAAAAATATCCCAAAAATATCCCCAAAAATATCCCTAAAAAACCCCAAAAATATCCCAAAAATATCCCCAAAATATCCCAAAAATATCCCAAAAATATCCCAAAAATATCCCAGAAATATCCCCAAAATATCCCCAAAATATCCCAAAATATCCCCAAAAATATCCCAAAAATATCCCGCAAAATATCCCCAAAAATATCCCCAAAATATCCCCAAAATATCCCCAAATATATCCCCAAAATATCCCCAAAATATCACCAAAAATATCCCAAAAATATCCCCAAAATATACCCAAAAATATCCCAAAAGATCCCCAAAATATCCCAAAAATATCCCGCAAAATATCCCCAAAAATATCCCCAAAAATATCCCAAAAATATCCCAAAAATATCCCCAAAATATCCCCAAAAATATCCCCAAAAATATCCCAAAATTATCCCAAAATTATCCCAAAAATATCCCCAAAAATATCCCAAAAATATCCCCAAAAATATCTCAAAAATATCCCCAAAAATGCCCCAAAAATATCCCAAAAAATATCCCAAAAGGGACACACCTGGTGACACCTGAACCCCAAATCCGGGAGGGTTTGGGGGTGACACAAGGGACCCTGGGGGGTTTTTTGGGGTCTCTGTCACCTGCTCTGTCACCTGCCTGACATGGGGACATCGGGGGTCACACTGAGGGGTCTGGGGGGCACAGGGGATGACAGAGAGGGACAGGAGGTGACACAGGGGGTGGCACAGGGTGACATGGGGACATCGGGGGGTCACACTGAGGGGTCTGGGGGGCACAGGGGGGGTGACAGAGAGGGACAGGAGGTGACACAGGGGGTGGCACAGGGTGACATGGGGACATCGGGGGTCACACTGAGGGGTCTGGGGGGCACAGGGGGTGACAGAGAGGGACAGGAGGTGACACAGGGGGTGGCACAGGGTGACATGGGGACATCAGGGGGGTCACACTGAGGGGTCTGGGGGGCACAGGGGTGACAGAGAGGGACAGGAGGTGACACGGGGGTGGCACAGGGTGACATTGAGGGTCACACTGATGGGTCATGGGGTGACACGGGGAGACAGAGAGGGACAGGAGGTGACACAGAGGGTGGCACAGGGTGACATGGGGACATTGAGGGTCACACTGAGGGGTCTGGGGGGCACAGGGGGTGACAGAGAGGGACAGGAGGTGACACAGGGTGACATGGGGACATTGAGGGTCACACTGAGAGATCTGGGGTGACACGGGGTGACAGAGAGGGACAGGAGGTGACACAGGGGGTGGCACAGGGTGACATGGGGACATTGAGGGTCACACTGAGGGGTCTGGGATGACACAGGGGGTGACAGAGAGGGACAGGAGGTGACACAGGGGGTGGCACAGGGTGACATTGAGGGTCACACTGAGAGGTCTGGGATGACACAGGGGGTGACAGAGAGGGACAGGAGGTGACACAGGGTGACACTGAGGGTCACACTGAGAGGTCTGGGGTGACACCGGGTGACAGAGAGTGACACGGGGTGTCACAGGATGACACAGGATCGGGTTTGAGGTGGCACAGGGTGACGCAGGAGGTGACATGGGATGGGTTTGGGGTCCCACAGGGTGGCTTTGGGGTCACACAGGTGACACAGGGGGTGACACAGGGGGTGACACAGGGCAGGTTTGGTGTCACACAGGTGACACACAGGTGACACAGGGGGTGACACAGGTGACACAGGGCGGGTTTGGGGTCACACAGGTGACACACAGGTGACACAGGAGGTGACACAGGGTGGGTTTGGGATAACACAGGTGACACAGGTGGGTTTAGGGTCACACAGGATGGGTTTGGGGTGACACAGAGTGACTCTCGGGTGACACAGGTGACACAGGGAGGGTTTGGGGATGCCCTGGATGGGTTTGGTGTCACACAGGTGACAGAGGGTGACACAGGTGACACACAGGTGACACAGGATGGGTTTGGGGTCACACAGGTGACACAGGTGACACACAGGTGACACAGAGGTGACACAGGGTGGGTTTGAGGATGCCCTGGATGGGTTTGGAGTCACACAGGTGACACACAGGTGACACAGGTGGGGTTTGGAGTCACACAGGTGACACGGGATGACACAGGCGACACAGGCGGGGTTTGGGGTCACACAGGATGGGTTTGGGGTGACACAGAGTGACTCTAGGGTGACACAGGGTGGGCTTGGGGATGCCCTGGATGGGTTTGGGGTCACACAGATGACACAGGTGACACACAGGTGACACACACGGTGACACACAGGTGACACACGGGGTGACACACAGGTGACACAGGTGACACAGGTGACACAGGTGGGGTTTGGGGTCACACAGGCGACACACAGGTGACACACAGGTGACACACAGGTGACACACAGGTGACACAGGCGGGTTTGGGGTCACACAGGGTGGGTTTGGGGTGACACAGGTGACACATAGGTGACACACAGGTGACACAGGTGACACAGGTGACACACAGGTGACACAGGGCGGTTTGGGGTCACACAGGATGGGTTTGGGGTGACAGAGAGTGACTCTAGGGTGACACAGGCTGGGCTTGGGGATGCCCTGGATGGGTTTGGGGTCACACAGATGACACAGGTGACACAGGTGACACACAGGTGACACAGGTGACACACAGGTGACACTAAGGTAATTAAGGTCCCACCTTGCCGCTGTCCAGGCGCACCCTGTCCCCCAGCTGCAGCCCCAGGCACAGCAGCATCAGGGTCCCGGGCAGGTTGTCGTAGTTGGGCAGGGTGACGCGGGGCAGGTTTGGGGTGACACAGGTGACACAGGGCGGGTTTGGGGTCACACAGGTGACACACAGGTAACACACAGGTGACACACAGGGGCGGGTTTGGGGTCACACAGGTGACACACAGGTGACGCAGACAGGTGACACACAGGGTGACACAGGTGACACACAGGTGACACACAGGTGACACACAGGTGACACAGGTGCGTTTAGGGTCACACAGGGTGGGTTTGGGGTGACACAAGAGTGACTCTAGGGTCACACAGGTGACACACAGGTGACACAGGGCGGGTTTGGGGTCACACAGGTGACACACAGGTGACACACAGGTGACACAGGGCGGGTTTGGGGTCACACAGGTGACACACAGGTGACTCAGGTCCCACCTTGCAGCGTCCAGGCACCCTGTCCCCCAGCTGCAGCCCCAGGCACAGCAGCATCAGGGTCCCGGGCAGGTTGTCGAAGTTGGGCAGGGGTGACGCTGGGCAGGTTTGGGGTGACACAGGTGACACAGGGAGTGTTTGGGGTCACACAGGTGACACAGGGAGGGTTTGGGGATGCCCTGGATGGGTTTGGGGTGACACAGGTGACACACAGGTGACACACAGGTGACACACAGGTGACACACAGGTAACACACAGGTAACACACACAGGTGACACAGGGCGGGTTTGGGGTGTTTGGGGATGCTCTGGTGGCTCTGGGGTGACACAGGTGACACAGGGTGGGTTTGGGGTCACACAGGTGACACACAGGTGACACACAGGTGACACACAGGTGACTCAGGTCCCACCTTGCCGCTGTCCAGGCGCACCCTGTCCCCCAGCTGCAGCCCCAGGCACAGCAGCATCAGGGTCCCGGGCAGGTTGTCGTAGTTGGGCAGGGTGACGCGGGGCAGGTTTGGGGGTGACACAGGTGACACAGGGAGTGTTTGGGGTCACACAGGTGACACAGGGAGGGTTTGGGGATGCCCTGGATGGGTTTGGGGTGACACAGGTGACACACAGGTGACACACAGGTGACACACAGGTAACACACAGGTAACACACAGGTGACACAGGGCGGGTTTGGGGTGTTTGGGGATGCTCTGGGTGGCTCTGGGGTGACACAGGTGACACAGGGGTGGGTTTGGGGTCACACAGGTGACACACAGGTGACACACAGGTGACACACAGGTGACTCAGGGTCCCCACCTTGCCGCTGTCCAGGGCGCACCCTGTCCCCCAGCTGCAGCCCCAGGCACAGCAGCATCAGGGTCCCCGGCAGGTTGTCGTAGTTGGGCAGGGTGACGCGGGGCAGGTTTGGGGTGACACAGGTGACACAGGGCGGGTTTGGGGTCACACAGGTGACACAGGGGATGACACAGGTGACACAGGTGGGTTTAGGGTCACACAGGGTGGGTTTGGGGTGACACAGAGTGACTCTGGGGGTCACACAGGTGACACAGGGCGGGTTTGGGGTCACACAGGTGACACACAGGTTACACACAGGTGACACAGGTGACACACAGGTGACACACAGGTGACACAGGGTGGGTTTGGGGTCACACAGGTGACACAGGGGATGACACAGGTGACACAGGTGGGTTTAGGGTCACACAGGATGGGTTTGGGGTCACACAGAGTGACTCTGGGGTCACACAGGTGACACAGGGAGGGTTTGGGGTCACACAGGTGACACACAGGTGACACAGGGAGGGTTTGGGGTCACACAGGTGACACACAGGTGACACTAAGGTAATTAAGGTCCCACCTTGCCGCTGTCCAGGCGCACCCTGTCCCCCAGCTGCAGCCCCAGGCACAGCAGCATCAGGGTCCCGGGCAGGTTGTCGTAGTTGGGCAGGGTGACGCGGGGCAGGCTGCAGCTCAGCGGCACCGCGTCCAGCAGCAGCCGCCGCAGCTCCCGCGCCGCCTCGGCCGCCTCGGCCCGGTCCAGCGCCATGTCCGTGGGGTCCGGCACCACCTCGGCCGCCACCTGGCCCTTGCTGTTCTGGGGGGGCAACGGGGGGTGCAGGGGGTCACGGGTGGTGCTGGGGTGGTCACAGGTGGTTGTGGGGTGGTTCTGGGGTGGTCTCAGGTGGTTTTGGAGTGGTCTCAGGTGGTTCTGGGGTGGTCTCAGGTCCTTCTGGGGTGGTCTCAGGTGGTTGTGGGGGGTCACAGGTGGTTCTGGGGTGGTCTCAAATGATTCTGGGGTGGTCAAAGGTGGTTCTGGGGTGGTCACAGGTGCTTCTGGGTGGTTGTGGGCTGGTCACAGGTGGTTCTGGGGTGGTCTCAGGTCCTTCTGGGGTGGTCCCAGGTGGTTGTGGGGGGTCACAGGTCGTTCTGGGTGGTTGTGGGGTGGTCTCAGGTGGTTCTGGGGTGCTCACGGGTGGTTCTGGGCTGGTCAGGGGTAGTTCTGGGGGTGGTCTCATGATTCTGGGGTGGTCACAGGTGGTTCTGGGGGTGGTCTCAGGTGGTTCTGGGGTGGTCTCAGGTCCTTCTGGGTGGTTGTGGGCTGGTCACAGGTGGTTTTGAGTGGTCTCAGGTCCTTCTGGGGTGGTCTCAGGTGGTTGTGGACTGGTCACAGGTGGTTCTGGGTGGTTGTGGGGGTCACAGGTGGTTCTGGGGTGGTCTCAGGTGGTTCTGGGTGGTTGTGAGGTGGTCACAGGTGGTTCTGGGTGGTTGTGGGGTGGTCACGAGTGGTTCTGGGGTGGTCTCAGGTGGTTCCGGGGTGCTCACGGGTGGTTCTGTGGTGGTCTCAGGTGGTTCTGGGGTGGTCAGGGGTAGTTCTGGGGTGGTCTCAAGTGATTCTGGGGTGGTCAAAGGTGGTTCTGGGGTGGTCTCAGGTCCTTCTGGGTGGTTGTGGGGGGTCACAGGTGGTTCTGGGGTGGTCACAGGTGGTTTTGAGTGGTCTCAGGTCCTTCTGGGGTGGTCTCAGGTGGTTGTCGGCTGGTCAGAGGTGGTTCTGGGGGTGGTCTCAGGTGGTTCCGGGGTGGTCTCAGGTGGTTCCGGGGTGGTCACGGGTGGTTCTGGGGGTGGTCTCAGGTGGTTCTCGGGGTGGTCAGGGGTGGTTCTGGGTGGTTGTGAGGTGGTCACGGGTGGTTCTGGGGTGGTCAGCGGTAGTTCTGGGGTGGTCTCAAATGATTCTGGGGTGGTCACAGGTGGTTCTGGGGGTGGTCTCAGGTGGTTGTGGGGGGTCTCAGGTGGTTGTGGGGTGGTCAGGAGTGGTTGTGGTGTGGTCTCAGGTGGTTCTGGGGTGGTCTCAGGTCCTTCTGGGGTGGTCTCAGATGGTTGTGGGTGGTTCTGGGGTGGTCTCAGGTGGTTCTGGGGTGGTCACAGGTGGTTCTGGGGTGGTCTCAAATGATTCTGGGGTGGTCACAGGTGGTTCTGGGTGGTCACAGGTGGTTGTTGGGGGCAACAGGGGGTTGTGGGATGGTCTCAGGTGGTTCTGGGCTGGTCAGGGGTAGTTCTGGGGTGGTCTCAAATGATTCTGGGGTGGTCTGCAGGTGGTTCTGGGGTGGTCACAGGTGGTTTTGAGTGGTCTCAGGTCCCTTCTGGGGTGGTCTCAGATGGTTGTGGGTGGTTCTGGGGTGGTCTCAGGTGGTTGTGGGGGGTCACAGGTGGTTCTGGGTGGTTGTGGGGGGTCACAGGTGGTTCTGGGTGGTTGTGGGGTGGTCACGAGTGGTTCTGGGGGTGGTCTCAGGTGGTTCCGGGGTGCTCACGGGTGGTTCTGTGGTGGTCTCAGGTGGTTCTGGGGTGGTCAGGGGTAGTTCTGGGGTGGTCACAGGTGGTTCTGGGGTGGTCACAGGTGGTTTTGAGTGGTCTCAGGTCCTTCTGGGGTGGTCTCAGGTGGTTGTGGGCTGGTCAGAGGTGGTTCTGGGGTGGTCTCAGGTGGTTGTGAGGTGGTCTCAGCTAGTTCTGGGGTTGTCACAGGTGGTTCTGGGGTGGTCTCAGGTGGTTCTGGGGTGGTCTCAGGTGGTTGTGGGTGGTTCTGGGGTGGTCTCAGGTGGTTCTGGGTGGTTGTGGGCTGGTCACAGGTGGTTCTGGGGTGGTCTCAGGTCTTTCTGGGGTGGTCTCAGATGGTTCTGGGCTGGTCAGGGGTAGTTCTGGGGTGGTCTCAAATGATTCTGGGGTGGTCACAGGTGGTTCTGGGGTGGTCACAGGTGGTTTTGAGTGGTCTCAGGTCCTTCTGGGGTGGTCTCAGATGGTTGTGGGTGGTTCTGGGTGGTCTCAGGTGGTTGTGGGGGTCACAGGTGGTTCTGGGTGGTTGTGGGGGAGTCACAGGTAGTTCTGGGGTGGTTGGGGAGGGGTCACAGGTGGTTTTGGGTGGTCACAGGTGGTTCTGGGGTGGTCACGGGTGGTTGTGAGGTGGTCACAAGTAGTTCTGGGGGTGGTCTCAGGTGGTCTCAGGTGGTTCTGGGTGGTTGTGGGGAGTCACAGGTAGTTCTGGGGTGGTCACAGGTGGTTGTGGGGGGTCAGGGTGGTTGTGGGGTGGCTCTGGGTGGCCATGGATACCACACAGCCCCAAATCCCTGATCCCCCCAAATCCCCCCAAATCCCCCGAACCCCCCGACCCCAAACCCCCCCAGACCCCCCAAAATCCCCCCAAAACCCCCCCAAAATCCCCCCCAAACGTACCCTGAGGGCGGGGTCGGCCCCATGCTCCAGCAGGCACCGCCCCAAACCCCAAACCCCAAATTCCCCCAAATTCCCCCAAATCCATCCAATATCCCTGAGCTCCCCCAAGGCCCTCCGACCCCAAACCCCCCCAGACCCCCAAAATCCCCCCCAAAACCCTCCCAAACGTACCCTGAGGGCGGGGTCGGCGCCGTGCTCCAGCAGGCACCGCCCCAAACCCCAAAACCCCAAATTCCCAAATCCCCCTAAATCCCCGAACCCCCCGACCCCCAAAACCCCCCAGACCCCCCAAAATCCCCCAAAATCCCCCCAAACCCCCCCAAATGTACCCTGAGGGCGGGGTCGGCGCTGTGCTCCAGCAGGCACCGCCCCAAACCCCAAATCCCCCAAATCCTCGAACCCCCTCTGAGCCCTCCCCGAACCAAAACCCTTCCAAACCCCCCAGACCCCCCAAAATCCCCCCAAAATCTCCCCCAAAACGTGCACCCTGAGGGCGGGGTCAGCCCTGTGCTCCAGCAGGCACCGCCCCAAACCCCAAACCCCAAATTCCCAAATCCCCCCAAATCCCCGAACCCCCCGACCCCCAAAACCCCCCAGACCCCCCAAAATCCCCCCTAAAACCCCCCAAAACCCCCCAAACGTACCCTGAGGGCGGGGTCAGCCCTGTGCTCCAGCAGGCACCGCCCCAAACCCCAAATCCCCCCAAATCCTCGAACCCCTCTAAGCCCTCCCGACCCCAAAACCCCCCAGACCCCCCAAAATCCCCCCAAAATCTCCCCCAAACGTACCCCTGAGGGCGGGGTCAGCCCTGTGCTCCAGCAGGCACCGCCCCAAACCCCAAACCCCAAATTCCCCAAATTCCCCCAAATCCATCCAATATCCCTGAGCTCCCCAAGCCCCTCCGACCCCAAAACCCCCCAGACTCCCCCAAAACCCCCCAAAACCCCCCCCAAACGTACCCTGAGGGGCGGGGTCAGCCCTGTGCTCCAGCAGGCACCGCCCCAAACCCCAAACCCCAAATTCCCAAACCCCCCCAAATCCCCGAACCCCTCGATCCCAAAATCCCCCCAGACCCCCCAAAATCCCCCCAAAACCCCCCCAAACGTACCCCTGAGGGCGGGGTCGGCCCCATGCTCCAGCAGGCACCGCCCCAAATCCCAAATCCCCCCAAATCCTCGAACCCCTCTGAGCCTCCCGACCCCAAACCCCCCAGACTCCCCCAAAATCCCCCAAAATCCCCCAAAACCCCCCAATCGTACCCTGAGGGCGGGGTCGGCGCCGTGCTCCAGCAGGCACCGCACCGCCCCCAGGCACAGGTTGGAGGCCGCGATGTGCAGCGCGGTGCCGTGGCTGAAATCGCTGCAGGTCGAGTGCAGAACTGCGGGAGACCCGGGGGGAAACTGAGGCACGGGGCACCCCAAAAAATACGGGGGAGGGGGACGTGGGTGAACGGGGGGTTCCGAAAAAATCCCCGGGGAATCCGAAAAATCGCGGGAAACTGAGGCACGGGAAGGGGAAAAGTAAAAAATTTAAAAAACCAAAATCGGACGGGAAACTGAGGCACGGGAGGGGGAAACTAAAAAAATAAAAACCCCCCAAAAATCGGACGAGGAAACTGAGGCACGGGAAGGGAAAAGTAAAAAATAAAAAACAAAAAATCGGACGGGGAAACTGAGGCACGGGAAGGGGAAAACTAAAAAAATTTAAAAAACCCAAAAATCGGACGGGAAACTGAGGCACGGGAAGGGGGAAAACTAAAAAAATAAAAAACCCCCAAAAATCGGACGGGGAAACTGAGGCACGGGAAGGGGGAAAGTAAAAAAATAAAAAAACCCCAAAAAATCGGACGGGGAAACTGAGGCACGGGAAGGGGAAAAGTAAAAATAAAAAACCCCAAAAAATCGGACGGGGAAACTGAGGCACGGGAAGGGGAAAACTAAAAAAAATTAAAAAACCCAAAAAATCGGACGGGGAAACTGAGGCACGGGAAGGGGAAAACTAAAAAAATAAAAAAAAACAAAAAATCGGACGGGGAAACTGAGGCACGGGAAGGGTGAAAACTAAAAAAAAACCAAAAATCGGACGGGGAAACTGAGGCACGGGGAGGGGAAAAGTAAAAAAAATTTAAAAAACCAAAATCGGACGGGGAAACTGAGGCACGGGAAGGGGAAAACTAAAAAATCAAAAATCGGACGGGGAAACTGAGGCACGGGAAGGGGGAAAACTAAAAAAAAATTTAAAAAACCAAAAATCGGACGGGGAAACTGAGGCACGGGAAGGGGGAAAACTAAAAAAAATAAAAAACCAAAAATCGGACGGGGAAACTGAGGCACGGGAAGGGGAAAACAAAACAAAAATCGGACGGGGAAACTGAGGCACGGGAAGGGGGAAAACTAAAAAAATAAAAAAAACCCAAAAAATCGGACGGGGAAACTGAGGCACGGGAAAGGGGGAAAACTAAAAAAAATAAAAAAACAAAAATCGGACGGGGAAACTGAGGCACGGGAAGGGGAAAACTAAAAAAAATAAAAAAACCAAAAATCGGACGGGAAACTGAGGCACGGGAAGGGGAAAACTAAAAAAAATAAAAAACCAAAAATCGGACGGGGAAACTGAGGCACGGGAAGGGGAAAAGTAAAAAATAAAAAAACCAAAAATCGCGGGGAAACTGAGGCACGGGAAGGGGAAAACTAAAAAAATAAAAAAAATCAAAAAATCGGACGGGGAAACTGAGGCACGGGAAGGGAAAAACTAAAAAAAATAAAAAAACCAAAAATCGGACGGGGAAACTGAGGCACGGGAAGGGTGAAAACTAAAAAAAAACCAAAAATCGGACGGGGAAACTGAGGCACGGGAGGGGAAAAGTAAAAAAATTTAAAAAACCAAAATCGGACGGGAAACTGGAGGCACGGGAAGGGGAAAACTAAAAAAAATAAAAAAACCCCAAAAAATCGGACGGGAAACTGAGGCACGGGAAGGGGAAAAGTAAAAAATAAAAAAACCAAAAATCAGCGGGGAAACTGAGGCACGGGAAGGGGAAAACTAAAAAAAATAAAAAACCCAAAAATCGGACGGGAAACTGAGGCACGGGAAAGGGGAAAACTAAAAAAAATAAAAAAACCAAAAATCGGACGGGGAAACTGAGGCACGGGAAGGGGAAAACTAAAAAAAATAAAAAAACCAAAAATCGGACGGGGAAACTGAGGCACGGGAAGGGGAAAAGTAAAAAATAAAAACCCCAAAAATCGGACGGGGAAACTGAGGCACGCTAAAAACACGGGGGGACCCCAAAAAACAGGAGGGAAACTGAGGCAGGGGACATGAGGGGTACCCCAAAAACTCGGAGGACCCCCAAAAAAACAGGAGGGAAACTGAGGCACGGCAAAGGGAGAACCCCAAAAACACCAAAACCGGAGGGGATCCCAAAAAGCCCCCAGGGAAACTGAGGCACGGCAAGGGGGAAACCTCAAAAAACCAAAAAATGGGAGGGGGAAAGTGAGGCACGGAGCAAGGGGGGCACCCCAAAAACACGGGGGACCCCAAAACCACCAAAACCAGAGGGGGAAAGTGAGGCACGGGGCAAGGGGGCACCCCAAAAACTCGGGAGACCCCAAAAACCGGGGGAAACTGAGGCAGGTAAGGGGGAAACCTCAAAAAAAACCAAAAATGGGAGGGGGAAACTGAGGCACGGGGCAAGGGGGGTACCCCAAAAACACGGGGGACCCCAAAACCACCAAAACCAGAGGGGGAAAGTGAGGCACGGGGCAAGGGGGGTCCCCAAAATTACAGACCCGGAGCAGGATCGGGATGAGTTTGGGGACATCGGAGGGGGTTTGGGGACATCCCGCCCTGCCCTGGGGGTTTTTGGGACGCCAGTCCCGATTTTGGGGTGTCATTCCCGATTCGAGGGGCTCATTCCTGATTCAGAGGGGTCAGTGGCCATTTGGGGGTGCCCCAAAACCTCGGGGATCCCCAAAAACTACAGACCCGGAGCAGGGTCGGGATGAGCTCAGGGACATCCCGCCCTGCCCTGGGGGTTTTGGGGTGTCATTCCCGATTTTGGGGTGTCATTCCCGATTCGCGGGGGTCATTCTCGATTTGGGGGTGTCCCACTTCACCTCGGGGATCCCCAAAATCCACAGACCCGGAGCAGGTTCGGGATGAGCTCGGGCACATCCCGCTCTCCCTGCCCTGGCGGTTTTGGGGTGTCATTCCCGATTTTGGGGTGTCATTCCCGATTTGGGGGTGCCAGTCCCGATTTTGGGGTGTCATTCCCGACTCGGGGGGGTCCGTGTGGATTTTGGGGCGCCCCCCTCACCTCGGGGATCCCCAAAAACCACAGACCCGGAGCAGGGTCGGGATGAGCTCAGGGACATCCCGCTCTCCCTCCCTTGGGGGTTTTGGGGTGTCATTCCCGATTTTGGGGTGTCATTCCCGATTCGCGGGGGTCATTCTCGATTTGGGGGTGTCCCACTTCACCTCGGGGATCCCCAAAATCCACAGACCCGGAGCAGGTTCGGGATGAGCTCGGGCACATCTCGCCCTCCCTCCCTTGGGGTTTGGGGCGCCAGTCCCGACTCGGGGGTACCAGTCCCGATTTTGGGGTGTCATTGCCGACTCGGGGGGGTCCGTGTGGATTTTGGGGGCGCCCCCCTCACCTCGGGGCGCGGCCGCGCGCAGCAGGGTGCGGATGAGCTCGGGCACGTCGAAGTAGGCGGCGTAGTGCAGCGCGTTCATGTGCGTCCAGCGGCTGCGCAGCGCCGCGTCCCCGCCCAGCGCCAGCAGCCGCGTGGACAGACGGACAGCGGCCGCGGGGTCACCTGGGGACAGGGGGACAGTGGGGACAGTGGGGACAGTGGGGACATTGGGGACACGGACAGGGACAGGGACAGACAGGGACACGCCGCGTCCCCGCCCAGCGCCAGCAGCCGCGTGGACAGACGGACAGCGGCGGCGGGGTCACCTGGGGACAGGGGGACAGTGGGGACACGGACAGGGACAGGGACAGACGGACAGCGGCGGCGGGGGTCACCTGGGGACAGGGGGGACAGGGGGGGGGGACAGTGGGGACAGTGGGGACATTGGGGACAGTGGGGACAGTGGGGACATTGGGGACAGGGGGACAGTGGGGACAGTGGGGACATTGGGGACAGGGGGACAGTGGGGACAGTGGGGACACAGACAGGGAAAGGGACAGGGACAGACGGACAGCGGCGGCCGGGTCACCTGGGGACAGGGGACAGTGGGGACAGTGGGGACACGGACAGGGACAGGGACAGACGGACGGACACAGGGACAGACAGGGACACGCCAGCGTCCCCGCCCAGCGCCAGCAGCCGCGTGGACAGACGGACAGCGGCCGGCGGGGTCACCTGGGGACAGGGGACAGGGGGACAGTGGGGACAGTGGGGACATTGGGGACAGTGGGGACAGTGGGGACAGGGGGACAGTGGGGGACATTGGGGACACGGACAGGGACACGCCAGCGTCCCCGCTAGCGCCAGCAGCAGCGTGGACAGGCGGGACAGCGGCGCAGGGTCACCTGGGGACAGGGGACAGGGGACAGGGGGACATTGGGGACAGTGGGGACACGGACAGGGAAAGGGACAGGGACAGACGGACAGCGGCGGCCGGGTCACCTGGGGACAGGGGACAGTGGGGACAGTGGGGACACGGACAGGGACAGGGACAGGCAGGACGGACACAGGGACAGACAGGGACACGCCGCGTCCCGCCCAGCGCCAGCAGCCGCGTGGACAGACGGACAGCGGCCGCGGGGTCACCTGGGGACAGGGGGACATTGGGGGATTGGGGACACTGGGGATATTTGGGACATTTGGGACATTGGGGATATTGGGGACAGGGGGACAGGGGACAGGGGGACAGTGGGGACACGGACAGGGACAGGGACACCCTGCATGGACAGAGGGACAGCGGCGGCGGGGTCACCTGGGGACATTGGGGACATTGGGGACAGTGGGGACACGGACAGGGACAAGGACAGACACAGGAACAGACAGGGACATCCCGCGTGGACAGACGGACAGCAGCGACGGGGTCACCTGGGGCAGTGGGGACAGTGGGGACACCGATAGGGACAGGGACAGGCAGGACAGCGGTGGCAGGGTCACCTGGGGACAGGGGGACAGTGGGGGATTGGGGACAGTGGGGACACCGATAGGAACATCGGACAGGGACAGGGACAGACGGACAGCGGCCGCCCGGGTCACCTGGGGACAGGGGACAGTGGGGACAGTGGGGACAGTGAGGACACCGATAGGGACAGGGACAGACGGACAGACACAGGAACAGACAGGGACACGCTGCGTTCCCGCCCAGCGCCAGCAGCCGCGTGGACAGACGGACAGCGGCGGCGGGGTCACCTGGGGACAGGGGGACATTGGGGACAGTGGGGACACCGATAGGGACAGGGACACCCCGCATGGACAGACGGACAGCGGTGGCAGGGTCACCTGGGGACAGGGGGACAGTGGGACACGGGACAGGGACAGACGGGACAGACACAGGAACAGACAGGGACACCCCGCGTGGACAGACGGACAGCAGCGACGGGGTCACCTGGGGACAGTGGGGACATTGGGGACAGTGGTGACAGTGGGGGGATTGGGGACGCTGGGGACACTGGGGACACTGGGGGATTGGGGACACAAATAGGGATAGGGACAAGGACAGACAGACAGCAGCCACATGGACAGACAAGGGGACATTGGGGACACCTTGGGGACACCCTGGGAACACCTTGGGATCACTGAGAACACTTAGGGACATGGATAGGGACAGGGACATCTCGCGTGGACAGACGGACAGGGGGACAAGGGGACATTGGGGACACCTTGAGGTCTCTGGGGACACCTTGGGGACACCTTGGGGACACCTTGGGGACACCTTGGGGACATACTGGGGACACTGGCTACACCTTGGGGACACCCTGGGTGGCGCTGTCCCTGTCCCCCACCCACCCTGGGGACCCTGGGGACACGGTGGTGGCCCTGTCCCTGTCCCTGTCCCTGTCCCTGTCCCTGTCCCTGTCCCTCACCCACCCTGGGGACACCCTGGGACACCCTGGGGACCCTGGGACACCCTGGGGCCCCTGGTGACACTCAGGTGTCCCTGTCCCTGTCCCTGTCCCGTCCCTGTCCCTGTCCCTGTCCCTGTCCCTGTCCCTGTCCCCGTCCCTGTCCCTGTCCCGTCCCTCACCCACGCCGTGCGCCCCGGCCTTGCAGGCGTAGTGCAGCAGCGTCATGTCCGTCAGTCCGTCCCGATCGTCCACGTGGCAGCCGCGGCGCAGGATCTGCGGGGACAGAGGGGACAGAGGGGACACTGGGGTCACCAGGGATGGCACAGTGTCACCCGTGTCACCAGGGACACCAGGGACACCAGGGACAGCAGGGACAGCAGGGACACCAGGGACAAAGCCATGGCGCAGGATCTGAGGGGACAGGGCGGGGACAGCACGGGGTCACCAGTGTCACCAGTGTCACCAGTGTCACCAGGGACAGCAGGGACACCAGGGACACCAGGGACACCAGGGACAAAGCCAAGCAGGATCTGAGGGGACAGCGGGGACAGCACGGGGTCACCAGTGTCACCAGTGTCACCAGTGTCACCAGTGTCACCAGGGACACCAGGGACAGCCGCGGTGCAGGATCTGAGGGGACAGAGGGACACTGGGGTCACCAGTGTCACCAGTGTCACCAGGGACACCAGGGACACCAGGGACACCAGGGACAGCCGCGGTGCAGGATCTGAGGGGACAGCGGGGACACTGGGGTCACCAGGGACAGCGGGGATAGCACAGTGTCACTGGGGACAGCCCAGTGTCACCCGTGTCACCAGGGACACCAGGGACAGCACAGTGTCACTGAGGACAGCCCAGTGTCACCCGTGTCACCAGGGACACCAGGGACAGCACAGTGTCACCAGGGACACCAGGGACAGCAGGGACACCAGGGGCAGCCATGGCGCAGGATCTGAGGGGACAGCGGGGACACTGGGGTCACCAGGGATGGCACAGTGTCACCAGGGACACCAGGGACACCAGGGACACCAGGGATGGCACAGTGTCACCCGTGTCACCAGGGACACCAGGGATGGCACAGTGTCACCAGGGACAGCAGGGACACCAGGGACAGCCATGGTGCAGGATCTCATGGGGACACCGGGGTCACCAGGGACAGTGGGGATAGCACAGTGTCACTGGGGACACCAGGGACACCAGTGTCACCAGGGACACCAGGGACAGCGGGGACAGCCCAGTGTCACCAGTGTCACCAGGGACACCAGGGACAGCACAGTGTCACCAGGGACAGCCCAGTGTCACCCGTGTCACCAGGGACACCAGGGGCAGCGGGGACAGCACAGTGTCACCAGGGACACCAGGGACAGCGGGGACACCAGGGTCACTAGGGACAGCGGGGACAGCACAGGGACAGTGGGGACAGCCCAGTGTCACCAGGGACAGCAGGGACAGCACAGTGTCACCAGTGTCACCAGGGACACCAGGGGCAGCCGCGGCACAGGATCTGTGGGGACAGAGGGGACAGCACAGTGTCACCAGGGATAGCAGGGACACCAGTGTCACCAGTGTCACCAGGGACAGCAGGGACAGCCAGTGTGCAGGATCTGCGGGGACAGCAGGGGACACTGGGGTCACCGGGGACAGCACAGGGACAGCGGGGACAGCACAGTGTCACCAGTGTCACCAATGTCACCAGGGACAGCAGGGACAGCCCAGTGTCACCAGGGACACCAGGGCTGGCACAGTGTCACCCGTGTCACCAGGGATAGCAGGGACAGCAGGGTCACTGGGGACAGCGGGGACAGCGCAGGGACAGTGGGGACAGCCCAGTGTCACCCGTGTCACCAGGGTCACCAGGGATATCCCAGTGTCACCAGTGTCACCAGGGTCACCAGGGATATCCCAGTGTCACCCGTGTCACCAGGGACAGTGGGGACAGCGGGGACAGCACAGGGACAGCGGGGACAGCCCAGTGTCACCAGGGACAGCAAGGACAGCACAATGTCACCCGTGTCACCAGGGACAGTGGGGACAGCGGGGACAGCACAGGGACAGCAGTGTCACCAGGGACAGCAGGGACAGCACAGTGTCACCGGGGACACTCCAGAGCCACCTCAGTGTCACCAGGAACACCCCAGTGTCACCCCAGTGTCACCCCAGCACCCCAAATCCCCCTCAGGACCCGCCCAGAACTGCCCCACACCCACCCAGGACCCCCCAAACCCCTTTAAACCCTCCAGGACCCCCCAAACTCCACCCAGGACCCCCCAAACTCCACCTCAAACCCCCCAGGATCACCCCCAGGACCCCCAGGACCCCCCAAACTCCTCAAGACCCCCCAAACCCCTCCAGGAGCCCCCCAAACCCTCCTGAACCCCTTAAACTCCACCCCAGGACCCACCCCAGGACCCCTCAGGACCCCCCAGGACCCTCCCAGGACCCCCCAGGACCCCCCCAAACTCCTCAAGACCCCCCAAACCCCTCCAGGACCCCCTCAAACCCATTCAGGCCCCCCTCAAACTCCACCCCAAACTCCACTAGGACCCCCCAAAACCCTCCAGGACCCCCCCAAACCCATTCAGAACCCCCCAATCCCCATCAGGCCCCCCAAACACTTCCAGGACCCCCCAAACTCCTCCAGAACCCCCAGAAACCCCTTCAGGCGCCCCCAAACTCCACCCAAACCCTCCCAGGACCCCCCAAACTCCACCCAGGACCCACCCAGGACCCCTCAGGACCCCCAGGACCTCCAGGACCCCCCAGGACCCCCCAAACTCCTCAAGACCCCCCAAACCCCTCCAGGACCCCTCAAACCCATTCAGGACCTCCCAAACCCCTTCAGGCCTCCCCAAACTCCACGCAGGACCCCCCAGGACCCCCCAGGACCCCCCAAACTCCTCCAGAACCCCCGAAACCCCCTTCAGGCCCCCCAAACTCCACCCAGGCCCCCAGGACCCCCCAAACGCCTCAAGACCCCCGAAACCCCTCCAGGACCCCCCCAGGACCCCCCAAACTTCTCAAGACCCCCCCCAAACTCCTCCAGAACCCCCTCAAACCCATTCAGGCCCCCCAAACTCCACACAGGATCACCCAAGGACCCCCAGGACCCCCCAAACCCACTCCAAGATCCCCCCCAAACCCTCCAGGACCCCCCAAACCCCTCCAGGACCCCCCAAACTCCACCCAAGACCCACTCAGGACCACCCAGGACCCCCCAGGACCCCCCAAACTCCTCCAGAACCTCCCCCAAACCCCTCCAGGACCCCCCAAACTCCACCCAAGATCCCCCCAGAAACCCCCCCAAACTCCACCCAGGACCCCCCAGGACCCCCCAAACTCCTCAAGACCCCGAAACCCCTCCAGGACCCCCCAGGACCCCCCAAACTTCTCAAGACCCCCCCAAACTCCTCCAGAACCCCTCAAACCCATTCAGGCCCCCCCAAACTCCACTCAGGATCACCCAAGGACCCCTCAGGACCCCCCAAACCCACTCAAGATCCCCCAAACCCTCCAGGACCCCCAAACCCCTCCAGGACACCCCAAACTCCACCCAAGACCCACTCAGGACCACCTAGGACCCCCCAGGACCCCCCAAACTCCTCAGAACCTCCCCAAACCCCTCAGGACTCCCCAAATTCCCACCCAAGATCCCCCAGGACCCCCCAAACCCACTCAAGATCCCCCCAAACCCCTCCAGGACCCCCAAACTCCACCCAAGACCCACTCAGGACCCCCAGGACCCCCAGGACCCCCCAAACTCCTCCAGAACCTCCCCAAACCCCTTCAGGCCCCTAAACCCCTCCAGGACCCCCAAACTCCACCCAAACTCCCACCCAGGCCCCCCAGGACCCCCAGGACCCCCCAAAGCTCACCCAGGACCCCCCACGACCCCCCAGGCCCCCCGCCCCCGCGCACCTCGTTGCCGATGACGTCCACGCTGTGCTGCACCTGCGGCACCCACTGGCGCAGGATGGCGAAGAGCTGCAGCACCGACGTGCGCGGGTCCAGCAGGATCTCCCGGCAGGCGGCGTCGTTGGGGGTCGAAGAAGGTGAAGGCTGGGGGGACACAGGGGGACACGGGGAACACAGAGGGACACCCTAAAATGCTCAGCCCCGGGTCAGCCAGTACAGAGAATCCACAGAGGCATTTTTGGGGTCCTGGAAAAGTTTTGGGGGGTCCCTAAAATTATTTGTGTCCTGGGGGTGTCTCTGTGCTCTGGGGGGTCTGTGTCCTGGGGGTCGTTGTTCCTAGGGGGTCGTTGTCACCAGGGGGTCACACCCTAAAATACTCAGCCCGGGTCAGCCAGCACAGACACCCCCAGAGCCATTTTTGGGGGTCCTGGGCATTTTGGGGGTCCCCAGAGAGTCTTTGTGCTCTGGGGAGGTCTCTGTGCCCTGGGGGGTCTTTGTTATTTGGGGGGTCACACCCCAAAAATGCTCAGCCCCGGGTCAGCCACTATAGAGAATCCACAGAGCCATTTTTGGGGGTCTTGGGCATTTTTGGGGGGTCCCCAAAGATTTATTTGTGTCCTGAGTGAGGGTCTCTGTGCTCTGGGGGGTCTCTGTGCCCTGGGGGGTCGTTGTCCTAGGGGTCACACCCCTAAAGTGCTCGGCCCGGGGTCAGCCAGTATAGAGCAGCCCCCAGACACATTTTTGGGGTCCTGGGCATTTTTGGGGGGTCCCCAAAGATTTATTTGTGTCCTGAGTGGGGGGTCTCTGTGCCCTGGGGGGTCTTTGTGCTCTGGGGGGTCTCTGTGCTCTGGGGGGTCGTTGTTATTTGGGGGGTCACACCCACAAATGCTCAGCCCCGGGTCAGCCACTATAGAGAATCCACAGAGGCATTTTTGGGGTCCTGGGCATTTTTGGGGGACCCCAAAGATTTATTTGTGTCCTGGGGGAGAACTTTGTGCTCTGGGGGGTCGTTGTCACCTGGGGGGGTCGTTGTTATTTGGGGGGGGGGTCACACCCCAAAAATGCTCAGCCCAGGGTCAGCCAGCACAGACACCCCCAGAGCCATTTTTGGGGTCCTGGGCATTTGGGGGTCCCAGAGGATTCTTTGTGCCCTGGGGGGTCTCTGTGCCCTGGGGGGTCACACCCCAAAAATTGCTCAGCCCTGGATCAGCCAGCACAGACACCCCCCTGACCCATTTTTGGGGTCCTGGGCATTTGGGAGGTCCCCAAAGATTTATTTGTGTCCTGAGGGGGGTCTCTGTGCTCTGGGGGTCGTTGTTATTTGGGGGGGGGGTCACACCCAAAATGCTCAACCCAGGGTCAGCCAGCACAGACACCCCCAGACCCATCCTGGGCTTTTTGGGGGGTCCCCAGAGGGTCCTTTGTGCTCTGGGGGGGGGGTCATTGTTATTTGGGGGGGGGGTCACACCCCAAAAATGCTCAGCCCCGGATCAGCCAGCACAGACACCCCCAGACCCATTTTTGGGGTCCTGGGCATTTTTGGGGGGTCCCCAAAGGGTTTCTTGTGCCTTGGGGAGGTCCCTGTCCCCTGAGAGGTCCCTTTTGGGGGAGGGGTCCCTTTTGGGGGTATCCATTTCGGGGAGGGGTCCCTTTTGGGGAGATCCCTTTTGGGGGAGGGGGTCCTTTTGGGGAGATCCCTTTTGGGGGGGGTCCCTTTTGGGGAGGGTCCCTTTTGGGGGGGTCCCGTTTTGGGGGAGTCCCTTTTGGGGGGTCCCTTCTTGGAAAGTTCCCTTTTTGGGGAGGAGTCTATTTTAGGGGGGATTCCTTTTTGGGGGAGGGTCTCTTTTTGGGGAGAAGTCTATTTTTGGGGAGGGGTCTCTTTTGGGGAGAGATCCCTTTTGAGGAGTCCCTTTTGGGGGTGGGGTCCCTTTTGGGGGAGGGGTCTCTTTTAGGGGAGGGGTCTCTTTTAGGGAGGGTCCCTTTTTGGGGGGAGGAGCTCCCTTTTTGGGGAGGGGTCCCTTTTAGGGGAGGGTCTCTTTTCGGGGAGAAGTCACTTTTTGGGGGTCCCTTTTTGGGGAGGGGTCTCTTTTAGGGGAGAGGTCCCTTTTGGGGGGTGTCCCCTTTTAGGGGAGGGGTCTCTTTTAGGGGAGGGGGTCTCACCGTAGTCCTTGGGCAGGGGGCGGGGGCTGCGGGATGAACCATCGGCTTCTTGCGCCGCTCCACCACCGGGCTGGGGGGGGTCGGGGGCAGCGCCCCCCCATGGGGGTCCCCCCACGCTCCTTCGTCATGGCGAGGCCTGGGGGGGGAGGGGACGGGGGGGGTTTGGGAGGCTGGACCCCCCCTCGGGCTGATGGGGGGGGGGCGGGGGAGGGGGGCAGAGGGGAGTGGGGAGGGGGCGACACTGGGATGGGGAGGGGGAAACGGGAGTGGGGAGGGGGCGACACTGGATGGAGAACCGGGAACGGGGAGGGGCAGCGGGATTGGGGAGGGAACCTGGAATGGGGAGGGGGCGACGCTGAAATGGGGAGGGGCAACGGGATTGGGATGGGGAGGGGGGACGAGGAATGGGGGAGGGGCGACGCTGAAATGGGGAGGGGCAAAAAATTGGGATGGGGAGGGGGAACGAGGAATGGGGAGGGGTCAGCGGGATTGGGGGAGGGGGCAGCGGGACCGGGATGGGGGAACCGGGGTGGGGGAGGGACAGTGGAAATGGGGAGGGGGCGACACCGGGATGGGGGGACAGGGAATGGGGGAGGGGACAGAGGAAATGGGGAGGGGGCGACACCGGGATGGGGAGGGGCGGAAGTGGGATGGGGAAGGAGGGTCGGGGATGGGGAGGGGGCAGCAGGACCGGGATGGGGGGACAGGGGAATGGGGAGGGGGGCACCGAGAGTGACACCGGGACTGGGGAGGGGCGACACCGGGATGGAAAAGGGGGATCACTTCGGATGGGGGAGGGGGCGGCGGGACCGGGATGGGGAACCGGGAATGGGGAGGGGGGCACCGAGAGTGACACCGGGATTGGGGAGGGGCGGAATTTGGGATGGGGAGGGGTCCGGGAATGGGGAGGGGTCCCCGGGAATGGGAGGAAGGGCTGCGGGATACGGAAATCGGGATACTGGGAGGGACCGCGATACTGGGAGGGACTGGGATGGAGATGGGGAGCACCGGGATGAAGGGGGGGCCCGGCTGGGGGTCCCCAGGGAATGGGGAGGGTCCCGAGAATGGGGAGGGGTCCCGGGATGTGGATGTGTCCCGGGGATGGGGAGGGGTCCCAGGATGCGCCCCCACCCCAGCAGGGCGCCAGGCCCGAGGATGCACGGGGAGCGCGGCCGCGGGATGCGGGGCCGGGGCGGGGCGGGGGCTGCAGGACCGGGGGGGCACCGAGCGACCCCCGCACCCCCCGGGCCGATACCGGCACCGACCCCTCCCCAAATTCCCCAATTCCCATCCCCCCCCCCTCCATCGGTACCTGCGGGTCCGCGGCCGCGGGATGGGCCCGGCGCAGTGCGCGTGCACTTGGCAACCACAGGGCGAGGGGGCGGAGGGCAGGGACTGGGGGAGGGCAGGGCTACAGGGGGGCTACGGGGGAGGATGGGGAGTATACGGGGTGGGGGGGCTATGGGGGCTATGGGGGCTATAGGGGCTATGGGAGCTATGGGGGCTATGGGGGCTATGGGGGCTATAGGGGGCTATGGGAGCTATGGGGGCTATGGGGGCTATGGGGGCTATGGGGGCTATGGGGGCTATAGGGGGCTATGGGGGCTATAGGGGCTATAGGGGCTATAGGGGCTATAGGGGGCTATGGGGGCTATGGGGGCTATAGGGGCTATAGGGGCTATGGGGGGCTATATGGGCTATGGGGGCTCTGGGGGCTATAGGGGCTATGGGGGCTATAGGGGCTATAGGGGCTATAGGGGCTATGGGGGCTATAGGGGCTATGGGGGCTATGGGGGGCTATGGGGGCTATAGGGGCTATGGGGGCTATAGGGGCTATGGGGGCTATAAGGGGCTATAGGGGCTATAGGGGCTATGGGGGCTATGGGGGCTATAGGGGCTATAGGGGCTATGGGGGCTATATGGGCTATGGGGGCTCCTGGGGGCTATAGGGGCTATGGGGGCTATAGGGGCTATAGGGGCTATAGGGGCTATAGGGGCTATATAGGGGGCTATAGGGGGCTATGGGGGCTATGGGGGGCTATAGGGGCTATAGGGGGCTATAGGGGCTATGGGGGCTATAAGGGGCTATAGGGGCTATGGGGGCTATATATGGGGCTATGGGGGGCTCTGGGGGGCTATAGGGGCTATGGGGGGCTATAGGGGCTATATGGGGCTATGGGGGCTATAGGGGCTATGGGGGCTATGGGGGCTATGGGGGCTATGGGGGGCTATAGGGGCTATAGGGGCTATATGGGGGCTATGGGGGCTATAGGGGGCTATATGGGCTATGGGGGCTATAGGGGCTATGGGGGCTATGGGGGCTATGGGGGGCTATGGGGGCTATAGGGGCTATAGGGGCTATAGGGGGCTATAGGGGCTATGGGGGGCTATAGGGGGCTATGGGGGCTATAGGGGGCT
>JAPFBE010000310.1:0-67384 GCA_034336665.1 Luscinia megarhynchos | reverse complement strand
CCCAAAACTTCCCCAGCTCCTCCCACAACACCTGCCCTGACAGGTACCCCCAAGCGCACCCCAAAACCCCCAGAACCCAAAAACCCCGAAAATCTACTAAAGCCCGGTAAATCCATCCCAAAAACATCCCTACTGCAAAAACCCAAAAAACCCCAAATAATTGCACCCCAATACTTCCCCCAGCTCCTCCCACAACACCTTCCTGACAGGTACCCTCAAAAACTGCACCCCATAAACCCCCAAAATGTGAAAGACAATCTACCCGAAAAAACCTCGAAAATCCACGCTCAAAAATCCCTACTGCAAAAAAAACCCAAATAGTGCACCCCAAAACTGCCCCAGCTCCTCCCACAACACCTACCTGAGAGGCACCCCAAAAGCAGCATCTAAAAGCCCCAGAACCCAAAACCCCCGAAAATCTACCCCAAAAAAATGCCTGAACAGCAAAAACCCAAATAATTGCACCCCAAACTCGCCCCAGCTCCTCCCACAACACCTGCCTGACAGGTACCCCAAAACCGCGTTACCCAAAACCCCAAAATTACCCCAAAATTAACCTTTGGGGTGATTCTTGGATTATTTTGGGGTGATTTTGGGGATTATTTTGGGGTTCCAGGTTCTCTCAGGGCAGTTCCTGACCGAGCCTAAGCGGGGTTTGGGGGGCGGGGTTTGAAGGCGGGGTTTTAGTCAGTTTTAGTGCCCAGGTTCTAGTTTTTGGGGATTATCCTGGGGGGATTTTTGGGGTTGGTTGAGGGAAGCAATTTCTGGGGTTATTTTGCAGGAGTGATTTTGGCTGTTTTGGGGTTGCAGAGTGCTGTCAGGAACAGCTGGCAGGCCCCTCCTCAGCAGAGATGTACCGGCAGGGCTTTGGGGTGGTTTTGGGGTTTTGGGCTGATTTTCGCGGGATGTTGTTGGGGCTGTTTCTGGGCAGACGTTTCAGGATGTTTTCAGGATGTTCTCAGGATGTTTTGGGGTGTTCCTCGTGATTTTGGGGGTGTTTTTGGATATTTTTGGCAGCGGGACAGCTGGCAGGGCCCTCCTCAGCAGAGATGTACCGGCAGGGCTTTGGGGTGTTCCTAGAGCTGGTTTTTGGGGTGTTGTTGAGCTGTTTCTGGGCAGGTGTTTTTGGGATGTTCTCAGGATGTTTTCGAGGGTGTTCCTCACGTGTTTTTGGGTGTTTTGGATATTTTTGGCAGCGGGACAGCTGGCAGGCCCCTCCTCAGCAGAGATGTACCGGCAGGGGCTTTGGGGGTGGTTTTGGGGTGTTTCTGGGCCCAGTGTTTTCAGGATGTTTTCAGGATGTTTTCAGGATGTTTTCAGGATGTTTTCGGGGTGTTCCTCCACGTGTTTTTTGGGGTGTTTTTGGATATGTTTTGGCAGGCGGGACAGCTGGCAGGGCCCTCCCTCAGCAGAGATGTACCGGCAGGAGTTTGGGGGTGTTCCTGAGCTAGTTTTGGGGTTTTTGGGCTGTTTCTGGGCGGTGTTCTTGGGATGTTCTCAGGATGTTTTCAGGGTGTTTCTGATCTGTTTTGGGGTATTTTTGGATATGTTTTGGCAGCGGGACAGCTGGCAGGGCCCTCCCTCAGCAGAGATGTACGGCGAAAGGTGCTGCTCTCCGGCTGCCGCTGCGTGGAGCTCGACTGCTGGCGGGCGAGGCGCCCGGCGAGGCGCTGGTGGCACTGCGGCTTCACCATGACCAGCGAGGTGCCCTTCAAGGTGACCCCAAACCCAAAACCGACTCAAAACCGCCCTTAAAACGCGCCAAAAAGCCACCCCAAAACCCACACAGAACCCACAGAACCGACACAGCCCATAGAAACCCCAAAATCCCACAGAAATCCCGTAAAAACATCACCACTGACCAGCGAGGTGCCCTTCAAGGGTGACCCCAAAACCCAAAACCACCCCAAAACCACCCAAAACCACCCCAAAACCCACACAGATCCCACAGAACCGACACAACCCACAGAACCCAGACAAACTCCACAGAAATCCCCAAAATCCCACAGAAACCCGTGAAAACATCAGCATGACCAGCGGGGTGCCCTTCAAGGTGACCCCAACAACCCAAAACTGACCCCAAAATTGGCCCTGACCCCGAAGAAATCCCTGAACCCCCAGCCTCTTTTAGGATCCTGGGTTTGGGGTTTGTGGAGTTTTTGGGGGTCCCTGGGTGGTTTTGGGGTTGGTTTTTGAGGAGTTGGTTTTAGGGGTTAGTTTTTCGAGGTTTTTGGGGTCCGTGTATGGTTTTTGGGATGGGTTTTTGGGGTTCTGGGAGTCGGTTCTGAGTCGGTTTTGGGAGGTTGGTTTTGGGGTTTTAGGGGAATTCCGGTTATGGAGTTTTGGGGTTGGTTTGGGGTCGGTTTGGGGTTCCTGTGTGTAGTTTTGGGATGGGTTTTTGGGGTCCCTGGTTTTGGGGTCGGTTTTTGGGGTTTTTGGGTCAGTTTGGGGGTTTGTGGGGTCGGTTTTGGGGTTTTACTTGGATTTAGGTTTTGGGTGGAGTTTTTGGGGTTTTGGGAGGTCAGAGTTTTTGGGGTTTGGGTGGAGTTCTGGGGTTTTAGATTGCGGGTTTTGGGGTTTTAGATCGGTTTTGGGATTTTTTGAGGTCGGTTTGGGAGTCGGTTCTGGGGTTTGGGGTCGGTTTTTGGGGTGCTGACCACGCTCCCCCAGGAGAGGTGATCGAGGCCATCGCCCTAGCGCCCTTCAAGGCGTCGCCCGTTCCCCGGTGATCCTGAGCTTCCGAGAACCACGCGTGGGCTCGTGAGCCAACACCCAAAGCAAACCCCAAAACCCCCAGAACCCTCAAACCCAAAAACCAAAACACCAAAACCAAAACCCAAAACCAAACCCCAAAACCCCCAGAATCTCAGAGCCCAGAAACCCAAAACCCCAAAACCCAGCTCCCTCAAACCCACCTAAAACACCCAAACCCCCAAAAGCAGAACAGAACCCCAGGAACCCCAAAACCCCAGAGCCCCCAGGAACCCCAAGACTCCCGAAAGACCGAACCCTGTGCCCTCCAGACCCTAAGATCTCCAAAACTCCAAAGCCCCCAAGACAGGACCCTCAGGCCAAAAAGCAGAACACCAAGAGCCAAGGGACCCCAGACCCCTGGACTCGCACTCAAAGGCCCAAAGACCCCCCAGACCCCAGGACCCCCAAAGAGCCCAAAGGCCTCGAGACCCCCAAAGACCCCCAGGACCCCAGACTCCAAAGAGCAGAGGCCCCAGACCCCCAAAGACCCCCCAAGACTGAAGGCCAGGACCCCCAAAGACCTCCACAGGCCCCAAAATGACCCCCAGGAGCCCCCGGAAACCCCCAGAACAGGACCCCAAAAACAAGGCCCTCCAAAGGCCAAGAGCCCCCAAGGGAACCCAAAGATCCCTCGGACCCCACAAGGAGCAAGACCCCAAGACTCCCAAAGATCCAAAGACCCCCAAAGGCCCCAAAAGGCCCAAAGAGGCCCAAGGCCTCAGGCCCAAAGCCCAAGGCCCCCAGGGACCCCAAAGAGCCCCAAGACCACAAGATCAAGGCCAAGGCCCAGGACCCCCAAGGCCCCAAGGAGCAGAACCCCAAAGAAGCTGCAAGAGCTCTCAGCCCCAAAAGCCCAAAGAGCCAAGAGCAGACTGCAAGACCCCCAAAGCCGCACTCCACTTTCGGGGTTGCTTGGGGCGGCTTTGGGGTGGATTTTTGGGGGGGATTTTAGTGGGTTTCCCATTTTGGGGCAGTTTTATCCAGTTTTGGGGGTTTTTCAGGCAGGTTTTTGGGGATTCCAGAGGCAGTTTGGGGGTTTTTGAGTGGTTTTAGGGTTTTCTAAACAGGTTTTGGCTGCTCTAGGGCAGTTACGAACCGTTTTTGGGGTGGATTTTAGGGGTTTTGGTGCAGATTTGGAATTTCCAGGTCGGTTTTGGGGTTTTTCAGGCAGTTTTTGGGTTGGTTTTGGGTTCCTAGTGCAGTTTTAGGTTGGTTTTGAGTTTTGATGCAGTTTTGGGGTTTTGGGGTCCCTGGTGCCGTTTTTGGGGTGGTTTTGGGGTTTGTGGGGTTTTAGGAGTTCCTGATGCATTCTGGGGTTTTTGGGGTGGTTTTGGGTTTTTGGGGTCCCTGATGCGTTTTTGGGGTTTTTGGGGTGGTTTTTTAGGTTGTGGGGTCCCGGTGCCGTTTTGGGGTCCCTGATGCGTTTTTGGGGTCCCAGGAGGCGTGGCAGCAGGCCAAGATGGCGAGTGCTGCAGGAACATTTTGGGGGTTTTAGGGTCCCTGATGCGCTTTCTGGGGTTTTTGGGGTGGTTTTTGGGTTTTGGGGGTCCCTGATGCCATTTTTGGGGGTCCCTGATGCCGTTTTGGGGTCCCCAGGGCATGGCAGCAGGCCAAGATGGCAGTGCTGCAGGAACATTTGGGGTTTTTAGGGTCCCTGGTGCAGTTTTTGGGGTTTTGGGGTCCCTGATGCCGTTTCTGGGGTTTTTGGGGGCGGTTTTTGGGGTTTGTGGGGTCCCTGGTGCCGTTTTTGAGGATCCCTGATGCCGTTTTGGGGTTTTTGGGGTTCCTGGTGCAGTTTTCGGTTGGTTTTTGGGATTTTGGTGCAGTTTTGGGGTTTTGGGGTTTTGAGGTCCTTGGTGCCGTTTTTGGGGTTTAAGGGGTGGTTTTGGGGTTTTGGGGTCCCGATGCGTTTTAGGGTCCCTGATGCCGTTTTGGGGTCCCCAGAGTGACAGCAGGCCAAAGATGGCCGAGTGCTGCAGGAACATTTTAGGGCAGCTGCTGGCCGGAGCAGCTGGAGAAATTCTCGGTCGCGGGACACAGGAACCTCGGGGTTGGGGTTGGGGGATTTGGGGATTTAGAATTTAGGGAATTTGGGGGATTTTGGGGTTTGGGGAGCAGCTGGAGCCGGGGGGTTTTGTGGGATATTTCGGGTGGTTTTGAGGGGTGATTTTGGGATGGTTTGGTGGTGCTGGGGTGGTTTGGGTTTGGATTTTTGGGTGATGATTTTTGGGCTGGTTTTGGGGGTGATTTTGGGCTGGTTTCTTGGGTGGTTTGGGGCTGGTTTTGGGTTTTAATTTTTGGGCTGATTTTGGGCTGATTTTGGGGTGGTTCTGGGCTGGTTTTAGGACTGATTTGGGGGTGATTTGGGGGTGGTTCTAGGGTGGTTTTTGGGTTTGATTTTTCTGTGATTTTTTGGACTGATTTTGGGCTGGTTTTGGGCTGGTTCTGGGCTGATTTTGGGCTGATTTTGGGCTGGTTTTGGGTTGATTTTGGGCTGATTTTGGGTTGATTTTGGGGTGATTTTGGGCTGGTTCTGGGCTGATTTTTAGGCTGGTTCTGGGCTGGTTCCTGGGCTCATTTTGGGCTGATTTTTAGGCTGGTTCTGGGCTGATTTTGGAGCTGGTTCTGGGCTGGTTCTGGGCTGATTTTGGGGTGGTTTTAGGGTGGTTCTGGGCTGATTTTGGGCTGGTTTCGGTCTCTGTGCAGCTCGAGCCGGGCGTGCCTACAGCCCCAGGACCTGCCTAGGCCGAATTCTCATCAAGAACAAAGCTTGGCGCCGGTAGGCGCTAAAACCAGCAGTAACCCAAAACACCCAAAACCACCCAAAATGTACCCCAAAACAATCAACCCAAAATCACCCCAAAGAAATCTACCCAAAATCAGCCCAAAATCAAACCAGAATTTCCAAATTCACCCCAAATTCAGCCAAATTCAACCCAAAATCAGCCCAAAATCAAACCCAGAATTTCCCAAATTCACCAAATCAGCCCAAATTCAACACAATCAGTGCAAATCAGAGCTAGCACCCCCTAAAACCACTCAAAATGCAGAACACCCCCACCCCAAGAACAGCAGTAACCCCCAAAATCCCCAAGTGCCCCAAAGTCCCAAAATCAGGTGCCCCAAAGTCCCCCAGTCCCCGATGCCCCCCGGGTTTTGGGGCCCCTGACCCCCTGTCCCCCCAGGCCCCCAGTCTGGGGAGTCCCCAGTAGGGACGTGAGGAGAGCATCCTGAGAAAGCAGGTGAGTTTAAGAGTTTCGATTCTGGGGGATTTTGGGGGTTTTTGAGGTTTGGGGGATTTAGGGGTTTTTGGGGGAGGGTTTGAGGGATTTGGGTATTTGAGGGGATTTTTGGGGGATTTGGGGATTTGGGGGATTTTTGGGTCCCATAGCAGGAATTTTAGGTGGTTGGGGATCAGAGGCGATTTTGGGGGTTCTAGGGGGAGATTTTGGGGTGGTTTGGGGGTTGGGTGATTCTGGGGGGTAATTTTGAAGTTTTTGGAGACTGTTTTGGGGTGACTGTGGGGTGATTTTAGGTGAATTGATTTTGGGGGGTTTTTGGGGGTAATTTGGGGTGACATTGGGATATTTTTGTGTGATTTTGAAGTAGTTGTGTGTTTTTGGGGTGATTTTGGGATATTTTGTGATATTTTGGGGTTTTTGGGGTGATCTTGGGACATTTTTGGTATATTTTTGGTATATTTTAGGATGTTTTGTGGTTTATGGGGTGATTTTAGGATATTTTGGGGATTTTAGGGGATATTTTGGATATTTTGGGATGTTTTAGGGATATTTTGGGATGTTTTGTGTGGGTTTTTAGGGGTGATTTTGGGATATTTTGGGGATATTTTTGATATTTTGGGATATTTTTGGGATGTTTGGGGTCCCCCAGAGGCCCGACAGTAGAGGAGGAGGGAGGAGGAGCCCCTGGAGGGTGAAGAAGCAGCGACCAGCCGAGGTTTAGAGGGGATTTTGAGGGGATTTTAGGGGGGGTTTTGGGGGATTTTGATTTTAGGTCCTTTCGGGATCCCAGATGGGATTTTAGGTTCCCAGGTTGGATTTTTTGGGGATTTTTTGCTGTTCCTGGGTGTGGCTTTTAGAGATAGGGTGTTTGGGTCCCCCAGGTTGGGAGTTCCCATTTCGGTTTTAGGGATTTTTGGTGTCCCCATTTCCATTTTGGGGGTTTTGGCATGCTCCATTTCACGCTGGGATTTTGGGGTTCACCATTTCAGATTTTTGGTGGTTTTTAGGGTTCCCCATTTCTGTTTTTAGGGTTTTCCAGGGTTCCGATTTCCGGGTTTTTGGGATTTTTGGGGTTCCCCATTTTGGGTTTTAATTGTTTTGGGGTTCCCCATTTTGAATTTTTAGGGTTTTCAGGGTTCCCCAATTTGGGTTTTAAGGGTTCCTCATTTCAGATTTTGGGTTTTTCGGTGTTCCCCATTTCAGATTTTTTGGTGTTTTGGGGTTTTAGGGTTCCCCATTTTGGATTTTGGGGAGTTCCCATTTCAGTTTTTTTGGATTTTTGGGGTTCCCATTTTAGGTTTTTGCTTTTGGGGGTTACTCATTTCAGATTTTTTGGGATTTTTGGGGTTCCCATTTCGGATTTTGGGTTTTTGGGATTTTTGGGGCCAGGACACGGCGTGACGGCGAGGTCCACGGCCACAGGCTAGTTTGGGATCCATTTTGGGGTTTTGGGGTTCCCATTTCAGATTTTTTGAGGTTTTTGGGGTTTTTAGGGGTTCCCATTTCGGATTTTAGGGTTTTTGGGGTTCCTCATTTCAGATTTTTAGGGTTTTGGGGTTTTTGGCACGGGGCACGTGGCGCAGTGAGGTCACGGGCCACCCAGGCCATGTCCACCCTGGTCACCATCGTGGAGCCCGTCAAGTTCAAATCCTTGAGGCTGCGGGTGAGCAGCAGGGCCTGAGGGAATTAGGATTTTGTGGGATTTGGGAGGATTTTTGGGGGATTTTGGGGGGACTTTTGGGGGTTTGGGGGTCCTGGGACAGATCTCAGGTAATTTTGGGCTGCGTCGGGGGCTTGGAGCAAATTTTGGGTTGATTTTGGGAGTTTTGGGGGTCGGTTTGAGGGGTCTGGGGTGGATTTGGGGAATTTGGTGTTTTGGGGATGATTTGGGGCTTGGGGTTAATCACGTGAATTTGAGGATTTTTAGGGGCAAATTTTGAGTATTTTTAGAACAGAATTTTGTGATTTTAAAGTGTGAGCTTTGTGGATTTTAGGGTGAGCTTTGTGGATTTTGGGGTGAATTTTGGGGTGAACTTTTGTGGATTTTTGGGGTGAACTTTGTGGATTTTGGTGAATTTGGGGGTTTAGGGTGAATTTTGGGGTGAACTTTGTGGATTTTTGAGGGTGAATTTTTGGGTTTTTGGGGTGAATTTTGAGGATTTTTGGGGTGAATTTTGAGGGATTTTGTGGATTTTTGGGAACTTTTGTGGATTTGGGGGTGAACTTTGGGATTTTGGGGTGAATTTTGGGATTTTGGGGTGGATTTGGGGATTTTGGGGGTGAATTTTGAAGTGAACTTTATGGATTTGGGGGTGAAATTTGGGATTTTTGGGGGTGAATTTTGGGATTTCCCATTTAGGCATAACAGGAGCTTCGAGATGTACTGCGTTAGACGGAGGCGAAGGGGGCTGGAGCAGCTCACCAAGAGCCCCCTGGAGTTAGTCAGAGTATCCCAGATCCGGGGAATTTGGGGAATTTTAGGGGAATTTTTAGAGAATTTTAGGGAATTTTGGGGGTTTTTGGGAGGGATTTGGGGCTTTCGAGAGTTTTGGGGCTCAGTGTAGGAGGTTTGAGGTTCCCAGGAGCATTTCGAGCCCAGGTGAGCCCAGGTGAGCTCAGGATGAGCCCAGGTGAGCTCTGGGCTGGGTTCAGAGTGCATTCCAGGCTCTCCAGGTGTGGGTTTTAAATGGATTTTGGGGTGGATTTTGGGGATTTTTGGGGAGCTCCAGGTGAGCCCAGGTGAGCTCTGGGCTGGGTTCAGGCAGCATTTCAGGTGCCCCAGGTGTGGTTTGTGTGGATTTTGGGGTGGATTTTGGGGATTTTTGGGGGAGCCCAGGTGAGCCCAGGTGAGCCCAGGTGTGCCCAGGTGAGCCTTACAGGTGAGCTCTGGGCTGGAGTTCAGAAGATTTGAGGCTCCCAGGTGAGGTTTGGAGTGGATTTTTGGGGGTGGATTTTGGGGATTTTGAGGTGCCCAGGTGTGCCCAAGGTGAGCCCAGGGTGAGCTCAGGTGAGCTCTGGGCTGGGTTCAGGTGCATTCAAGCTCTCCAGGTGTGGTTTGAGTAGATTTTTGGGGTGGATTTTTTGGTTTTGGGTGGATTTCGGGTTCCCAGGTGAGCCCAGGTGAGCGGGCCCATGGCAGGTACAACAAAGCCAGCTGAGCCAGGTGTGAGGGGGTGGGGGTTTGGGATTTGGGGTGGATTTTGGGGTGCATTTTGGGGTTTTTTGGGTGGATTCTCAGGGTTTCTGGGTGGATTTTTGGGGGTGGATTTTTGGGGTTTTGGGGGCAGGTGTGCCCAGGTGTGGCAGGTGAGCCCTTGACGGCAGGTACAACAAGCTGCACTGAGCCAGGTGTGAGTGGGGTGGGGTTTGGGATTTGGGGTGGGTTTGGATCGATTGTGGGTTTTGTGGGTGGGTTTTGGGGTGGATTTGGGGTTTTGAGGGCCCAGGTGAGCCAGATGAGCCTTGGCAGCATGGGTGCAACAAGCGCAGCTGAGCCCCAGTTACCCCAAAGGGCACCCGAGTGGACTTCGTCCAACTTCCACCCGCAGCTCTTCTGGAGCACGTGCAGATGGCAGCTCTCAACTTCCAGAGCCTGGGTGGCGCACCTGGGCACACCTGGGGCACCTGGGGGCACCTGGGCACACCTGGGGGGCACCTGGGGGCACCTGGGGGCACCTGGGATACACCTGGGGGCACCTGGGGGCACCTGGGTGTACCTAGGCACACCTAGGATACACCTGGGATACACCTGGGATACACCTGGGCACACCTGGGCACACCTGAGCACCCTGGGGGGCACCTGGGGGCACCTGGGACACACCTGGGATACACCTGGGATACACCTGGGATACACCTCGGCACACCTGGGACACACCTGGGGGCACCTGGGCACACCTGGGACACACCTGGGGGCACCTGGGATACACCTGGGGGGCACCTGGGATACACCTAGGGGCACCTGGGGCACCTGGGAGATACACCTGGGGGCACCTGGGATACACCTGGGGGCACCTGGGATACACCTGGGATATACCTGGGATACACCTGGGGGCACCTGGGATACACCTGGGGGCACCTGGGGATACACCTATGACACAGCTGGGGGCATCTGAGGCTCCATTTTTGCACCCCAAAACACACCTGGGCACACCTGTCACACCTGTCCATGTCTCACCTATCTCTCACCTGTCCCACCTGTGTGTATCTCACCTGTCCCAGGCGTGCCCCTGCAGCTGAACCTGGGGCTGTCTCACCTGTCCATATCTCACCTGTCCCACCTGTCTCAACTGTCTCACACCTGTCCCACCTGTCTCACCCTGTCCCATTCCTGTCTCACCTGTCTCACCTGTCCCAGGCGTGCCCCTGCAGCTGAACCTGGGGCTGTCACACCTGTCTCACCTGTCCATATCTCACCTGTCTCACCTGTCCCATACCTGTCTCACCTGTCCCACCTGTCCCAGACGTGCCCCTGCAGCTGAACCTGCTCTTTCGGAGGCCAACGCCGGGGCCGGGTTCCCTGCTCAAGCCGGAGCCGCAGCTCTTGTGGCGACAAAACCTTCGACCACTGGGTGGAGGAGCGGCTGGACGGGATAGGCCCAACACCCTGGCGGGTGCAGAGTGAGCCCAAAACACACCTGGGGAGCCAAAAATACACCTGGGGAACCCCAAAAACCCAAAAAACCTGCCCCAAAACTACCAAAGCCTGCCCCAAAACTCCAAACCAGGGCTGGGCCGGGATCGTGGCCAACACCCTCTTGGGTGCAGGTGAGCCCAAAACACACCCTTGGGGAATCAAAAATACACCTGGGAATCAAAAATTCACCTGGGGAACCCAGAAACCCCAAAACTGCCCAAAACTGCCCCAAAACCACCAAAACCTGCCCCCCAAAACCCCCAAACCAGGGCTGGACGGGATCGTAGCCAACACCCTGCGGGTGCAGGTGACAAAAACACCACACCTGGGGGGAGCCAAAATAGCACCTGGGGAACCCCCAAAAACCCAAAAACCTGCTAAAACTACCAAAAGCTGCCCCAAAACTCCAAACCAGGGCTGGACGGGATCGTGGCCCAACACCCTCTTGAGGTGCAGGTGAGCCAGGAGCACACCTGGGGAATCAAAAATTCACCTGGGGAACCCAGAAACCCCAAAAACTGCACAAAAACTGCCCCAAAACCACCAAACTTGCGCCTACAAAACCCCAAACCAGGGCTGGACGGGATGGTGGCCAACACCCTCTTGGTGCAGGTGAGCCAAAATCACACCTGGGGATCCAAAATCACACCTGGGGAATCAAAAACCACAGAAACTGCTCCCAAAACCTGCCCCAAAAACCCCCAAACCGGGGCTGGAGGGGATCGTGGCCACGCCCTCTGCGGGTGCAGCTGAGCCAGGAACCCCCAAAAACATACCTGAGGTTTTTGGCTGTCCAGGTGCTCTCGGGTCATTCCTTCTCTGATCGGCACTGCCGGAGGTTTGGGGCGGAGTTTAGGTGTGTGTTAATCTAGAGGCAGTTTTGGTGCAGTTTAGGGGTGATTTTTGGGGTTGTTTAGGGGGTGATTTTTGGGATTATATTGGGATAATTTTTGGGTTTATTTTGGCTGTCCAGGTTCCCTGCAGTTCCTGACCGAGCAGCCACTGCCGGGGTTTGGGGCCCGGGGTTTGGGGTCAATGAGTTGTTCCACAGCGGGGTTTTGGGATTTTAGGGGTTTTTGGGGGTCCCCATTCGATTTTAGGGGTGATTTTGGCTGTTTTTGGCTGTCCAGGTTCTCTCGGGTCAGTTCCTGACTGGCTGACCCTCTTGAGGGTTTGGGGGCGGGGTTTGGGGCGGGGTTTGGGGTCAGTCTGTTGTTCCACAGCAGGGTTTTGGGATTTTGGGGTTTTAGGGTCCCCATTCCGATTTTAGGGGTGATTTTAGGGTTTATTTTGGTTATTTTTGGCTGTCCAGGTTCTCTCGGGGGCAGTTCCTGACCGAGTACACACTGCGGGTTTAGGGCAGGAGTTTGGTGCAGTTTAGGGGTGATTTTTGGGGGGTTTTTGGGGGTGATTTTTGGGTTATTTAGGGAGTGATTTTGGGGGTGATTTTGGCTGTTTTGGCTGTCCAGGTTCTCTCGGGTCAAGTTCCTGACTGGCGGCCTCGCGGGGTTTGGGGGGCGAGGGGTTTTGGGGTCAGTTTGTTGTCCCACAGCGGGGTTTTGGGATTTTGGGGTTTTGGGATTTTAGGGTTTTGGGACCCCCATTCCGATTTTAGGGTTTATTTTGGCTGTTTTGGGGTTGCAGGTGCTCTGGGGCAGTTCCTGACCCGGCGCCCCTCTTGAGGTTTAAGGGCAGGGTTTGGGGTCAGTTTGATGTTCCACAGCGGGAATTTTGGGATTTTGGGGTTTTTGGGATTTTTGGGGGTTTTGGGGTCCCCCATTCCGATTTTGGGTGATTTTGGGATTATTTTGGGGTTGCAGGTGCTGTCGGGGCAGTTCCTGACAGCGCCGCTACTTGGGGTGTTCGTGGAGCTCGAGCTGTCTGGACTCCCGGTGGACTGCTTGGCCATGCATGCACAAGACGAGCCAGGGACACGCCTTCAACCCGGTGTGCGGGACTAGGAGCCGCTGGAACTGGGAAAGGTAACTGGGGGAAACTGGGATGGACTGGGATGGACTGAGAGCAGCGTTCAACCCGGTGTGGGAGGAGGAGCCGCTGGAGCTGGGAAAGGTAACTGGGAAACTGGGATGGACTGGGGATGGACTGGGCAGCCTTCAACCCGGTGTGGGAGGAGGAGCCGTGGAACTGGGAAAGGTAACTGGGGAAACTGGGATGGACTGGGATGGACTGGGCACGCCTTCAAACCCGGTGTGGGAGGAGGAGCGCTGGAGCTGGGAAAGGTAACTGGGGGAAACTGGGATGGACTGGGATGGACTGGGCACTTTTCAACCCGGTGTGGGAGGAGGAGCGCTGGAGCTGGGAAAGGTAACTGGGAAACTGGGATGGACTGGGATGGACTGGGAGCGCCTTCAACCCGGTGTGGGAGGAGGAGCAGCTGGAACTGGGAAAGGTAACTGGGGGAAACTGGGATAAACTGGTATGGAGTGGGAGCAGCGTTCAACCCGGGTGTGGGAGGAGGAGCCCCTGGAACTGGGAAAGGTAACTGGGAAACTGGGATGGACTGGGATGGACTGGGAGCCAGCGTTCAACCGGTGTGGGGACGAGGAGCAGCTGGAACTGGGAAAGGTAACTGGGGAAACTGGGATGGACTGGGATAAACTGGGAGGAACAAAGCGTGGTGATTTTGGGGTGAGAAAGCGCAGATTTTAGGAGACAAAAATGGGCGCCTGGGTGTCCCTGGGGGATCTCAGGGTGTCCCCAGGTGTGCCCAGGTGTGCCCAGGTGTGCCCCAGGTGCCCCAGGTGTCTTAGGTGTGCCCCAGGTGCCCCAGGTGCCCCAGGTATGTGCCCAGGTGTGCCCAGGTGTGCCCCAGGTGTGCCCCCAGGTGTGCCCAGGTGTGCCCCCAGGTGTGCCCCAGGTGTGCCCCCAGGTGTGCCCAGGTGTGCCCCAGGTGTGCCCAGGTGTATCCCAGGTCTATCCGAGGTGCCCCCAGGTGCCCCAGGTTTATATCCCAGGTGTGCCCAGGTGTGCCCCAGGTGTGCCCAGGTGTATCCCAGGTGTGCCCAGGTGCCCCAGGTGCCCCAGGTTTATATCCCAGGTGCCCCAGGTGTGTCCCTCCCCAGGTGGTGCTCCCAGCTCTACATGCCTCCCCTGCGGCGTGGCAGCCTCACGAGGAGGCCGGGGACTCCTGAGCCAGTGCGAGTGCTGCGGTGGCGACGCCGCTCAGGTGAGAGCGGCCAGGTGGGGCGGGGACAGGTGGGACAGAGTGGGACAGGGACAGGTGGGACAGGTGGGACAGGTGAGACAGGTGTGGGACAGGTGAGACAGGTGTGGGACAGGTGGGACAGGTGGGACAGGTGGGACAGGTGGGACAGGGACAGGTGGGACAGGTGAGACAGGTGTGGGACAGGTGGGACAGGTGGGACAGGAGGAACAGGAGGGACAGGTGGGACAGGGACAGGTGAGACAGGGTGAGACAGGTGAGACACGGCAGGTGGGATGGGTGGGACAGGGACAGGTGGGACAGGGACAGGTGAGACACGGCAGGTGGGATGGGTGGGACAGGTGGGACAGGGACAGGTGGGACAGGTGAGACAGGGACAGGTGAGACACGGCAGGTGGAACAGGTGGAACAGGTGGGACAGGTGTGGGACAGGTGGGACAGGTGGGACAGGTGTGGGACAGGTGTGGGACAGGTGGGACAGGTGAGGGGACAGGTGAGGGGAGGGGGTCAGGGGTTCCTGGGGCTCCCAGTGTCCCCCCCGTGGTCACTTGGGGCCCTGCCCCTCCCAGAGTGTCACTCCCCGCCCTCCCAGGTGTCACTCCCGCCCCTCCCCAGGTGTCACTCCCCGCCCCTCCCCAGGTGTCACTCCCGCCCCTCCCCATGTCACTCCCCGCCCCTCCCCGGTGTCACTCCCCGCCCTCCCCCCAGGCTATCACTACCTGCCGCGTGTGAGAGCAACCAGCCCCTGCTGCTGCCAGCTGCTGCTGCTCACCTGGGCAGGTGACCACGTGCCCGAGGGGGCACCAGTGCGCCTGGGACACACCTGGGGGGCAAACACCTCTGGGGGAGCAAACACACCTGGGGGGCTGGGACACACCTGGAACACCTGGGGGACAGCTGGGACACACCTGGGACACCTTGGGAGGAGGAACAAACACACCTGGGACACACCTGGGGGAGCAAACACACCTGGGGGCTGGGACACACCTGGGGGCTGGGACACACCTGGGGGAGGAAACACACCTGGGGGGCTGGGACACACCTGGGGGCTGGGACACACCTGGAACACCTGGGGACAGCTGGGACACACCTGGGGGCTGGGACACCTGGGGGGGCTGGGACACACCTGGGGAGGAAACACACCTGGGGGGCTGGGACACACCTGGGGGCTGGGACACACTGGGGGCTGGGTCACACCTGGGACACACCTGGGGGCTGGGACACACCTGGGACACCTTGGGAGGAGGAACAAACACACCTGGAACACACCTGGGGACCCAAAAACACCCGGGGATTTTGGTTTCCGTTTCTGGGGTGTCCCCGAGGGGTTCCCCCATTTGGGATTTTTCCTTCAATTTTTGGGTTTTTCTCCATTTTAGATTTCCCCAATTTCAGTTTCACTGTTTTTGGGGGTTTCTCCCCGTTTTGGGGGTTTTTTTCTCCCATTTTTGTGGAATTTCTCCCCATTTTGGGGGGGCGGTTCTCCATTTTTGGGGATCCACCCCATTTTGGAAGTCCGTGACTCCATTTTTGGGTGTCCTCGACCCATTTTTGAGTCCCTGACCCGTTTTTTGGGGTCCCTGACCCGTTTTGGGGTCCCTGACCCCGTTTTTTGGGGGTCCCTGATCCGCTTTTCGGGGTCCCTGACCTGCTTCGGGGTCCCTGACCGTTTTCGGGGTCCCTGGATCCCCATTTTTCGGTCCTCAGACTACTGCAGGCGCTGACCAACCCGATCCGCACCAGTCGCTGCTCGAGACATGCAGCCATGCTCGCGGGCGCTTGCTGAGGACCCCGAGGTGTCGCAAAAATCAGGCACCCCAGAATCCGAAGTTCCCAAAATCAGGGGGACCAAAATCTGGGGGACCCAAATCTGGGGGACCCAAATCTGGGGGTCCCAAAAATCCGGGGACCCAAATCCGAGACTGGGAGGGAATTCAGAAATTCGGGGGTTTGTTTCTGAATTTGATTTTGGGGGATCCTGGGGAATTTGAAGCCCGGGGGAATTTGGGGGTTCCCAAAGATTTGCAGACTCCCTGGGGGGTCCTGAGCGAGGGGCTCAGAGAATTTTGGGGTGTTCTGAGAGGGTTTGGGGGGATTTGGGGATTTTGGGGTTTCCAGGGGAGTGGGGGCTCCCAAGGTGGCGGCGCAGGTGGATTTTGCGCGCGCCCCAGGTGAATTTTGGGGGCTGCCCGGCCGCCTTTTGGAGTGCCCTGACCCCCCTCTCCCCCAGGACGCAGAGGCCCCGGCAGAGTCTCGGGGCTCCAGGATCTGGGGGTGTCCCGCCCTCCCCGAGCCCCGCGCCTCTCCCTCAGCGCACAGCCCAGGCAGTGGGGGAGGCATGCGCCCCAGATGTTCCCCAAATTTCGCTTGATTTCGGGTCCCTTCCCCCAGGGCAGCTTGGCAGAATGGCCTCATCGCCCTCCGTGCTGAGCCAGGTGACCCCGCAAACGGGACCACAAAGCCCCAGTGAGCAGGGGGCAAATCCTCCCAAAAGACGGGACCCCCAAACCCCCAAAAAGCGGGGACCCCAAACCCCCAAAAACGGGACCAAATCCCCAAAAGCGGGACCTCCCAAACCCCCAAAAACGGGACCCCCAAATCCCCCAAAAGCGGGACCCCAAACCCCCAGTAAAAAGCGGGGACCCCAAACTCAAAAGCGGGACCAAACCCCCAAGAAGCAGGACCCAAATCAAAAGCGGGACAAAGCCCCAGACGGGATCCCAAACCCCCAGACGGGACATCCCCAAAACGGGGACCCCAAAGCCCCCAAAAGCAGGATCAAATCACAGAGCCCAAATCGAAAAGCGGGACCCCAAATCCCCAAAAATCACAGAGACCCCAAAAGCCCCACAGCAGGGACCCCAAATCAGGAGCAGGGATCAAATCCCCCAAAAATCTGAGACCCCAAAGCCCCCAAAACACGGGCGCGTTTGCATTCTCGAACGTCCCTGACAAAATCCCCCAAATCCCCGGGCTCACCTGGGCCAGTGCGAGAGCCCGATTTTGGAGTGGGGCTCCCTGCCTGGGCGGGGTTGGGGTGATTTGGAGTGATTTTTGTGATTTAGCTCATACTGGGAGATTTTGGGAGGAGTTTTGGGAAGTGATCTGGGAGTGATTTGGGGGTGATTCTGGCGTCCGGGTGATTTTGGGCTCATTTTGAGTAGTTTTGGGTTATTTCGGCTGATTTGGGCTGATTGTGGGCTGGTTTTAGGGTGATTTTGGGTGGTTTTGAGCTGATTCTGGGGGGTGATTTCGGAGATTTTTCGCCGTTTTCGGGTAGTTCTTTTAGCTGATTTTAGCCCGATTCAGGCGTGTTTCTACGCCGATTTCAGGCGGCTTTGGCTGATTTCAGAGGCGGTTTTCGGGCTAGGGTTTTGGCCGATTTCCGGACGGTTTTGCCCGATTTGGCCCGATTACACCCCAACTGATTTCCGGGCGGCTTTTGGCTGATTTCGCGCGGTTTCGGCCGATTTTGGCTGATTCCGGGCCGGTTTTGGCCGATTCGGGCGGTTTTCGGGCGGCTTTTCGCGGTTTTGGCTGATTTCGGCGTTTCCGGCCGCATTTTGGCTGATTCAGGCGGTTTTGGCTGATTTCGGGCGGTTTTGGCCGGTTTTGGCTGATTTGTCGGCGGTTTTGGCCGTTTTGGCCGATTTTTTGGCTGATTTCGGACGGTTTTGGCCGGTTTTGGGCGCATGAGGTGTCTCGAGCCGCTGGAGAGCGCCCGGCAGCACCGCTGGGTTCCTGAAGCTGCTGCGAGCGGCAGCGCCATGACCCGGAGCGGCTGCGGAAGAAAACACCTGAGGAGCACTGCACCTGCACCGGCACAGGTGAGCCAAAAGCAGCAAAATATCGCAAAAATATCCTAAAAACACCTGGCGCTGTGCTGCTGCACCTGCACCGGCACAGGTGAGCCAAAACAGCCAAAAACACCCAAAACTGCCCCAAAAACACCTGCGGCGGCTGCTGCACTCCTGCACCGCACAGGTGAGCCAAAAACAGCCCCAAAATATCCCAAAAAAATATCCCAAAAACACCTCGGGCGGAGGACTGCTGCACCTGCGCGCACAGGTGGGCCAAAACAGCCAAAAACACGAAAACTGCCCCAAAACTGCCCCAAAACACCTGGGGGAGACTGCTGCACCTGCACGGCACAGGTGAGCCAAAACAGCAAAATATCCCAAAAATATCCCAAAACACCTCGCGGTAGACTGCTGCACCTGCACCGGCACAGGTGAGCCAAAACAGCCATAAAACACCCAAAACTGCCCAGAAACTGCCCCAAAAACACCTGCTGAGGGAGACTGCTGCACCTGCACCGGCACGGGTGAGCCAAAACAGCTCCCTAAAATATCCCATGTCCCAAAAATATCCCAAAAATGTCCCAAAAATATCCCAAAAACACCTGCTGACTGCTGCGCTTAATCGCACAGGTGAGCCAAAACAGTTACAAAAACACCCAAAACCAGCTGAAAAACAGCGAAAAACTGCCCCAAAACACTCATGCGGCCGCTGCACGCGCAGAGCTAACAACCAAAGAACTGCGTAGCATCCCAGAAACACCCGCTGCTGCACGCATGCAATCGAGCACAGGTGAAGACCAAAACAGCTCCCAAGAATATCCAAAAACATCCGCAAAATCATTTTGTTTCCCGAATACTGGATTTCCCCCGAATTTTGGGGGTTTTCTCGGGTTTGGGGATTTTGGGATTTCTGGGATTTTGGAGTTTCGAATTTTGGGATTTCTCTGAATTTTGTGCTTTCCCGATTTTGGGTTCCCCTGATTTTGAGGTTTCCCCGATTTTGGGTTCCCTTGATTTCGAGGTTCCCCGAATTTTGGGTTTCCCCCATTTCGGTTTCCTGATTTTAAGGTTCCCCAATTTTGGGGTTCGATTTTGGGTTCCCCTGAATTTCGGGGTTTCCCCATTTCCGGGTTCCCCTGAATTTTGGGTTTCCCCATTTCCTGTCTCACGGATTTACGGTCCCTGATTTTGCTGCCCCGGCCCTCAGCGCCGAGGAGTGGCCGCGCCCTGCAGCTGCTGCGGGAGGAGCAGAAACAGCTGGAACTGGGCGGAGACAGGAGCAGCTGGCAGTGGGAGGTACTGGGGCACTGGGAGGGACTGGGAGGGACTGGGGGAACCTGGGCCGGAGGCAGGGAGCAGCTGCGAGGAGGCACTGAGCACTGGGAGGGACTGCAGGAGGGACTGACTGGGGAACTGGGAGAGGACTGACGGACTGGGAGGGACTGGGGGGAACTGGGAGGGACTGGGAAGAGACTAGGATGGACTGACTGGGGGAAGCTGGGAGGGACTGGGAGGAGGACTGGGAGAGGGACTGGGATGGACTGGGGGACTGGGGGAAGCTGGGAGGGACTGGGGGCACTGGGGGAACTGGGAGGGTCTGTATTCTCGGTCTATACCACTCCACACTGGTCCATACTGATCCTATACTGCGTTTATACTGGTCCATACTCGGTTTATACTGGTCCATGTACACTGGTCCCGTACTGGTCCATACTGGTCTCTGCACTGGTCCCTGCTCTGGTCCCGAAACACTGGTGCAGGCCAGCCCAGCAGCGGGCTGCAGGAGGTGCAGCCTCTGGAGGTGCCCAGCAGGCTCCAGCCTCGCTGGCTCATGCCTTGAACCAGTGAGAGAGGTACTGGGGAACTGGGAGGGACTGGGGAACTGACTGGGAGAAATGGGAGGAACTGGGAGGGACAGAACTGGGGCAAAAACCGGGAGGGATTCGGGATGATTTTGGGTGATTTTGTGGGTTCATTTTTTGGATGATTTTGGGATGATTTTGGGCCCATTTTGGGGTGAATTTGGGACACTTTTGGGGTGATTTTGGGATAATTTTTGGGGGTGATTTTTAGGTTCATTTTTGGGTGATTTTGGGGTGGGTTGCTCATTTAGGAGGGATGATTTCGCATTTGGGGCGATTTTTGGGATGATGATTTTGGGGTGATTTTAGGTTCATTTTTGAATTATTTTGGGGTGGAGCTCAGGTTCATCGAGGGAGGATTTTTAGTGATTTTGGGGTGATTCTGGGTGATTTTTCGGACAGGATTTTTGGGGTGATTTTGGGCTCTATTTTGGGTTCATTTTTGGGCCCATTTTGGGGTGCGATTTTGGGATGATTTTGGGCTCTTCTGGCCCCAGGGAGAAGAAGGAGCTGCAGAAGATTCTGGAGGCGGAGGCGCCCACAGCAGCATCAGCGCAGCGAGCGCCCATGAAGTCTGTCCCGGGGAATTGGGATCTGAGAATTTCAGGAATTTGGGGGTCCTGGGGGTCCCCAAAGCTTTGGGGGAAACTCTGGAATTTGGGGGGCCCTAGGGTGGGTCCTGGAGTGCCCCTGGGGGTCCCAGGGTGAATTTGGGGTGAATTTTGGGGGCGGGGTTGATTTTGGGGGTTTGGGGTGCCTGGGGGGTCGGAGTTTTGAGGGGTCTGTGGGTGCTGCCCTGCCCCCAAAATCGTCCTCCTCCCCCAGGAGCTGCCCGAGATCAACAAGGCCACATCAGCGAAGTCGGTGACCTCGATCCGCATGCAGGTGAGCCTCCAAAACCGCCCGAAATCCACCCAAAAACACCCCAAAAACACCCTGAAACACAAAATCACAAAACTGCCAAAAACTGCCAAAACACACCCGAAAACACCCCCAAAACACTCTAAAACACCCCACCACTCACTCCCAAACACCCCAAAACCGCCTAAAACCGCCCAAAACTGCCAAAACGTCGAAACCGTCACAAACACTTGACACCCAATAGCAAAAACACCCCAAAACCAGCCCAAAATCACCCAAAACACTGAGCCAGTTTTGGGGTCCCTGACCACGCTTTTGGGGTGCTGTTTTTGTGGTTTTTTTTGGGGAGCAGCTGGAGGATGAGCTTGGCTGGCCAGCTTTGGTCCCTGACCCGCTTTTTGGGGGTGCTGTTTTGGGGTCCCTGGCTGTTTTGGGGTCCCTGTACATTTTGGGGTGCTGTTTTGGGGGCAGCTGAGGATAGAGCAGCTGCGCCAGGAGCTGCGCTGGGAGGGAGCAGCGGGAGGTGCTGGAGCAGATCCGGGAGCAGGAGCCAGCGGGTAGGGCCTAAAAACGGGGGGCCCCAAAAACGGGGGGACCCCGGAAATGGGGGGACCCTGAAATGGGGGGACCCCTGAAAACGGGGGACCCCGAAAACGGGGCCCTAAAACATGGGAGGACCCCAAAGTGGGGGGACCCTAAAAAGCGGGGGGACCCTAAAAAATGGGGGGAACCAAAAGTTGGGGACCCCTAAAAACGCAGTGGGGACCCCTAAAACGGGAGGGACCCCAAAAAAACGGGGGAGACCCCAAAAAGGGGGGGAGTACCCCAAAAAACAGGGGAGGACCCCAAAGTGGGGGAGAACCCGAAATGGGGGGACCCAAAAATGGGGGACGCCAAAACGGGGGGGGGACCCCCAAAAACAGGGAGGGACTCAAATGGGGGAACCCAAAAGCGGGAGGGACTCCCAAAAAGGGGGGAACCCGAAGGTCTGGGGGACCCCTAAAACTGGGGATCCCAAACCGGGTGGGGGCCCAAACTCGGGAGCTGGGCCCGGTGGATTTGGGGGTTCCCAAAAGGATTTGGGGGATTTTGGGGTCCCGTGGGTTTGGGGGTTTTTGGGGGATTTTGGGTTTTTTGGGGATTTGGGGGTCCCCGGGTCCCGGCTGATTTTGGGGTGCCCTCCCCCAGCTGCTGCAGGAGCTGGAACAGGAGCTGGGGCTCCTGCCCCGGCGACTCCACCCCCTCTGACCGGGGGGACCCCGAAATCCGCCCCCCCCTCCGCGGGATTTTGGGGTGCCCTGAATTTGGGGCCTTGGTGCCTTTTTGGGAATTTTGGGTTCCCCCCCAATTTTGGGGGTCCCAGTGATTTGGAATCCCCGGAGTTGGGGTGGGGAGGGGAATCTCGTGGGGCTCCCCAAAATTTGGGGATCACTCCCCCAAATTTCGAGACCACTAAAGCGGGAGGGGGGATCCTCCGCCCCCCAAATTTTGGGGTTGGGGGGTCGCTGCCTCACGACACTAAAATCACCCCTGGCCACGCCCCGTCTGAGGATCCCCAAAAATCCCAAATTTTGGGGCCTCCTTTCTCCCAGAGCGGGTTGCTTTAACTCCCGCAGTTTTGGGGTGGGGAGGGGCTCCCTGCCTGTCCTGCTGCTTGCTGTTAGGACCCTCCAGGGAGGTGGGGGGAAACACCCTCCCTGAAATTGGGGCCCCCAAAAATTTAGAAATTTACCTCTCTTTGTACAATAAAGTCTTTTATTCTTCTATGAGCGCCCTCATTTGGGGGTTTAGGCTGAGTTTGGGATTTTTGGGGGGTTTGGTAGGGTTTTAGGTTTTGGGATTTTGGGTGGAAAATCGTGGGGGCCGAGGTGCAGACAGGCATCCCGAGTGGACAGCCGGGGTCCCTTCCTTTCCCGCCATTTTTCGGCGCCATCTTTGGAAGGTCAAGCGCCATCTTGGTAGCTCAGCCCTCGCCGCCGCCATCTTTCCCGATTCTGGAGCGGGTTCCTCCTTTCTCAGCCCCCGCCCCCATTCTAAGGGGAGGGCCTCATTCAACGCCCCCTCCCCAATTTTGGGGGTCCCCTGATCACAACTTAACCGCCAAAAAACCCAAAACCTCATTTTCTACAAAAATGCAAATTTTGTGCGCCCCCAGCCCCTTCCCTGCAGGATTTTGGGGACCCCCCGGCCCAAAATGAGATTTTTTTTTTTGGGGGGTCAGATCTCACCAAGGGTCCAGGGCGGGGCGGGGGAGGGCGGCCCCCACACCAGGCCCGGAGGGTCTCAGCAGCCCTCCCCGAGGGGACCCCACGACACTCTTGAGGGCAGCGGCAGCACCTGGGGGAGGGACAGGTGGGGGGTGGGTCACCTGGGAGTAGCCGGGTCAGCGACCCCCAGCGTCACCCCAGTGTCCCACCCTCGGGCTCCTCCCCTCCCACTGCGCACCCCAGGTGTGTCCAGGTGTCCCAGTCCCCAGGTGTGCCAGGTGTGCCCAGGTGTATCCTGGGTTTGTCCTGTGCCCCAGTCCCCAGGTGTGTCCCCAATGCTTCCAGGTGTGTCAGGTGTGCTCCTTGGGTGTATCCCTAGGTTTGTCCAGGTGTGTCCCGATCCCCAGGTGTGCTGTGCCTGTTCCCAGGTGTGTCCCGATGCCCCAGGTGTGTCCCAGGTGTGTCCCAGGGGTGTCCCCATGCCCCAGGTGTGCTTGGGTGTCCCCTAATGTCCCCAGGTGTCCCAGTGTCCCGATCCCCAGGTGCTGTACCTGTCCCCAGGTGTGTCCCAGGTGTGTCCCGATGCCCACAGGTGTGCCCAGGTGTGTCCCTAATGTGTCAGGTGTGTCCAGGTGTGCTGTACCTGTCCCCAGGTGTGTCCCGATGCCCCAGGTGTGTCCCAATGTCCCCAAGGTGTGCCCAGGTGTGTCCCCGATGCCCCAGGTGTGTCCCGATGCCCCAGGTGTGTCCCTGATGTCCCAGGTGTGTCCCAGTGTGTCCCGATGCCCCAGTGTGTCCCCGATGCCCCAGGTGTGTCCCCAATGTCCCCAGGTGTGCCCAGGTGTGTCTGATGCCCCAGGTGTGTCCCGGTGTGTCCCGATCCCCAGGTGTGTCCCTAATGTCCCCAGATTGTGTCCCAAGGTGTGTCCCCGATGCCCCAGGTGTGTTACCTGCCCAGGTCGTTACCTGCAGCTGGAACTTCGTCGCTCATCCTGCAGTCTCCTCCCGTGGCTGCTTGCGCCCACAGCAGGCGGGGCCGAGGCAGAGGAGAAAGCTGACCGCAGGAGCGCGGGGGGAGTCCCCGGCCCCTTGGCCTCCCCGGCCCCGCCCCGGCCCCGCCCCCGGCCCCGCCCGCTCCGGAGAGCCCAGCCGAGGCGGCGCCTGGGGAGAGGCGGAGTCAGGAGACCCAAGCAGGGGCAGGGACCCCAAAACTGGGGGGTCCCAAGAAACGAGAGGGAGGGGAGGGTGAGACACGCCCCCTCCCCAGCCCAGCTCCCCGTGGGGGTACGGGGGTCTCTCACACCTGGGAGGAGGGGGTCGGGCTGGCTGAGGCGGGGAGCCCAGGGCAGGGGAGGCCGGGGTCTCGGTCTCGTCCAGGCAGAACATCCTCCCAGGACATGGCGGGGCTGGGGAGCAGGGCGAGGTCAGGGACCCCGGATGGGCCCAGGGACCCCAAAATCCCAGGGACCCCCAAAATCCCCCAGAGACCCCCAAAATCCCCGAGGACCCCAAATCCCCAGAGACCCCCAAAATCCCCAGAGACCCCCAAAGAGCCCCAGAGACCCCAAAATCCCCAGAGACCCCCAAAACCCACAGAGACCCCGTCCCCAGGCCCCAAAGCCCCAGAGACCCCCAAATCCCGGGACTAAATCCCCGAGACCCCAAAATCCCCGAGACCCCAAAACCCCCAGGACCCAAATCCCCCGAGACCCACAGAATCCCCCGAGACCCCCAAAAATCCCCAGAGACCCCAAATCCACCCCCAAATCTCCCCGAGACCCCCAAATCCCCGAGACCCCAGCCCGACCCCCAGAGACCCCGGAACCAGCCCGGGCCGAATCCCCTCCCCAGTGGGACCCCCGATAGTGGCAGCCCCTCCCCAGTTAATGACCCCAATCTTTGCCCCGCCCCCCGTGACCTTTGGCACGCGGAGGTGCCACCCCCGCGGGACACCCCAAACCACCCCCACCCCCAGGGCACCCCAAAACTATCAGGGACCCCCAAAACAGAGACCCCCCAGCGCCCCCCAATGGGGGAGCACCCCCAAACCGCCCCTCCCCCACGGCCGGGGTGACCCCGACCACCCCTCCCCCTCCCGGGCACCCCCAAACCGCCCGGACCCCGAGCCCCCAAACCTGCGGCCCCTCCAAGCCCGCGCCCCCGCCGGTGTCCCCTAAACCCCTCCCCCGGGACACCCCCAAAACCCGACCTGCCCCCGGGGTGGCCCCTCCCCTCCGCCCCCAAACCCGCCTGCCCCTCCCCCGCGCCCCCTCGTGCCGCCCCCCGGGATCCCCCGACCTCCCCGGGGACCCCCAAACCCGCCCCTCCCCCCCCAGACCTGCTCTGCGCCGCGCCGGCCGGCCGCGTCAGCCGCGAGATTGGCAGCGCCGCCGGCCAATCGCGCCGGGGCTCCCCTGACGTCACCGCCCGGCCCGCCCGGCCCGCCCGCGCCGCCCGTGGGCGGGCCGCGGCAAGATGGCGGCAGGGCCGAGGGGCGGAGCCACCGAGAGCGGCGGGAGGGGCTGGCTGAAATAGCGCCCGTCATCGCCCGCACCCCGGGGCCACCCCGGCCCCGGGGGCGGCCCCGGCCCCCAAATCCGCCCGCGCCCCTCCCCCAAAGCGCCCCCAGGGACCCCCAAAATCCCAACCCCCCGCTCGGGGTCCCAAATGGAGCCGCCACCTGCCCCGGCAGCCGCGAAATCCCTCAGAAATCCCAAATCCCCAAATCCCAAATCCTCCCTGACCCCAAAAGCGCCCCAGGGACCCCCAAAGTCCCCACCCCGGGACCCAAACCCGGCCCTCCACCCCAGGGACCCCGTCCATCCCAACCCCCGGGCCCGAAATGGCTCCGCCCGCCCCACCCAGTCTGTGCCTCATGGAAGCCCGGGGCTGCGCCTGGGACCCACTCAGTATCCACTGGGACCGCCCAGTATCCACTGGGACCGGCCCAGGCCTCGACTGGGACCGCCCCAGTATCAGGCTGGGAGACCGCCCGAGTATCGACTGGGACCGCGAGTATCCACTGGGACCGGCCCGAGTATCCCACTGGGACCCGCCCAGTATCCACTGGGACCCTCCCAGTATCGACTGGGACCGCCCAGTATCCACTGGGACCGCCCAGTATCCCACAGGGACCGGCCCAGTATCGACCGGGACCGCCCGGTATCGACCGGGACCGGCCCAGTATCCACCGGGACCGCCCAATATCGACCAGGACCGTGATATCCACTGGGACCCTCCAGTATCGACTGGGACCGCCCAGTATCCACTGGGACCCTCAGTATCGATGCGGGACCGGCCCAGTATCGACCGGGACCGGCCCGAGTATCCCACTGGGACCGCCAGTATCGACCGGGACCGGCCCAGTATCCCTGGGACCGCCCAGTATCGACCGGGACCGGCCCAGTATCGACCAGGACCGGCCCAGTATCGACTGGGGCGACCTCAGCCCTTGGCCCAGCTGGGGGACAGCGGTGGCACAGTGACACCAGTACAGACACCAGTATAGTGCAGCCCGTGACACAGTATAACCAACTGTGACAGCGGTAGCACCAGTGACACCAATTACAGACTCCAGTATAACCAGGCAGACACCAGTATAACCAGTACCAACCTGCTTGACACCAGTTTAACCAGCAGGGACAGCAGGAACACCAGTGCCACCAGTACAGACACCAGTATGACCGAAGTATAGCCAGTATGATGAAATTTTTGTGACACCAGTGATGCCAGTGGATCCCAGTGCCCCAGTCCATCCCAGTGCCCCCCAGTCCATCCTGCCCAGTCCATCCCAGTCCATCCAGTGCCCCCCAGTCCATCCCAGTGGCCCCAGTCCATCCCAGTGCCTCCCCGAGGTGCCCCAGGTGCCTCCCAGTGCCCCAGTCCCATCCCAGTCCATCCCAGTTCCGTGGGATGGGGACAGGGGAGGGGGATCACGTGATCTGATGCGCTCAGGCCGCTAAGAAACCGGCACCGGATCGGGACCGGGCGAACCGGATCGGGATCGGAACCGGCACGGAACCAGCACCGGAACCGGCACCGGATCGGGATCGGAACCCGGATCCCGGAACTGGACACCGGCACAACCCGGACTGGATCAGGAGCAGGAACTGGACCGGAACCGGGCCAAGACCCGGGAGGTGGATTAGACCCGAACCGGGTCGGATCCGGATCTGGACTGGGGTGGATCGGATCCCGGGCCAGGACTGGATCAAAGACTGGGACTGGATCCTGAACGGATCGGATTGGCACCAGGGCAGATCAAGACAGGGGGCGGGTTGATAGGCAGGCAGGGACCGGAACCGGAACCGGAACCGGATCGGATCCCATCCCGAACCGGCGGACCGAGCTCGGATCAATCCTGGAACCGGATCAGTGACCGGACCCGGATCGGGGACAGAACCGGAAGCCAGGCTTATGGATCAAAACGCGGCGCTGGATTAGAGCCGAACCGGAGCCGGCACCGGGGCGGGAGCAGAGACCCGGAGCAGGCCCGGGCGCCGGGGCTCGGCGGGTCCCGGATGCGCAGAGGCCGCAGGGTCCCGGTGCACTGGCACCCGCCCGGCGGGTCCCGCGGGCAGGGCGGTTCCGGGGGCGCGGGGGCAGTCCCAGTGCCGGTGCCCCCGGGGGAAGCTGCAGCTGCTCGGCGCTTCTTCACCCCGGGGGCCCCCGGGCTCGCCCCTCCCCTCCCTCCCCTCCCCGCCTCCTCCTCCTCCTCCTCCTCCTCCTCCTCCTCGGGGAGGGCGCTACAGGCCCCCGCCCGCCCCCGGGGTTCAGGGACCCCGCGGCTCGGGGGGCTGAGCCAGGGACGCCCGCGGGGGGCGGGGAGGGGCTGCGGCAGGCCTGGGAGCCGGAGCCAGGAGGGGCTGGGGGCAGCGCGGGGCGGGGGCGCGGCCCCGCGGCATATGCCGGTCGCTCGAACTAAGGGGGCGCAGGGGAGGCGCGGGGGCGCGGGGGTCCCCGCTTCTCGCGGTTCCTGGACGAGCTGACCCGCAGCGTGCTGAGCCGGCCGAGCTGCGCGCGCTGGGCTGGAGCCCCAGGGGACCCCCAGGGACCCAGGGACCCCAGGACCCCCCGCAGCCCCCGCCTCCCCGCCGCCGGCCCGGCGCAGGAGACCCCGAGGAAGGAGGAGGGAGGGAGGAGGGACAGTGCAGACACCTGGCGGCTTTGGGGGTGAGGGGCTCACCTGTCCCGGGGGTCACACCTGTGTCCGGGGGTCACACCTGTCCCGGGGGGTCACACCTCCCGGGGTCACACCTGTCGAGGGGGTCACACCTGTCCCGGGGAGTCACACACCTGTCCCGGGGTCACACCTGTGTCAGGGGTCACACCTGTGTCCGGAAGTCACACCTGTCCCGGGGTCACACCTGTGTCACGGGGTCACACACACCTGTCCCGGGGGGGTCACACCTGTGTCATGGGGTCACACCTGTGTCGAGGGGGTCACACACCTGTGTCCTGGGGGTCACACACCTGTGTCATGGGGTCACACCTGTCCCGGGGTCCTGTCCGGGGTCACACCTGTCCCGGGGTCACACCTGCCTGTGTCAGGGGTCACACCTGTCCCAGGGAGTCACACCTGTGTCCCAGGAGCCTGCTTGTGGCGGAGGCTCAGGGGAGGCGGCAGGGTGAGTCTTGGGGCGGGGTTTAGAGACTGGGTTCCATTTGGGGATTTTGGGGATTTTGGGTTCAGTTTGGGGTTTGGGGATTTTGGGTTCGGTTTTGGGGTCCCTCAGCCTCCCTTCCCCAGATCCCCCAGCAGGCTGAGGCTGAATGGCCCTAGGAGGCCGAATGGACAGGTGAGACATGGACAGGTGAGGAGGGACAGGTGAGGATGGACAGGTGAGACATGGACAGGTGAGACATGGACAGGTGAGACATGCACAGGTGAGACATGGACAGGTGAGACATGGACAGGTGAGGGATGCACAGGTGAGAGATGGGCTGGGTGAGAGAGGAGGGACAGGTGGAACATGGACAGGTGAGACATGCTGGAGTGAGACATGCACAGGTGCGGGATGCAGGTGAGGGATGCACAGGTGAGGGATGCACAGGTGAGGATGCACAGGTGAGAGACATGCACAGGTGCGGGATGCACAGGTGCGGTGGGGGCAGGTAGTGAGACGGTCGCGGGATGCACAGGTGCGGGATACTGGAGTGAGACATGCACAGGTGGGACATGCACAGGTGCGGCGGGGCAGGTGCGGCGGGGCGGGTGCCTGCAACCCAGGTGGCCGGGCAGCCCCAGTGCTCCCAGTTTGCCCAGCAGGCTCCCAGGGCCGGTGCATGCAATTCCCAGCTCAGCCGGCAGCTGGAGGAGGCGGGGGAGCTGGTGGTGAGGACCTGAAGGTTGGGGGTTGGGGGGAGTTTGAAATTTGGGAAGTTAGGCAGGTGGGAACTTTGGGGTTTAAGGGGGATTTAGAGGATTTTGGGGAGACTGATTTGGGGAGATTTGGGGGTTCGGGGTCCGGTGACATTTTGGCTGATTTTTGGGGTTGGAGAGTTTTAGGATCCTGGGTTGATTTGGGGTCCTAGTGACATTCTGGGGTCAGGTTGATTTCGGGGTGGAGTCTCAGGATTGATTTTGGGGTACAGGCACTGTTGTAGAAATTAGGTTTGGGGTTATTTCAGGTTTATTTTGGGGTTGATTTTGGGAGTGATTCGGGTTTATTTCAGGAGTTGTCGGGTGGACTTTGGGGTTGATTTTTGGAGCTGTTTCAAGGTTTTAAAGGGTTATTTTAGAACTATTTTGAGCCTATTTTAGGAATTATTTTAGAGGCTATTCAGGGAACCTTCAGGGTGATTCGGGGCTATTTTGAGTTTATTTGAGGGATATTCGGAATTTCGGGGTTATTTCAGAGTTATTCGGGGGCTATTCCCGGGGTTTTAAGGTGGTTCGAGGTGATTTAGGGTTATTCCGGGATTATTTTGGGGGCCTATTTTGGGGGTTTGTTGGGGGTTATTTCAGGAGCCTATTTTGGGTTTTCAGGTTTATTCGGATTTATTTGGGGTTCAGTTATTTCAGAGGCTATTTCAGGGCTATTCGGGTTTTAATTTCATATTCAGGTTTATTTCCGGGGGTATTTCAGGGCTATTTCAGGGTGATTCCGGAAGGGCTATTTTCGGAGGTTTATTTCAGACTATTCGGGCGATTCCGGGGCGATTTCAGGGCTGTTGAAGTGCAAGAAACAGGCTCCTTAAAACTGGAAAAGAGCAGCCCTAGCCACTCTGCAGTAGCCGAGGTGCTGCAGAAGGGTCCTGGGGACGGGTCAGGGGACCCCCGAGGGACACGGTGAGGGAGGGACAAATGGGGGAGGGCATTGGGGGGTCACGGGGCGGGGACACCCCGGGATGGGACCTTGGGGGTGTCCGATGGGGGGACACCCCGCGACGTGACCCCGCCCCGTGGCGCCCCTGTCCCCTCCCCCAGGTGGCCGCAGTGGGGCCGGGGCCGAGCTGAGGATGAGGGGAGGGGAGGGGCCGCTGCTGCCCCGGCTGAGGGACCCCGAGGAAGCGGAGCTGCCCTGAAACGCTAAATCCCCATCCCCCACCCCTCAATAAAGGATTGAGACCCCCGTGAAAAGGAGTCGTTCTGAGCACCCCAAAAATGTCCGTGGTCACTCTGTGGTCACTCTGGTCACTCTGGTCAGTCCGGGGGGCACAGGGCTCGGTCTGGGGGTCACTCGGGGGTCACCAGGGGTCACTCAGGGGTCAGTCCGTGGTCACTCCGTGGCTCCACTTGGTCAGTCCCATGGGCACAGGGCTCAGTCTGGGGGTCACTCCATGGTCACCAGGGGTCACTCGGGGATCACTCTCAGGGGTCACCCGTGGTCAGTCTGTGGCCTGTCACTGTGGTCACTCTGTCACCGGCCAGTCCTGCAGGCACAGGCTCGGTCTGGGGGTCACTGGGGGTCACCTTAAAAGCAGTCACCAGGGGCTCACCTAGGGTCACTTCGTGGTCACTCCACTGTCACTCAGGGGTCACTCGGCTGCAGTCCGGGCGTAAGTACAGGGCCTCGCTCGGGTCTGTGTCACCGGTCACCCTGGGCTGCCACCGGGGGTCACTTTGGGGGTCACTCAGGGGTCACCTCGCTGTCACTGGTTAGTCCGGGCGGCACAGCCGCTACTCGCATGTCGCCCAGCAGCCAGCGTCCAGGCCGGGCAGTGCGGTCCCGCCCGTGAAGGCCGAGCAGGCCCTGGATGCCAGCGGGGTTTTGGGTGGGTTTTTCTCGGTGATTTTTAGCCTGGGGGCCAAGTGATTTTTTGGGGGTTTTGGTGATTTTTTGGGGTTTTTGGGGGTTTGGATGATTTTTGGGGGTTTTTGGGGGTTTTGGGGGCTTTTGGATGATATTTTGGGGTTTTGGGGGTTTTGGGTGATTTTTGGGGTTTTTGGGGGTTTGGGGAATTTTTGGGTGATTTTGGTCTGGGTGATTCCTTTTGTTGGTTTTTGGGGGTTTTTGAATCTTTTGGGTGATTTTTTGGTTTTGGGGGTTTTGGGTGATTTTTGGGGTTTTGGGGGTTCCTGGCGTACTCTCCGGATGTCCCCGCCGCAGCTCCGGCAGTCCCGCCGAGCCATGCAACACGGCAGGCTCCCTGCCAGGCGCCGCGGACAGCGGCGGTGGCCACCCCTGGCACCCCTGTCACCCCTGGCACCCCGTCACTGCCCCTCCTGGCACTTCTGGCACCCCCTCTATCATCACCCTGTCACCTCCTGTCACTCTATGTGATCTTGTCACCCTGTCACTTCTGCCCCTGTCCTCACCTCTGGCTACTTCCTTCCCGGAGTAGGGCCTCAGTCATGGGCGCAGAGCCTTGTGCCGCCAAGCTCTACAGCGTCCACCACCCAGACCAGCCTGTCCTCAGGTTTCTGCACAAGCTAGTAGAGCGAGCGTTTGCTCGCTTCACTCCCACACGCAGTTGGAACCTGCGCTGGGCGGGGCCAGGGCGGGCCAGGGCGGGCGGGCCAGGGCGGGCCAGGCGGGGTCAGTGCGGCCAGGGCGGCCAGGGGCGGCCAGGGCGGGGTCAGGCGGGGCCAGGGCGGGCTGCGGGCCAGGGCGGGGCCAGCGGGCCAGGGCGGGTCAGGGGGCGGGGCCAGGGCGGGGTCAGGGCGGGTCAGGCGGGGCCCAAAGGCCAGGCTGTGGGTCAGCATGGGCCGAGGGGCCAGCGACAGCGGCCAGGGCGGGCTAGTGGGGTCAGGGTGAGGCCGGGGCCACAAGTGAGGCTCAGTGCTGCTCAGGCGGGCCGAGGCCAAAAATGTGGGCCAGTTAGGAAGGGGCCAGGCGCCGCCCAGTGGGCCAGGGTGGGCCAGGGCGGGTCAGTGGGGTCAGGGCGGGGTCAGGGCAGGGCAGTGGGGTCGCCGGGGGCGGGCCAGGGCGGGCTGCAGCCTGGCCCCGCCCGCCCTCTCGCCCCTGCCTGCGGTGCTCCAGCGTTTTGATGTTGAAGCCCAGCTGGTAGCTTCTTCCCACGCCCTCCCCGTTTCAGCCTTCTGCTAGCAGCTGCCTGCCGCATTGGGTTCAGCTCTGGGTGTGCGGGGCTCTCTGACACGCCCACGGGCACGCCTCCACGCCGACACGCCTCCTTTGCCAGCCCCTACCCGCCGACCTAACGGAGCACCCACGGACCACACCCTGGCAACCCCCAGCTGACTCTACACCCACTGACCACTCCACTGACCACACCCAGCAACCCCGCCTAACTGACCACACCCCAACTGGACTACTGGTTCCAAACCGACTCTCATTACCCACTGGACTACACTCCTGACCACACACCAAACCTGACCTACACCAAACTGACCACACCCAAACTGACTCACACCCCAGGCAACCACACCCCAGCAAACGCAACTCTGACCTCACCCACTGACCACACCTCCCACTGCACCACACCCACCGACCACACCACCGAGCCACACTGACCAGCGCCACCTCGTCACACCCCAGCAGCACCCCAGCTGGACTCCCACCCAACTGGCCCACCCAGCTGACCCCACCCAGCCGTCCCACCAACTGGCCCCACCCCCAGCTGACTCTCACCCTGACCACACCCAGCTGAACCACACCTACTGGACACCCCAAATGACCACACCCCTGACCCTGCACAGTGTGGCTCCTCCCCCAAGCCCCCGCCTCTCGCCCAGGCCCCACCCTCCCAAGCTCCACCCCATGCGCCCCCTGGAAAGCACGCAAGCCCCCTCGCGCCCCCTCCTCATCCCTGCACGCGCCTGCCCACCCAGCCCGCCCCCTCTGAGGCCCCGCCCACAGCATCGAGCAGCCGCAGCTCTCGCTCCTTCGCGCGCATTTTTCGGTCCAGTGATCGTCAGCAGGCATGGCGGCTCGCGCGCGCTCGGGCCCGGCTCCGGCCCCGCCCCCATTGGCCCGCTCCTGCCCCCATTGGCCCGCGCCGTCGGAAACCCCGCCCCCCGCCGCCCGGTGGCAGCTGCACGCGCGAAAGCCCGCCCCCGCCGCCCGGTGGCCCGCGCCGCACGGAAAGCTGCCCCCGCCGCCCATTGGCCCGCGCGCTCCCGCGCCCGCCGCCACTTCCGGGCGCTCGGCGGCGGCGCTCGGCGCCCTGGCGGCGCGGAGGAGCGCGGGGCGGGGCGGGAGGTCAGGGCGGGTTTGGGGATCCCGGGGGTCCCCTAGGGGTCCCAGATCCGCCCGCCCCCCCGCCATGGCCGCCCGCAGCCTCTTCCTCCTCCCTCCTCCTCCTGGTGCTGCCGGTGCCGCCCCCGGCCCTGCCCGACACCCCGGCCCCGGCTGCCGCCTCCGCTGTAAGAGCCGGACCCCGACCCCGGACCCCCGCCCGGGCCTCCCTGCCCTCCTGGGGTCCGTCCCTCCCCGGGACCCCTTCCCACGGCTGCTGGACCCCCAGGCACCGGGACCCCCAGTCACCGGACCCTCCAAACACCGGGACCCCCCAGGCACCGGGACCCCCAGGCACCGGGACCCCCAGTCACTCTGGGACCCCCAGGCACCGGGACCCCCTCCAAACACCGGGACCCCCTCCAAACACCGGGACACACCCAAACACTGGGACCCCTCCAAACACCGGGACACACCCAAACACCGGGAACCCCCAGTCACCGGGGACCCCCAGGCACCGGGACCCCCAGTCACCGGGACCCCCAGGCACTGGAACCCTCTCAAACACCGGGACCCCCCAGGCACCGGGACCCCCAGGCACCGGGACCCCCCAGTCACCGGGACACACCCAAACACTGGAACCCCCAGGCACCGGGACACACCCAAACACCGGGAACCACCCCCAGGCACCGGGACCCCCGCCCCTGCGGGAGCCCCTCCCAAACCCCAGTGGAGCCCCCGCCCACGGGACCCTCCCTGAGACCCCGGGACAGCGGTGCGCCCCCTCCCGGTGAGCTTTCAGACCCCGCCCCTCCCGGTATCTTGGGCCCTGCCCCTTTGACCCCGCCTTGTTTCCCAGGTGCCGTGCCCTCCCGCGGGGGGGGCGGGGCGCTGCCGCGCGGCGTGGCCTCGCTGGGCGCATGCGCGGGGCACTGCGAGTCGCGCGCCGGCCCTGCCCCCGCGCGCTGCTGGACGCCGGAGGGCGCCCCCTGCTGGCGGAGGCGCGCTGCTGCACCATGGAGCACGTGACCAGGGGTGGGCGTGGTTCCCACCGGGGCGGGCGGGGCTTGGGGGCGGGTGGGCAGTTTTGGGAGGTGGCGGGGGCCGCGGTGGAGGTGCGGCAGGGCGTGTCAGGTGTGGGTGAGGGCGGGGCGCGGTGAGTGCGGCAGGGCGTGTCCAGGTGTGAGTGGGGCGGGGCCGCGGTGGAGGTGTGTCAGCGTGTCCAGGGTGTGTGGATGTGGTGCTGCTAGGATGCGGGCAGGCAGGTGTCCAGGTGTGAATGGGGCGGGGCCGCGGTGGGTGTGTCAGGGGCGTGTCCAGGTGTGGATGGGGCGGGGCCGGTGTGGGTGTGTCTGGGCGCGTGTCCAGGTGTGGATGGGGCGGGGCCGCGGTAGTGTGTCTGGGCGTGTCCAGGTGTGGATGGGGGCGCCGCGGTGTGTGTGTGTCTGGGCGTGTCAGGTGCGGGGCGGGCGCCCCAGGTGCTGTGTCGCCCCTGACCCTGCCCTCCTGCCCCCTGTCCCCAGGTGCAGGGTGACCCCTGCGCTGCCCGGGGGGTCGCGCGGCTCCGGACGGTGTGCGGCGTCCTGCAGGTGCGACATGTGCCGGGCTGGGCCGGTACTGACCCGGTACGGACCCGGTACCGACGGTACTGACCCGCACCGACCCCCAGACCCATTAAACGGAGCAGCACCAGCGGCTCTCGCAGTTTCGGGGCTCTTGGGGGCTCCAGGGAAAGCGCTCGCCGAGGTTGCCGTCGCCAAAAATCCTTCACTGACCCCAAAAATCTTTATTGCCCCCTCGGATGCCCCTCGAGGCCCTCAGGGTCTCGCTCACCCGCCGCCCTCTCTCTCAGCAAGTCCCCCCAGGCGTCCCAAACCTGGCATCTGCCCTTCTGGAGACCCCCAGACCCCAAATACATGCCCCCGAGTGCCCTCAAAGTGCCCCTACAGCTCATCCCCGCCCCTGAACTGCCCGGGTCCCAGCCCTGCCCCGCCCCTCGAGATCCCCCCTGAACCCCCCGGCCCCAGCCTCTGCCCCTGCCCCCAGATCCCCCCGAACCCCCCATCCAGCCCTGCCCCCGACCCCAGATTCCCCCCCAAATCCCAGCCCCTGCCCCCGCCCCCCAGATCTCCCCGGTTCCCGCCCCTGCCGCCCCGCCCCTCCCGCGCCCAGGCCCTCTCTCTCTCCTCCGGCCCCTCCCTTTCTGCGCGCTCCGCCGCGCGCTGATTGGCCGGTGCGCACGCCCCGCTGTCTGCCGCGTCTCATTGGCCGGGCAGGGCAGGCGCCCTCGCTGATTGATGGCGCGCGCTGTCAATCAAACCGGCGGCTGTCAATGGGGAGCCGCGATCTCGGAAGCGGAAGTTCGTGGGCGGGCCCGGGAAGCGGCGGCGCCGGTACTCTCCCGGTGGTGCCCGGTGCCGATCGCGTGTGATCGCGGCGCCGCTCCCGGCGCTGATCGCGGCGCCGCTCCCGGCGCTGATCCCGGCGCTGATCCCGGCGCTGATCCCGGCGCTGATCCCGTTCCCGCTCCCGTTCCCTGTTCCCGTTCCCGCCCCGGTGCCGGTGCCGCCATGCCGCGCTGGGCGCGGGGCTGGCCAAGGCGCTTCGCGGGCCCGCGCCGCCCGGCACGCGCTGCAGCTGGCTCGGAGGCCCTTCCTGGAGGAGCCGCTGCGGCTCGAGCATCGGGCTGGACCTGCGGGGAGGGCACCGGAGCCTCCCGGGAGCTGCGGCTGCGGGCGGCGGTCAGCGGGGACAGCCCAGGGACAGCGGGGGACACCGGGAGGGGACAGCGGGGGACACCGGGAGGGACGGGGAGAGGACACCAGGGGACACCGGGAGGGACAGCAGGGACACCGGGCAGAGGCAGAGCGGCGGGAGCGGCGCGCGTGGGGCTCGGGCGCCTCGGGGGAACCTGCGGGAGATTTCTGCGGTTTGGGAGGCGGCTCGGGCGGATTTTGTGGGAATTTTGGGGGGATTTTGGGGGGATTTGGGGCGGATTTCGGGCAGATCTGCAGGGGGAATTTCACGGGCGGATTTGGGGCAGATTTGCGTTTGGCCCGTGGAGGTGATTCCGGAGCTGGTTTCTGGGCGGGTTTCGCGGGCGGGTTTGAGGCGGGTTTCAGGGCGGGTTTTGGGAGGTTTCGGGGCGGGTTTCCGGTGGGTTTCGGGCGCGTTCGGGCGGGTTTGGGCGGGTCTCGGGCGGTCGCTGAGCCAGCGCCCCAGGCCCTGGACTGAGCTGCTGGCGGCGGGGCGCGCCGCTGGAGCTGCGGCAGGGCGGCGCTCGGGGCCGTGACCCGATCACCGTGCCCTGGGGCGGCGCTGGGCACCGAGCCCGTCGCGTGCGGCTGAGCCGCCTGCGCCCTCGTCTGCTGCCGCGTGAGTGCGCTGTCGCTGTCACACCCGTGTCACTGTCACGCCCGTGTCCGTGTCACACCCCGTGTCCGATGTCCACACCCCCGTGTCCCTGTCACACCCGTGTCACTGTCACACCCGTGTCCGTGTCTACACCCGCTGTGTGATGGTCACACGTATACTGTCACACCCGTGTCACACCCCCGTGTCCGGTGTCACTCCCATGTCCGTGTCCACACCCCCCGATGTCACTGTCACACCCTGTGTCCACACCTCCTGTGTCACTGTCACACTGTGTCCCTTGTCACACCCCCGTGTCCACACTCTGTCACACGTGTCCACTGTCCACACCCCTGCGTCACACCCGGTGTCACACCCCTGTCACACCCCTGTCACGTTTCACCCCCGTGTCACACCCGTGTCACCCGATGTCACACCCCCGTAGTCACCCCGTGTCACCCCCGTGTCACACCCTGTGTCACCCCCGTGTCCACACCCCTGTCCCCAGGCCAGCCGGGTTGCAGCTCCGGTCGCCGCCCGCGACTCAGCAGAGCCGGGACCCCCGAGCCAGCCGCTATGGAGGGCTGGGAGGCGCTGACTGACCATCGACACAGGTGACACGGGACTGTTTCAGGGACAGGTGTCCCTGGGGCGCGGCTCCAGGAAGGGCTGGCCGCTTCCGTCCCCAGTCCCTCTGTCCCCATGTCCCTGGGCTGTCCCCATGTCTCCATGTCCCTCCACTGTCCCAATGTCCCTCCCTGTCCACTGTGCCCTTGTCCGTGTGTCTGCTCGCTTTCCCGTGTCCCTGTCGTGCCCTGTGTGTCCCTCGCTGTCGTGTCCTGCGGTGTCCCTACCTGTCTCGTGTGTCCACTGTGTCGGTCCCTCCACGTGTGTGCTGTCCCGGTGTCCCTCCTGTAGTCCCTCGTGTCCCCAGATGTCCCCTGTCCCGGTGTCCCTCCTGTCGATGTCCTGTCTAGTGTCCCTCCCTGTCCCCAATGTCCTGTCCCATGTCCCCTGTCCCAATGTCCCTCGCTGTCCCAATGTCCCTCTGTCCCAAATGTCCTGTCCCTCGGTGTCCCTCCTAGTCTGTCCCTCCTGTCCTGTCCCCTGTCCTGTGTCCCTCCTGTCTCCTGTCCCAGTCCTCCCTGTCTGCTGTCCCCTAGTGTCCTCGTCCATGGTCCCCCTGATGTCCCTCCTGTCCCTGTCCCTGCATGCCCTGTCCTGTGTCCTGTCGATGTCCCTCCCTGTCCCCAATGTCCCTCGTCCCACTGTCCTCCCTGTCCCCATGTCCCCTTATCCCAATGTCCCTCCCTGTCTGATGTCCCTCCTGTCCCATGTCGGCATGTCCCTCCCTGTCCCAATCCCTGTCCCCAGTGCTCCTCAGCTGTCCCCAATGTCGTCCCCATGTCCCGCTTGGCAAATGTCCCTCCCCAGTCCGTGTCCTCCCTGTCCCATGTCCCTCCCTGTCCCAATGTCCTCGAGCGTGTCCCCATGTCCCCCTTGTCCCCACTGTCCCCTTGATCCCCAGTGTCCCTCCCTGTCCCCAATGTCCCTCTGCAGTGCTCGCCGGGCTCAGGTGCTGCTGGAGGACCTGCGAGCTCAGAGTGGAGCCCAGCCGAGACCCGAGCCCTGGTGCACCTGAGCCAGGTGCAGGGAGCAGGGCTCCAGGTGAATCTGGGGATGCTCAGGTCAGTGCTCAGGTGTCCCCAGGTGCCCCTGGTGTGCCCCAGGTGTCCTCAGGTGTCCCCAGGTGTGTCCCCAGGTGTGCCCCAGGTGTGCCCCAGGTGTGCCCCAGGTGTGCCCCCAGGTGTCCCCAGGTGTGCCCCAGGTAGTAGTCCCAGGTGTGCAGGTGTGCCCAGAGTGTCCCCAGGTGTGCCCCAAGGTGTGCCCCAGGTGTGCCCCAGGTGTGCCCCAGGTGTGTCCCAGTGTGTCCCTAGCTGTCCTAGGTGTCCCAGCTGTCCCCAGGTGTCCCCTAGCTGTCCCCCAGCTGTCCCAGGTGTCCCCAAGTGTGTCCCAGCTGTCCCCAGGTGTTGCCCAGGTGTGCAGGTGTCCCAGACGTGTCCCCAAGCGGTCGGTGTCAGTGCCCCAGGTGTGTCCCAGGTGTGCCAGCTGTCCCCTAGGTGTGTCCCCGGTGTCCCAGCTGTCCCTAGCTGTCCCCAGCTGTCCCAAGTGTGTCCCAGGTGTGTCCCAGGTGTGTCCCAAGGTGTCCCCAGCTGTCTCCAGGTGTGTCCCAGGTGTGTCCCCAGGTGTCCCCAGTCTGTCCCCAGGTGTGTCCCCAGGCGTGTCCCAGGTGTGCCCAGGTGTGTCCCCATGTGTGTCCCCAGCTGTCCCCCAGCTGTCCCCAGGTGTGTCCCCCAGGTGTCCCCTAGCTGTCCCAGCGTGTCCCCTAGCTGTCCCAGGTGTCCCCAAGTGTCCCAGCTGTCCCCAGGTGTGTCCCCAGCTGTCCCCAGGTGTTCCCAGGTGTGTCCCAGGTGTGTCCCAGCTGTCCCCAGCTGTCCCCAGCTGTCCCAGGTGTCCTCCCAGCTGTCCCAGGTGTGTCCCAGGTGTGTCCCAGGTGTCCCCCAGCTGTCCCAGCTGTCCCCCAGCTGTCCCCAGGTGTGTCCCCAGCTGTCCCAGGTGTCCCAGCTGTCCCCAGGTGTGTCCCCAGCTGTCCCAGGTGTCCCAGCTGTCCCAGGTGTGTCCCCAGGTGTGTCCCAGGTGTCCCTGGCTGTCCCCAGGTGTCGTAGCTGTCCCAGGTGTGTCCCCAGGTGTGTCCCCAGGCGTGTCCCAGCTGTCCCCAGCTGTCCCAGCTGTCCCCAGGTGTGTCCCAGGGAGTGCCCCAGGTGTGTCCCCAGGTGTGTCCCAGCTGTCCCCAGCTGTCCCCAGGTGTGTCCCCAGGTGTGTCCCCAGCTGTCCCCAGCTGTCCCAGCTGTCCCAGGTGTCCCCAGCTGTCCCAGGCGTGTCCCAGGCGTGTCGTGTGTCCCCTCCCCCAGGGCCGAGGTGGGAGGGCGCGGGGTGCGCCCTGACTCCGGCCCCAGCTGGTGCTGCTCAAGGAGCTGCTGACTGCTTGGCAGCCCGCCTGCTGTGGCAGGAGCTGCCGCCGGGCGGAGTCGTAGTGCGATCCTGTGTCACCTGTGTCACCTGTGTCACCTGTGCATGCCATGTCGTCACCCGTGTGTGTCACCTGTGTGTCACCTGTGTCACCCTGTGTCACCTGATGTGTCACCTGTGTGTCACCTGTGTAGTCACCTGTGTCACCTGTGCCGCCTGTCAGTCACCTGTGTGTCACCTGTGTGTCACCTGTGTGTCACCTGTGTGTCACCTCTGTGTCACCTGTGTGTCACCCTGTGTCGCCTGTGGGTCACCCTGTGTCTCACCTGTGTGTCACCTGTGTCACCCTGTGTCACCTCTGTGTCACCTGTGTGTCACCTCTGTGTCCTGTGTGTCACCTGTGTGTCACCTGTGTCACCCTGTGTCACCTGTGTCACCTGTGGGTCACCTGTGTGTCACCTGTCACCTCTGTGTCACCTCTGTGTCACCCTGTCACCTCTGTGTCACCTGTGTGTCACCCTGTCACCCCTCTGTCTCCTCTGTGTCACCTGTGCCACCTGCGTGTCACCTGTGTCATCTCTGTGTCATTTCTGTGTCACCCTGCTCCCTGCCCCAAAGGTGTCCGTGTCCCCGGGACTGTCCCTCTAGTGTCCCCAGTGTCCCCAGTGTCCCCCTCCCTGTCCACTGGGGTGCCCGTGTCCCCCGGTGCTGCTCCTCCAGACCCCTCGAGACTGAGCCTAGCCCTGAAGCAGTGACAGCAGCGAGGGCCTGCCTGGGACCCAGCGGTGGGTGAGGAGCCTGCATGAGGCAGGGCCTGCAGGGACCGGCGGTGGGCAGAGACCTGCGCGGGGGGCGGGGCATGAGGGTAGCAGGAGCCTGCGGTGAGAGCGCCCTGCGCGAGGGGCGGGGCCTGCCGGGACCGGCGGTGGGCGAGACCTGCGCGAGAGGCGGGGCCTACCGGGAGACCGGCGGTGGGCGAGGGGGCGCTAGCAGGGGCGCTGGACCGGCGGTGGGGCAGGGGCCTGCGCGAGGAGGGGACCGGCTGACCGGCGGTGGGCAGGGCCTGCGGAGGCAGGACCCGGCGGTGGGCAGGGGCCTGCGCGAGGGGCGGGGCCTGGAGGCAGGGACTACCGGGACCGAGCGGTGGAGCAGGGCCTGCGCGGGGGCGGGGACCCTACCGGGACCGGCAGTGAGGCCCGAGGGACCTGCAGCCAGGACCCGGCAGTGGGCAGGGGCCTGCGCTTGGGGGCAGGGGCCTGAGCAGGGCCTGCCAGGACCGGCGGTAGGGCAGGGCCTGCACTTGAGGGGGCAGGCCCTGCCAGGACCGGCGGTGGGCGGAGCCTCGCGGGCGAGGGCCTGCCGGGACCGGCGGTGGGGCGAGGGGCCTGGGGGGCGGGGGCCTCCCGCAGGACCGGCGGTGGGCGGGGGCCTGCGCTTGGGGGGCAGGGGACCTGCCGGGACCAGGCGGTGGGCGGGAGGCCTGCGCGAAGGAGCCTGCGGGACCGGCAGTGGGGCAGGAGCCTGCGCGGGGGCAGGGCCTGCCGGGACCGGCGGTGGGCGGGGCCTGGGGGCGGGAGCCTGCGCTGCGAGGGGCCTGAGGGGGTCTGGGGGCGAGGTCTCATTTTTGGGGTTTGTTTTATTTTAGGGATTTCCAGAGGTCTCGTGTTTGGGATTTTTGGGTTCAGGTTTCCAGGTTGGAGTTTGTGCTCGTCTTCTGCGGTTTGTGGGGAGCCTCAGTTTTTCCAGGAGTTTTAGGGGTTTTGGGGTCTCATCCTGGGCTTTGGGGGGTTTGGGGCTTCAAGTTCTAGGTTTTAAAGGGTTCTGGTTTGGGGTTCTGGTTTTGGGGTTCTGGTTTTTGGGGTTCCTGGTTTGAGGAGTCCCGACAGTCGCTGGTCCCAGAGTGGAGGCTGGAGGGAGGTGCGCGCGCTGCACCACTGCTGCTGCTACTAGGGGCATCTGAAGCGCTGCTGGGGGCCCTGGACCCCCGGTGAGACCCACACCTGGGCATGCTGGGGGTCTCCTGGGGGGATCCTGGGGGGTTTGGGGGTCCCCATGGAGGAGGTTAAGTTCCTGAAGTCGTCTGAGAGGAGGGCGATGTTGAGGCGTGGCTAATTTGAGCAGTGGTTAATTTTGGGGCTGATTTTGGGGGGATTTGGGGGGCAGTGGTTAATTTTGGGGGCAGTGGTTAGTTTTGGGGCAGTGTTTGGGGGGTTTGGGGGCAGTGGTTAGTTTGGGGTTGTGTTTGGGGGCAGTGGTTAGTTTTTGGGGGCAGTGGTTAATTTGGGGGCAGTGGTTGGAGTTTTTAGGGTTGTGTTTGGGGGCAGTGGTTAGTTTGGAGGGCAGTGGTTAGTTTTGGGGGCAGTGGATTTGAGCAGTGGTTAATTTGGGGCTGTGTTTGGATTTTGCTCTGACCCCCACTTAGAGCCAGGAGCATCTTGCGCCCCCTGCCCCAGGACCTGGCTGATCAGCGGAGATGCTGAGGGCTGAGCCCTCAGGGAGCCACCCTCGAGCCCCCTGGCACGGAGCCCCGCGGCGGAGTGAGGCGGGAAGGGCAGGGGCTGGATTTTTGCTGTCTGAGCGTGTTTGGGGGCTGGGGGGTTTGGGGCAGTTTACGCTGGGGGAGTGTTGGGAGGAGTTTTGAGGAGTTTTGGGGGAGTTTTTGAGAGTTTGGGAGGTTTTGGGCATTTCTGGGGTTTTTGGGAGGTCTGGAGTCGTTTTGGGGTGTTTGAGCCGAAAGTTTTGATTAGGAGAGGATTTTTAGGGGGTTTTAGTTCCTGGGGATTTATGTGGGATTTTTGGGGGTTCCTGGGGGCTTGTGTGATTTTTGAAGGGGTTTTGGGAGTTTGTATTGTTTTGTGGGGAGGGTTTTTGAGTCCGTGTGATTTTTGAGTTTGTGTGATTTTTGGGGGTCTTTGGGGGTCCTCACCTCTCTCCCCCCAGAGCTGTTCTACTCCATGGCCGGGGTCCCTGCGCCTCAGCCCTCAACCCTGCCGTGAGTCAGGGCCCGTAGAGTCTGGGGAACTTTAGAATTTTGTGGGATTTAATTTGGGGTTTTGGAGTGGGGGCCTGTGGGGTCGAGGAGAGATTTGGAAATTTTGGGGGGTCCTGGAAGGATAGGTCGGGATTTGGGGTTCCCTGGGACCCCTGATGGGAACAGGGGGGTTCATTGGGGGATCCCCTAGGGGGAGTTGGGGAGGGATTTTGGAGAGGGTTGGCCAGAGGGAATCTCCAGATTTTGGGGTTTGTCCCCCACACTCTGCACCCCTCCCCGTCCCAGGACAGCAGGCCTCGCCCTCCCATCCCTACTCCTCCCCAGGTGAGTCCGGGGGTCCCCAAAACTGGGCTGTGGGGAGACCCCAACGCAGAGCTCTGGGGGGTCCCTGGGGGGCTCCTGGAGGGTCCCTGGGAGGGATTTGGGGTCCCAGGGGCCTCTGGGGGATTTGGGGTCCCCAGGAGGATCTGGGGATTTGGGCTCCCCTGGGGGTCCCCAGAACTGGGGGTCCCTGGGGGTCCCCGTCCCCGGGGGTCGCTGGGGGTCCCTGACCCGCGCCCCAGGCCGGGTCCCCACGCCGGGGAGTTCGCTCCAGGTCACGCTGGGCTCACTCACCCCGCCGTGCTGCCCGAGCAGAGGCCTCCCGCTCCACCTGCGCCAGTGGGCGGAGCTCTGCGACAGCCACGCCCACCTGGCCTGGGGACCACGCCCTGCCCTTCCCCACCTCCCAGGTATGGCAGCGCCCTGCCCCAGTGTCCCCAATGTCCCCAGTATCCCCGAGTATCCCCAATGTCCCCAATGTCCCTGCAATGTCCTCCAATGTCCCCAGTGTCCCCAGTATCCCCAGTATCTAGTATCCCCAGTGTCATGTCCCCAATAGTCCCCAATGTCCCAGTGTCCCCTATATCCCCAGTGTCCCCCGTGTGTCCCCTGCATCCGTCTGTCCGTCCCGTGTCCCCTGACCTGTGTCCCCTGTGTCCCCCTGTCCCTGCTGGTCCCCATGGTCCCCCTGACCCCAGTATCCCCGTGGTCCCTGCCCCAGTGTCCCTGCCCGTGTCCCCTGCCCGTGTCCCTGGCCCGTGTCCCCTGCCCGTGTCCCTGACCCCGTGTCCCTGCCCCTGTGTCCCTGACCCGTGTCCGTGTCCCAGGCTGCAGTAGTGGGGCTCAGCTCTGGCTGCACTGCAGCATGAGGCGCCGAGGGGGGCTCGCCTCGCCGCCTGGAGCTGCTGGAGGAGCTGCGGCTGAGCCCCTGAAAAATGCAGGTCGGGGCAGGGCCGAGGGGCAGGGAGGGCCGGGGTCTAAGGGGAGGTGGGGACCAAAGTGGGAGGAGGTGTGGCCAATGGGGGGCGTGGCCTGTGGGGGCGTGGGCTCCCAGACAGACCAGAGGCGGGGCCTGAGGGAGTGGGTGTAGCCAGCAGGGAGGTGGGAAATGGGAGCGTGGCTGTGGAGCTGGTCTGGGTGTGGCTGTGAGGGGTGGGGCGTGTCACGGGTGTGGCTGTGAGGGGTGGGGCTCACACAAAAGGTGAGCTTGAATGAGGTAGTGGTAGTGAATGGTGGCTCACACAAAGTGTGGGAGCTTGTCTGGGTGTGTGCTGTGGAAGGGTGGGAGCTTACACACAAAGGGGCAGAGCCTGTCTGGGTGTGGCCGCCCCTGTTGCGAGCTCTGCTCGCCCCTCCCCGGCGCCAGCGTCTGGCCTTCCCAGCCCCGTGCTAGTGCGCTGAGACGTCTGACCCCTGGGGCTCGCCCGCCCCAAGGTGAGAGTGGGGGAGGGGGGCCCCATTGCCCCACAGGCAGGACTCCGGGAGGGAGGGGCTGGAGGGCCCCAACTGACACCCCAGGATTCCTGCCCCAGCCACTGATCTCCCCATGCGATTAACCTCTACGATTAATTCCCTGGTGAGCCGCCTCCACTCAGCCTCGCCTCCCCAGCCCGGCTCAGCCTCCATGACTCCCCCAGGGCCCCTCGCTGGAGCTGGAGGGGTGCTGGCTCAGCGAGCTGCGACCTGGGACCTGGGGCTGCTCGAGCGCTCGGGGCCTCCCTCGGCATCTTGGGCCCAGCCCGCCCATGCATGCGGGAGGGACATGCCCCGGAGAGGTGGGGCGGGGCTGGGGAGGGAGGGGCTGGAGAGGAAAGGGAGGGGCTTAGGGAGGGAGCGGGGCCAGAGGCGGAGCTTGGCCATGGGCGTGGTCAGGGAGGGGAGCTCAATGTAGGCGGTGTGGTTGGGGAGGGGCTCGGTGTGGGTGTGGTCGGAGGGAGGGGCTCGGTGTGGGTGTGGTCACAGGGAGGGCTCGGTGTGGGGCTGGTTAGGGGAGGGCTCGGTGTGGAGTGTGGTCGGAGGGGAGGGGGCTCGGTGTGGGGTGTGGTCGGAGGAGGGGCTCCGGTGTGGGTGTAGTCGGAGGGAGGGAGCTCAGTGTGGAGTGTGGCCAGAGGGGAGGGCTCCGGTGTGGGTGTGGCGGAGGGAGGGGCTTCGTGTGGGTGTGGTTAGGGGAGGGGCTCGGTGTGGGTGTGGTCAGAGGGAGGGGCTCGGTGTGGGGCGTGGTTAGGGGAGGGGCTCGGTGTGGGTGTAGTCCAGAGGGAGGGGCTACGGTGTGGAGTGTGGCCAGAGGAGGGGCTCGGTGTGGGTGTGAGTCGGAGGGAGGGGGCTCGGTGTGGGTGTGGTCGGAGGGAGAGGGCTCGGTGTGGGTGTGGTCACAGGAGGGGCTCGGTGTGGGTGTGTGAAGAGGGAGAGGGCCCAGTGTGAGGCGTGGTCAGAGGGAGGGGCTTCGGTGTGGGTGTGGTTGGGGAGGGAGCTCGGTGTGGGCGTGGTCACAGGGAGGGCTCCGGTGTGGGTGTGGTTGGGGGAGGGGCTCGGTGTGGGGTGGGTCACAGGGGAGGGGCTCGGTGGTGTGGGCGTGGCCAGAGGGAGGGGCGCCGGGTGTGGGTGTGGTCGGGAGGGGGAGGGGCTCGGTGTGGGTGTGGCCAGAGGGAGGGGGCTCGGGTGTGGGCGTGGTCACAGGGAGGGGCTCGTGTGGGTGTGGTGCGGAGGAGGGGGCTGCGGTGTGGGTGTGGTCGGAGGAGGGGCTCAGTGTGGGTGTGGTCGGAGGAGGGGCTCAGTGTGGAGCGTGGTCACAGGGGAGGGGCTCCGGTGTGGGTGTGGTCAGAGGGAGGGGCTCCCGTGTGGGTGTGAGGTCACAGGGAGGGGCACTAAATATAGGTGTGGCGGAGGACAGGGATCGGTGTGGAGTGTAGTCACAGGGAGGGGCTCGGTGTGGGTGTGGTTGGGGAGGGGGCTCGGTGTGGGTGTGGTTAGGGGGAGGGGCCCGGTGTGGGTGTGGTCACAGGGAGGGAGCTCGGTGTGGGCGTAGCCAGAGGGAGCGCACAGTGTGGGTGTGGTGAGGTCACAGGGGAGGGGCGCTGTCAGTGGGTAGTGGTTAGGGGAGGGGCTTCCGGTGTGGAGTGTGAGTCACGAGGGGCTCGGGTGTGGGTGTGGTCACAGGGAGGGCTGGGTGTGTGTGTGGTCAGAGGGAGGGGCTCGGTGTGGGTGTGAGTCACGAGGGAGGCTCGGTGTGGGCATGGCTCTGCCCCGCTAGCGCGACCCTGACCCGCCCACTTGCAGACGCGGGTGGCGCACTCTGCAGGGCGCGGCGCCAGAGGCGGGCTGAGGAGCTGGCGACGCCCCGCCCATTGCCCAGCCCTGCGTAGAGCCTCGCGGGCCCGGCTCAGGAAGCACGGGTGGGGCGGGGCCGGAGGCGGGGCCAGCGGGCTGTGGAGGGCACCTGGAGGGGTGGAGTGGGGGGAGGGGCGAGTGCGATCGGGGGTGCAGGGGGTGGGACAGGGGCAGGGAGGGGGGACACGGGAGAGGGACACTCCAGGCGCCGCGGGAGGGAGGTTAGAGGGGGCAGGGAGGGGGGGGACATTTGGGGGTGGGGGAGGGACACGAGGTGGGACAGGGGAGGGGACACGGGGGGGCAGAGGGCGGGGGACACCCCGAGGGCAGCAGTGACCCGGGGGCGTTGCTGGGGACACGGGGGGTGACACGGGTGGGAGGGGGCACACCGGGGGGGCGAGGGAGGGAGCCAGCGGTGAGCCCCGTGACCCCGTGACCCCGTGCCCCAGTGGCGTCTGAGGCCGAGGACATGGGGGCGCTGCCCTGCCTGGGCGTGAGCGGGGGCCCGGCCCGGGGGACCTGGGCTGCCGCGTGTGCGGGGGCGAGGGCTGGGGGGAGCACTGGGGGGCTGGGGGGGGGGCACTGGGGGCACTCAGGGGGGGGGGCACTGGGGGGGCACTGGGGGCATTGGGGGGCTGGGGGGCACTGGGGAGGCATTGAGGGGGCATTGCACTGGGTGGGGGCTGGGGGCGTTGGGGAGGCATTGGGGGGCACTCAGGGGGCACTGGGGGGCACTGGGGGGCACTCAGGGAGAACTGGGGGGCACCAGGGGGCATTGGGGGGGTCCTGAGCTGGGGAGGGCAGCCGGAGGGGTCAGAGTCCGTTTGCAGGGCAGGGGGTTGGGGGTGATTGGGGCTCCTTTCCGCACCCCTGTGCAGGCTGGAGGTGACCGTGGCTAGAGACCCCCAGGGGCGGGCTGACCCCCGTTCTCTGCCCAGCGCATCTACTGAGAACCACGAGGTGGGGACCCCCAAAAACACTGCAGGGACCCCAAATACACCCAGGGGCTCTGGGGGTTCCCTGAGGGGTTTGGAGAAATCCTTTGAGTGGTTTGGGGGGTCCCTCGGGGGTCTGGGGGGTCCCTAGAGGGGTTTGGGGGGTCTCAGGAGTTTTGGGGGGTCCCTCTGGGTCTGGGGGTCTCTCAGGGATTTTGGGGGTCTCCTGAGGCCCCCCAGTCCCATAGATCCTCCCCCAGCTGGTGCTGCCCGGGACCCCCGAGGAGCTGGGGCGTTAGGTGGGGGGGCGCTGGGGCAGGGGGCCCCTGGGCGCTGCAGGTGGCGCTGTCCCGAGGCTCACCTGAGCCTGAGCCCGCCATGAGCTGCTGCAGCGCCTCTACAACAGGTGGGGGCAAGGCGGGGGACAAACCAGAGGGGGCAAAAAGCAGGGGGAGCAAAACGGAGGGCAAACAGCACAAAGCAGCAAAAACAGGCAAAAACGGGGGAGGGGAACAAAAGGGCAGAGCAAAGACAGAGCAAAACGGGGGCAAAACAGGGGGCAGGCAAGACAGGAGGGGCAAAAGCAGGGGCAGCAAAGCAGACAAAACAGGGCAAAGCGAGAGCGGGGAAGCAGAGCGAGAGCAAAAGCAGGAGGCAAAAGCAGGGGGAGGGAGCAAAACAGGGGAGGCAAAAACAGGGGAGGGAGGCAAAAAGCAGGGGGCAAAACAGCGCAAAAACAGAGAAGCAGAGAAACGGGGGCAAAAAACGGAAAAAACGGGGGAGGCAGGAGGCAAAGCAGGACAAAACGGGGGCAAAACGGGGAAAACGGGGGGCAAAAAGCAGCAAAAAACGGGGAGGTAAAACGGGGGGTTAGGGGCAAACCAGGGGGACCCCAAATTCCGGGAGGCTCCTGAGGGTGCAGCAGTGGGAGAGCACCTGGGCCAAGAGTCTCAGGGGGTCCAGGGGGTCGGGTCCCTTCCAGAGCCCCGGGAACGCCCGGCCCCCAGGATCAACAACGACCTGCTGCTCTGGGACCCCGCCCCCGCCGGGCCCCGCCCCCGCCGCCGGCCCCGCCCCGCCGCCGGCCCCGCCCCCTCGGACGGCCCCGCCCCCTTCCCGGCCCTGCCAGTCCGCGCTGGGCACAGGTGAGAGCCGGGACCCCCAAAACCCCGGGACCCCCAAAAACCCGGGACCCCCAAAAACCCGGGACCCCCAAAACCCGGGACCCCCAAAACCAGGGACCCCCCAAAAACCCAGGACCCCCAAAAACCCGGGACCCCCAAAAGCCGGGGCTGCCCCTGAGGCGCCCCCCGTTCGGGGGTCCCGCTGAGCCCCGTCCCCCAGACTCGGAGAGGAGGAGGAGGAGGAGGGCAGAAAGGCCCCGGGGGTCCCACTTGAGAGCCTCGGGGACCTTGGGGACCCCAGGCCCCCAGAGCGGCGCCCCGTCCTGAGTGACCGTGCGCCCTGGGGGCGTGGCGGCCGAAGCCCCGAGGTGAGGGAGGGGACACCTGGGGGTACCTGGGACACACCTGGGACACACCTGGGGGGTACCTGGGACACACCTGGGGGTACCTGGGACACACCTAGGGAAGTACCTGGGGACACCTGGGACAGACCTGGGGACACCTGGGCACACCTGGGGGAGGGGCGGTGTCTCACAGGTGTTTTTGGGGTCCGGGGGGGAGAGGGGACGGTGTCTCACAGGTGTTTTTGGGGTCCGGGGGGGCGGTGTCTCACAGGTGTTTTTGGGGTCCCGGGGGAGGGGCCGGTGTCTCACAGGTGTTTTTTGGGGTCCCAGGGGAGGGGCGGTGTCTCACAGGTGTTTTGGGGGTCCCAGGGGGAGGGGCGGTGTCTCACAGGTGTTTTGGGGTCCCAGGGGAGGGGCGGTGTCTCACAGGTGTTTTGGGGGTCCCAGGGGGGGGCTCCCGGGGTCGCATGGCTGGTGCTGGAGCTGGGGAGAGGGCGGCTCTGTGTGCTGCCCCGCTTCGGAGAGCTGCAGGGCCAGAGCCGACCTGCGCCGAGGCTGGGGAGCCTGGAGCTGCTGCACGGTACCCGACACCGGGGGACCCGACACCGGGGGACCCGACACGAGGACCCGACACCAGGGGGACCCCACGACACCCCATGAGGGGAGAAACCCCGAAAATCGGGGGGGCAAAAAAAACAAAACAAGAGGGGGTGGAAAATATACAGGGGGCCCAAAAATGGGGGAGGGGACAAAATCAGAGGGGGACCCCGAAGTCGGGAGGGCTTCCCCAAAAAGCAGGGGGCACCCTGAAATCGGGGGAGGCCAAAAAGGGGGAGGGGGTGATGGGGGTAATCCCAAAATGTGGGGGGGGGGTGCCCTGAAAATTGGGGGGAGGGGCAGCTCCCGTGTGGGGGAGAAGTGGAGGTCCGGTTTTGGGGAAGTCCCGGTTTTAGGGGAGGGTCCCGGTTTTGGGGGTCCCAGTTTTGGGGGAGTCCCCGGTTTTGGGGGTCCAGTTTTTAGGGGGTCCCAGTTTTGGGGGAGGTCCCGGTTTGGGGGGTCCCGGTTTTTGGGGGAGGGTCGGTTTTGGGGGTCCCAGTTTTGGGGGAGGTCCCGGTTTGGGGGGGTCCGGTTTTGGGGGGAGGTCCCGGTTTGGGGGGTCCCGGTTTTGGGGGTCCCGGTTTTGGGGGAGGTCCCGGTTTGGGGGTCCCGGTTTTTGGGGGAGGTCCGGTTTTGGGGGGGTCCCGGGGCTCGGCGCGAGTTTGGGGGTCCCCAGCCCCTCCCCCTCACCGTCCCTCCCCCAGGCCCCGTGCCCGCGGAGGGGAGGGAGGGAGCCGCCCCCCTGCACCCCCACCCTGGTGCCCTGGGACGAAAGCCCGCGCCCCCAGGACCCCCCGCGGCCCTGGGATGATGAGCTGGCAGGCTGGGGAGCAGCGAGAGCCCCGGCGAGGACAAAGAAGGTGACACTGGGGACACTGGGGGGACAGTGGGGGGACACTGGGGGGGACACTGGGGGACACTGGGGGACAGTGGGGGACACTGGGGGGGGACACTGGGGGGACACTGGGGGGGACAATGGGGGGGGACAGGGACACGGGACAATGGGGGACAGGGCACAGAGTGGGGGGGACAGGGAGAGCCCCTGTGGGGAGCAGGAGAAGGTGACACTGGGGACAGCGGGGACACTGAGGGGACACTGGAGGGGCAGGGGACCCAGATGGGTCTGAGGGACACCGGAGGTGACATTTGGGGACATTGGGAACACGGGGGGTCACTGGGAGGGGCAGGAAGGACACTGGGGACACTGGGAGGGGGCGGGGCTGCTGTGTCCCCGGATGTCCCTTAATGTCCCAAATGTCCCCCGATGTCCCCCCGATGTTCCCCGATGTCCCCCGATGTTTCCCGATGTCCCCCGTGTCCCCAGGAGCTGGTGGTGGCCGTGGCCCTCGAGGGGTGAAGCTCTGGGCACCGCCCGACCCCCCCAGGACCCCCTGGTACAGCCAGGTGAGGGGGGGGATTTGAGGTGAGGGTGAGGGGATTTGGGGGTGAGGGGATTTGGGGTGAGGGGGATTTGGGGTGAGGGATTTGGGGTGAGGGGATTTGGGGTGAGGGGGATTTGGGGTGCCCGGTTGGGTCTGGGGGGAGCTCATCTGGGAGGAGCCCCTCCGGGGGGGATTTGGAGGTTCCAGTTTTGGGGTTCCCGTTTTTGGGGCTGTTTTGCTCGTTCCCACATTTAGAAGTTTTTTGGGGCTCCTTTTAGGGGGTTTCTGGGGTTTTTTGGGGGTTCCCGTTTCTGGCCTGCTTTGGCCGTTTGGATTTTTTTATTTTCTTTGAGCGTTTCCCATTTCTGGGGTTCCCTTTGGGGTCACTGTGGGGTCCCCCCGCAGCTGCTGGCCCTGCTGGCCCTGGAGGACGAGCCGGTTTTGGGGTACACGCCCCCCACCCCCCTGACCCAGCTGCACCTGCACCTGCAGCGCTGCAGCCTCGACTACAGGTGGGCACCCCAAAAACGAGGGGGGCGGGGGCCCCGAAATGGGCACCCTGGGAGGGGGTGGCCCCAAAGCAGGGAGATCCTGGCGAGGGGTGACCCAAAAATGGGGGTCCTGGTTTTGGGGTTACCCCAGAATGGGGGGGTTGTGGGAGGGGGTGACCCTAAAATGGGGCTCCTGTTTGGGAGGGTCCTGCTTTGGGGGGTCCCCTGGTTTTGGGGGGCCTGGGGGGCTCCAAGGCCTCCCCAGTCTGGGGAGGGTGTTTGGGGGGTGGGGGACACCCCGATGCCTTTGGGGGTGACCCGGTTTGGGGTGACCCGATTTGGGAGTGACCCGGGTTGATTTGGGGTGACCGGATTTGGGGGTGACCAGGCGGTTAGGGGTGACCCGGGTGGAGTTTGGGGTGACCGGGGCGGGTTTGGGATGACTCGGATTTGGGGTGACCCGGGTTGATTTGGGGTGACCCGGGCGGGTTTTGGGGTGACCCGATTTAGGGGTGACCCGGGTTTGGGAGTGACCAGGCGGGTTTAGGGTCCCCAGGCCGCCGCCTGCCCCTCGGAGTGCTAGTCACTGGCCCGAGACCCTGGCGTGAGCTGCAGCGGCAGCGACCCCTGGCGAGGGGCTCCAGTGCGCAGGGGGACGCAGGCGCGAGGGGGTTTGGGGGAGCTCAGGGGGGTTTGGGGGAGTCCAGGGGAGTTTTAGGGGCTCCCACTTGGGTTTTTGGGAGATTTCCGGGGAGTTTGTGGGATCGTGGGAAATCTGGGGGGGGGGTGGAGTCAGGGGGAGGTTTTGGGGGGCTCAGGGGATTTTTGGGGATTTTAGGGGATTTTTGGGGGAGGGATTGGGGGAGGTCTTGGGGGGTTGAGGGTGGTCCGGGGTGTTTTGGGGTATCCGGGAGGGTTTTGGGAGGGGGATCGTTTTAGATCCAGGGGGGTTTTAGGGGGGATCCAGTAGAGGGGATCTGGGGGGTTTTTGGGGCTCCCAGGGGTTTTCTGGGGCTTAGGGGGTTCAAGTTCTCCCCGGGGTTTTGGGGGGTCCGGGAGGTGTCTGGGGGTCCGCAGGGAGTTTTGGGGTCCCTGCCCCGTGACCCCCATGCCCCCAGGCTCCTGGTCGATGGCGGCTCCGTGTTCCTGAGCTGGCTACTTGAGAGGGGCTGGAGCTGCAGCGAATAGCAGGGACCCCCGAACCGCCCCCAAACCGGGACCCTCCCCAAAACCAGGGACCCCCGAACCGGCACCCCAAACCGGGACCCCTCCCCAAAACCGGCACCCCAAAACCCAGGGACCCCAAACGGGACCTCGAACCGGCACCCCAAACTGGACCCCTCCCCAAAACCGAGATCCCTCCCCAAAACTGGGACCCCCAAAACGGGACCCCTCCCCTAAAACCGGGACCCCAAACCGGGACCCCAAACGGGACCCCTCCCTAAAACCGGCACCCCAAAACCGGGACCCCTCCCCAAAACCGAGACCCCCTCCCCAAACCCGGGACCCCCAAAAGCCGGCACCCCAAAACCTGGGACCCCTCCCCAAAACTCGGGACCCCAAACCGGGACCCCTCTCCAAAACCGAGACCCCTCCCCAAAACCGGGACCCTCAAACCGGGACCCCTCCCCAAAACCGAGACCCCTCCCCAAAACCGGGACCCCAAAGCCGGGACCCCTCCCCAAAACCGGGACCCGAAAACCGGGACCCCAAAACTGGGACCCCTCCCCAAAACCGGGACCCCTCCCTAAAACCGAACCCCAAAACCGGGACCCCCAAAAACATGACTCCTCCCCAAAACTGGGACCCCTCCCCAAAACTGGGACCTCCCAAAACCCGGGGGTGCCCGGGGGGTTTGAGGGTGCCAGGGGGTTGGGGTGCCAGGAGGGTTTTGAGGGGTGCCCAGGGGAGTCACTCAGTGCCCCCCAGATTTCGATCTCGTGCTCGGCGTTGATTTCCTGGAGCTGCTCCTGAGCACCTGGCGGGGGGACGGCGAGGGGGGGCAGTGAGTGGGGGCGAGGGGCTGAGGGGAGTTTGGGGGAGTTTGGGGGAGTTTGGGGGAGTTTGGGGGGTTTGGGCTCGCTGGGACTTGAGGGGTGACCCCACCGCACCGGGAGGGCAGGGGAGCATTTTGGGGGGTTCAGGGAGGCCTCGGGGAGTTCGGGGGGTTTGGGGGTCTCGGGGAGAGTCAGGCTGGTTCGGGGGCTCGGGGTTGGGCTTTTGAGGGAGTCAAGGTGGATTTTAGGGGGTCAGTTGTGTGTTTTGGGGATTAGTTGGGTTGCAGGGGCCTGGGTGGGTGGGAGGAGGTCAGGCAGTTTGGGGAGGAGTCGGGGCTCAGGCAGTTTCGAGCTGAGTTTTGGGGGTCAGAGCTGGGTTTTGGGGGCTCAGGCGGCTAGGGGCTCAGAGCGGGTTTCGGGGGGTTTTGCTCAGGCGGGTTAGGGTGTAGCTGGCGGGGTTTTGGGGCTGGGGTTTTAGGGGGCTCAAGGCGGGTTTAGCTCAGGCGGGTTTCGGGGGCTCAAGGCGGGTTTTCAGGGGGCTCAAGCGGTCTGGGGAGCTCAGGCGGCTTTCAGGCGGGTTCAGGGGGTTGGGGCGGAGTTTTAGGGGCTCAGGCGGGTTTCGGGGGCTCAGGCGGTCTGGGGGCTCAGGCGGGTTTCGAGCTCAGAGCGGGTCCCTGGGGGCTCAGGCGGGTTTCGCTCAGGCGGGTTTCGGGCCTCAAGCTGGGTTCTGGCGTAGCTCAAGCGGTCTAGGGGCTCAAGCGGTTTCGAGCTCAGAGGCCGGGTTTCGGGGGTTGGGGCGGGGTTTTTGGGGGAGCTCAGGGCGGGTTTCGGGGAGTTTTAGCTCAGGCCGGGTTTGGGGGCTCAGAGCGGGTCTAGGGGGCTCAGAGCGGGTCTCTGGGGGCTCAAGCGGGTTTCGGGGGCCCAGGCGGGCTTCAGGGCTCAGGGTCTGGTCTGAGGGGCTCTAGTAGGGTTTCAGGGGGTTGGAGGCGGGGTTTTTGGGGCTCAGGCGGGTCTGGGGGAGCTCAGGCGGGTCTAAGGGGGCTCAGGCGGGTTTGGGGGTCAGGGCGGGTTTTGAGCTCAAGCAGGGTTTCGAAAGGGGGGTTTTTGGGGCTCAGGCGGGTCTAGGGGGCTCAGTGCCGCCGTTCCCCCAGGCGCCGCCCCCCGAGGAGCTGCTGGTGGCCCCAGCGGCGCTGTGGGGCCGACCTCTGCAGCCCTGACAGCTGGCGCTGGCTGCTGCTGGGCACCTGTCACCCCCAGCTGGGCTCCGGACTAGCCCCGAGACCCCCAGGACAGCTGAGCAGCCCCGGGGGAGTGAGCAGCAGGTGGGGAGCAACGGGGCTGGGGGAAAAGGGGGGCAGAAATGGGATGGGGGGCAAAGGATGGGTCTGGGGGACGCGAGAGTGTCCAGCGTTGGGTCTGGGGGTGCCAAGATGGAGCTAGAGCCGAAAGGGAGACCCCGGAGGGGTCTGGGGGCACTCGGGGACCCCCAGTACCCCTCCCCCCCACCTCTGCTCCCCAGGCCCCCCGCGCCCCCCGCCCCCATCAACCAGCAGGACCTGACGGGACTCCCATGGAGCCGGGACCCCCAGGGCCCCGGACCCCCGGTACGGGGGGAGTGGGTCTGGGGGACATTTTGGGTCTGGGGGGCTCTTCTGGATCTGGGGGGTGTTATTTGTGGTCTAGGGGGGATTGTTTGGGGTCTGGGGGTTTATTTGGGTCTGGGGGGTTGTTTGGGGTCTGGGGGGTTTATTTGGGGTCTGGGGGGTTGTTTGGGGTCTGGGGGGTTGTTTGGGGTCTGGGGGTTTATTTGGGGTCTGGGGGCGGTCTGGGTCTGGGGGTTGTTTGGGGTCTGGGGGGTTGTTTGGGGTCTGGGGGGTTTATTTGGGGTCTGGGGGGCCGGTCTGGGTCTGGGGGCTCTCTGACCCCCCTCCCCCTAGGCCAGGCCCCGCTCGGCCCCCCCGTGTCCCTGTACCTGTTCCCGGGGAGGGGCTCTGCCCGGGCCCCCGAGCCCCCCTACCCCCCCGGGGGTGCAGCGCCGACCCGACCCCGACCCCGACCCCGAGGGGTTCTAAGGCCTCGAGGCCCCCGAGACCGAGCCGGTGAGTGGGGGCGGGGGTTTGGGGCGTGGCCCGAGGGTCCGAGGGGCGCGCTGCCCGAGTCACGCCCCCGCCCCGCCCCGCCCAGGCCGCGCCCCTGCGCTGGCTCGCCCCCGGGCCCCTGCGGCTGCTCCTGGCACTTCGGCCCCGTGAGGGGAGCGGGACTGGCTGCGCCCCCCCGGGCTGCCCCGCCCAGCGCCCGCCTCGTGCTGCGCTGACCTGAGCCTCACCTGGGCGCTCTTCGGGGGCGGGACTTCGGGCCGGGCCCGCCCCGCCCAGCGGCAGGTGGGACACACCTGGGGGGCTGGGACACACCTGGGGGTGGGACACGCCCGTGGGTGGGGAGAATGAGACACCTGGGGGGGGGGCTGGGACACACCTGGGGGTGGGGGGGGAGAATGACACACCTGGGGGGGCTGGGACACACCTGGGGGGCTGGGACACACCTGGGGGGGGGGCTGGCAGCACCTGAAGTGGGACACGCCCGTGGGTGGGAGAATGACACACCTGGGGGGGGCTGCTCGCACCTGGGAGTGGGACACGCCCGTGGGTGGGGCTGGGTGGGTGTGGCACACCCCAGAACAAGGGATGAGGCATGGGCGGGCTGGGGGGCTGTGGGGGGGCCGGAGGGGCTGTGGGCGGGGCTGTGGGCGGGGCCGGGTGGGGCTGTGGGCGGGGCAGGAGGGGCTGTGGGCGTGCCCGCACTGACCCCACCCATGCAGGCGCCCGCCCCGCAGCGCAGGCCCCTCACGCTTGGTGGCGCACGGGCTGCCCGGGAGGATCCCGGAGCAGCTGATGGAGCTGCACCTGGGCAGGGTGAGTCTGGGGTGCACCTGGGCAAGGTGAGTCTGGGGGCTCAGGGTGCACCTGGGCAAGGTGAGATCTGGGGGTTTGGGGGGTGCACCTGGGCAAGGTGAGTCTGGGGGGCTCAGGGTGCACCTGGGCAAGGTGAGGGGGCTCAGGAGGGGCCATGGGAGGGTCCTGGGGCAGGTTTGGGGGGTCGCTCTCGGGCCTGGGGGGCTCCAGGGCGGATTCTGTACAGTCTGGGGGGGACCAAGGGGGGCAGCTGGGGGAGTTTTGGGGGTCCTGGGGCTGATAATTTGGGGGGCAGGTTGGTGGGGAGAAGGTTGGGGGGAGGCAGGGTTCGGGACCCGGGGTGGGATTTAGGGGTTCTCGGGTGGATTTTGGTGATTCCAGGTGGGATTTGGGGGATCTCTGGGTGGGTTTTGGGGTTCCCAGTTGGGTTTTGGGGTTCCCAGGTGGGTTTTAGGGTTCCCAGCGGCGGGTCTCAGGGTCCCCTCCCCCAGGTGTGCCCTGCAGCACGACTCCGTGCTGCGGCGAGGCGAGGGGGGCTCCCCGGGGGGCTCCCGAGGGCGCCCTGGGCCCGGGGAGGTGCCCACGTCCGCCTGGTGCTGCTGGTGCGGAGCTGGAGCTGCTTGCTGACCGCCTGGGGGGGCGCGGGACCCCGTTCCTGAGCCGGCACCGAAGGGCTTGACACGCAGCCCCACAGTACCCCAGCGGGACCCCCAAAGCGGGACTAAGCGGGACCCCCAAACGGGACCCCAAAACGGGACTCCCAAAAGCGGGACCCCAAAGCAGGGACCCCTCAAAGCGGGACCCCAAAAGCGGGACTCCCAAAGCGGGACCCCAAGCAGGACCCCAAAGCGGGACCCCCAAAACGGGACCCCAAAACGGGACCCCCAAAACGGGACCCCAAAATGGGACCCACGAGGTCTGAGACCCCCAAAAGCAGGACCCCCAAAGCGGGACTCAAAGCAGGGACCCCAAAGCGGGACCCCAAAGCGGGACCCCCCAAAGCGGGACCCCCAAACGGGACCCCAAACAGGGACCCCAAGCAGGACCCAAAAGCAGGGACCCCAAACGGGACCCCAAAAGCAGGACCCCAAAACAGGGACCCTCAAACGGGACTCCCAAAACAGGGACCCCAAAGCAGGGACCCCAAAATGGGACCACGAATTCTAGAGACCCCCAAAAGCGGGACCCCAAAACGGGACCCCAAAGCGGGACCCCCAAACGGGACCCCCAAAACGGGACCCCAAAACAGGACCCCAAAATGGGACCCCAAAACGGGACCCCAAACGGGACCCCAAAACGGGACCCCCGAGTCTGAGACCCAAAATGAGACCCGAATCTGAGACCCCAAAACGGGACCCCAAAGCGGGACCCCAAAACAGGGACCCCCAAACGGGACTAAAAGCGGGACCCAAAACGGGACCCCAAACGGGACCCCGAGTCTGAGACCCCAAAGCGGGACCCCAAAAAGCGGGACCCCAAAGCGGGACCCAGAGTCTGAGACCCCAAATGTGACCCCCCACATCTGAGACCCTCCCGAATCTCAGACCCGCACTCCCAACTCCGCCAAAATCCCCAAATCTGTCCCCAGCTCTGACCCACCCCCGGCCTGAGACCCTCCCAAATCTGACTCCAAATCTGCCCCCCAAAACCCCCCAGAACTGCCCCCTTTTCTGCCCCCCACCCTGACCCCCCGTGCCCCCCAGCTCTGGCTCAAGGCTCTGCGGGTCCTGCCCCTCCCTGCCCCCCGGGGGTCCCCGAGTGCTGCCTCCCGGGTCACGGTGACCCCCTGCGCCTGCACATCGACCAGGTGGGGGCCGGGGGGCACGGGGCTTGGGGGTCCTGGGGGAGGGGGTTTGGGGAGTCACGGTGACCCCCTCGCCTGCACATCGACCAGGTGGGGGCGGGGGGCACGGGGTCTGAGGGAGTCCTGGGGGAGAGGGGTTTGGGGGTGTTCGAGGGGGAGAGCTCGAGGCTGTGTTTAGGGGAGTGTTTGGGTGGTTTTGGGAGTGGTTTTGGGAGGTGTTTGGGCTGTTTTTGGGCTGGTTTTGGGGTGGTTTTGGGGGGTGTTTGGGCTGGTTTTGAAGTGTTTGGGCTGGTTTTGGGGTGTTTTGGGGGTGTTTGGGCTGTTTTGGGGTGTTTTTGGGGGTGTTTGGAGCTGTTTTTGAGGGTGTTTTTGTGGGGTGTTTGGGCTGTTTTTGGCGGTCTCACGGTGTGCTTGCCCCCCAGGGCAGCTGATTTTCCTCTCAGGGGATTTTAGCCAGCGCTTCATCGCCACCTGAGCCCCCCAGGACCCCCCAGGACCCCCCCCCCAGTACCGCTTGTGCACGGGAGGGAGGGAGAGCGGGAGGGGAGTAGCTGGTGTTGGGGAGTGGGCACGGCCATTTTGGGGGTCCCCTCACTGTCCCCCTCCGTCACTTTTGCAGCCCCCCGGGATCAGGGGACCCCCCTGGCCGAGCTGCCCCCGAGCGAGGACCCCGAAACAGAGACCCCCCGATCTACTTCCGGTGGGACTGGGGACACTGGGGAGCACTGGGAGGGGGACACGGGGCAGTGGGAGGGACAGCTGTCCCCGTGGCCTTTGGGGGCTGTCCCCAGGGCAGTTCCCGGCTGACAGCGCTGTCCCCATCTGTCCCTGTCCCTGTCCTTGTCCCTGTGTCTGTCCCTGTCCCTGTCCCATCCTGTCCCATCCCTGTCCCTGTCCCTGTCCCTGTCCCTGTCCTTGTCCCTGTCCCATCCCTGTCCCTGTCCCTGTCCCTGTCCCTGTCCCTGTCCCTGTCCCTGTCCCTGTGTCTGTCCCATCCCTGTCCCTGTCCCTGTCCCTGTCCCTGTCCCTGTCCTGTCCTGTGTCTGTGTCTGTCCCTGTGTCTGTCCCTGTCCCTGTCCCATCCCTGTCCCTGTCCCTGTCCCTGTCCCTGTCCCTGTCCCATCCCTGTCCCATCCCATCCCTGTCCCTGTCCCATCCCTGTCCCTGTCCCTGTCCCATCCCTGTCCCTGTCCCTGTCCCTGTCCTTCCCTGTCCCTGTGTCTGTCCCTGTCCCTGTCCTTGTCCCTGTGTCTGTCCCTGTCCCTGTCCCATCCCTGTCCCATCCCTGTCCCTGTCCCTGTCCCTGTCCCTGTCCCTGTCCCATCCCTGTCCCATCCATCCCTGTCCCTGTCCCATCCCTGTCCTGTCCCTGTCCCATCCCTGTCCCTGTCCCTGTCCCTGTCCCTGTCCCTGTGTCTGTCCCTGTCCCATCCCTGTCCCATCCCTGTCCCTGTCCCTGTCCCATCCCTGTCCCCAGCGAGTTCCGCTTCACCGCCGATGTCCCCGTCTGGCTCGACTATCGCGGCAAGCGCGTCACCATGGAGCAGGTGACAGGGCGGGGCCGGGGTGACAGCGCCACAGCCACTGTCCCCAGGGCATCCCCAGTAACCCTGTCCCCCCCCGTCCCCTCCCTGTCCCCAGGGCGCCCTGGCCGGGATCCTGATCGGGCTCGCGCGGCTCAACTGCTCCCAACTGCGGCTGAAGCGGCTGTGCCACCGCCAGGGGTGGGACAGGGGACACTGGGGACACTGGGGGGACACTGGGGACACTGAGGGGACGGGGGGGGGCAGTGGGACGGGGGGCACAATGGGGACAGTGGGGGGACACTGGGGACAGTGGGACAGGGAGACAAAGGGGCGGTGGGGCCTGGAAATGCTTCGTGTCCCCAGAGTCACCATTCCCGTGTCCCCCCTGTCCCCCGTGTCCCCCCCGTCCCCGCAGGCTGCTGGGGCTCGGCCGGGTCGTGTCCTACGCGGTGTCCGAGTGGCTCCGGGACATCCGGTGTCACCAGCTGCCGGGGCTGCTGGGCGGGGTGGCCCCGGTGCACGCGGTGCTGCGGCTCTGTGAGTGTCCCCCGCGCCCCAGCGCCGCCGGTGTCCCCATGTCCCTGTCCCTGTCCCTGTCCCCATGTCCCTGTCCCCACGTCCCTGTCCCCACGTCCCTGTCCCCATGTCCCTGTCCCCATGTCCCTGTCCCCACGTCCCTGTCCCCACGTCCCTGTCCCCATGTCCCTGTCCCTGTCCCTGTCCCCACGTCCCTGTCCCCACGTCCCTGTCCCCATGTCCCTGTCCCTGTCCCCTCAGGGCGCGCTCTGCGGGACCTGCTGCTGCTGCCGCTGCTGGGGGCGGGCCCCGGGGGGGTGACGCGGGGGGTGACCCGCGGTGTCACCGCCCTCGGGGCCGCCTCGGCCAGCGCGGCCATCGGGCTGGGGGCGCGGCTGCTGCGGGCGCTGCAGGTGGGGCCCCGAAACCGCCCCGGGACCCCCCAGAATCCCCGCCCGGGGTGTCGGGGGTCCCCGCTGTGTGCGGGGGCTCCGGGCCTGACCTCTGCCCCCCCCAGGCTCTGGCCGAGGCCCTCTATGGACTCGTGGCCCCCCCGGGACCCCCCCGGCTCCTCGCGGCGCCCCCGGAGCCCCGGGGCCAGCGGCACCTGCGCCCCCCAGTACGGACCAGTAGGGACCAGTATGGCCGGGCTGGGGAGGGGGGGCGGTTTGGGGTCGGGGGGATCCCGGTATGGGCTGGGGGCGGAGGGGCTCCCAGTGTTCCCCAGTCTGGGGTCGGGGGGAGCCCCGTGCCCCCCAGTACCCCCAGTACCCCCAGTACCCCCAGTACCCCCCCCGTTTCTCTCCCCAGCGCGCCCCCGGAACGAGGAGCGGCCCCGCCCCCACCGAGGGAACGGGGGGGCCCCGTCCCCCCCCGCGGCCCCGCCCCCAATAAACTGGGAGAGACTGGTTCTTACTGGGAGAGACTGGCTCTTACTGGGATTGGGGCTGGTTCTTACTGGGATTGGGGCTGGTTCGTACTGGGATTGGGGCTGGTTCGTACTGGGGCCGGGACTGGTTCGTACTGGGATTGGGGCTGGTTCTTACTGGGATCGGGGGCTGGTTCTTACTGGGATCGGGGCTGGTTCTTACTGGGGCCGGGACTGGTTCGTACTGGGATCGGGACTGGTTCTTACTGGGGGCGGGGCTGGTTCGTACTGGGATTGGGGCTGGTTCAGTACTGGGGCCAGGACTGGTTCATACTGGGATCGGGGCTGGTTCTTACTGGGGGCAGGGGCTGGTTCGTACTGGGATTGGGGCTGGTTCATTACTGGGATTGGGGCTGGTTCTTACTGGGATTGGGGCTGGTTCGTACTGGGATTGGGGCTGGTTCTTACTGGGATTGGGGCTGGTTCGTACTGGGAGGGTCGGGGGGCGGAGCTCGCGCGCCGCGGGGGGCGGAGCAGACGAGGCGGCCCCGCCCTGTGACGTCACAACAACGCGCGTGTCGTCATCGCTCTGCGTCGCGCGAGGAGCGCGCGGGACGGCGCCGGTCGGTGGGGGGAGGGGGCGGGGGAGGGGTCCCCGGGTGGGGGAGGGGCCGTAACTGCCCTGGGGGGAGCTCAGGGGGTCCCAGTACGGCCCCAGTTGGGGGCTCAGGGGTTCCCAGTACGGCCCAGATGGGGCTCAGGAGGTCCCAGTACGGCCCAGTTGGGGCTCAGGGGGTCCCAGTACGGCCCAGTTGGGGCTCAGGGGGTCCCAGTACGGCCCAGTTGGGGCTCAGGGGTTCCCAGTTCGGCCCAGTTTGGGGGCGGGGCGATCCCGGGGTGGCAGGGGGGGCTCAGGGGGGTCCCAGGGTGGGCACTGGGGACACCGGGGACACTGGGGACACTCGGGGCCGCCCGCAGGGATGAGCAGCGACCTGGACGTGTTCGTGGGGAACACGACGCTGATCGATGAGGAGGTGTACAGGCTGTGGCTGGACGGGCACTCGGGTACGGCCGGGGCCTGGGGACACCTGGGCACGGCTGGGACACGTTTGGGACGGCTGGGACACACCTGAGCACACCTGGGGGCTGCGCGGTGTCCCCGGTGTCCCCAGTGTCCCCAGTGTCCCCAGTGTCCCCAGTGTCCCCGTCCCTGTCCCGCAGTGGCCGAGGCGGTGGCGCGCCGCCTGCGCGGGGGGGTCCTGGAGCGCGAGGGCACCTCGGTGGCCGTGCTGCAGAGCGACACCCGCGACCACTACCGCACCTTCCAGATGCTGGAGCGGCTGCTGCACGCCCCGCCGCGGCTGCTGCAGCAGCTGCTCTTCCAGATCCCCCGAGCGGCAGGCGCTGCTCGTGCAGCGGTACTGGGGGCACTGGGGGCACTGGGGCACTGGGGGGCAGTGGGGGGCAATGGGGGGCAATGGGGGGACTGGGGGGACAATGGGGGGCACTGGGGGGCAGTGGGGACACTGGGGGGGGCAATGGGGGACACTGGGGGACTGGAGAGGGACAATGGGGGACAATGGGGACACTGGAGGGACTGGGGAGGCAATGGGGACACTGGGGGGACTGGGGACACTACAGGGACTGTCTGCGGGGCAATGGGGAGACTGGGCGGGACGGGGGGCACTTGGGGGGGACTGGGGAGTACTGGGGGGGACTGGGCAGGACTAGGGGGCTGGGGACACTGGTACTGGGGACACTGGGGGACTGGGGGACACTGGGGGGCAATGGGGATACTGGGGACACTGGTACTGGGGACACTGGGGACACTGGGGGGCATCGGGGGAAGCAGCCCAGGGGGCTCGGGCACAGTTCAGGAGCAGATTTTGGGGGCTCGGGGGCGGTTTTGGGATCCCCTCAGTTTCGGGAGACCTTCAAGTTTTGGGATTTCCTCGCTCATTTCTGGGCTCTCTCCCCGGTGCCGGGTGCCCAGGTACTACGCCGACGAGAAGCTGGCCGGGAGCTGCTGGGCAAGAAACTCTCCAAGGGCACCAAGAAGGAGCTGGACGAGGTCAGCGCCACTCGAGGTCGGGATCGCAGCTGCCGCCCGCCAGGTCGCGACCCCAGAGGCGGGGAGGAAATCCCAAAAATGGGGGAGGAAATCCTGAAATCAGGGGGAAGGGAAACGGGGGAGAAACACCAAAAACAGGGAAAACCCCAAAAACGGGGGGAAAGGGTAAAGGGAGGAACCCAAAACCAGGAGGAAAATCCCCCAAAACGGGGGAGCCTTGGCTCGTGGAGGGCTGGTCCTGCTGGGGGTTGCCTGGGGAGGAGGGCTCAGGGGGTTTTTCGCGGGTCCTGGGGGGATTTGGGGCGCTGACTCCTCCTGCCCCCCAGTTTGACAACTTCAAGAGGGTTTTCAAGGTGGGAGGGCTACGGGGGCCCTGGCCGAGAACATCCAGCAGCTGTTCCTGCTGCGCCCCCTGGCCAGTGGGTCTGGGGGCACAGCAGGGGGGCGAGGGAGGGGCCTCGGGGGGCCGGGACCCCCCAGAGGGGGCAGAGGGGGTCCCTGAGGGGGTCTCGAGGGGGCTCAGGAGGGGCTGGCGTTGTTGGGGGGTTTTGGGGTGCAGGTGACATCTGCAGGGGGGGGTTGGGAGAGTTGGGGGAGGAGATCTGGGGGGGGTTCAGGGGGTTTGGGGGGGGTTCAGGGACCGGGTTTGGGGCAGTTTGGGGGGTTCCCTCGGAGGCCGGGGACCCTGACCCCCAGAATTCCCCCCAGGAACTCTGCCCGCCATCGTGTTCTTCGCCAACAGCCGCTCGAGGCAGACAGCGGCGCCTGCAGTTCCTGAGCTTCGCCGACTTCGCCGCCTGCGCCCAGAGCATGATGGGGCACTGGAGCCAGGGGGCGCTGGGTGTGCCGGGACCCCCGAACCCCGGGACCCCCATAGCCCCCGACCCCCTGACCCCCCGTCCTTGCAGGCGCCCGAGGCGGCCGAGCCCGGCGGGGACCTGCCCAAGTCCTTCCTGCAGGACCTGAAGGAGCTCAAGGTGCTGGTGGCCGACAAGGACCTGCTGGACCAGCACAAGAGGTGACACCCCAAAACCGGACACCCCTCACTGGGGCACCCCTCACTGGGACACCCCTCACTGGGGACACCCCACACTGGGGACACCACAAAACACGACACCCCAAAATGCGACACCCCTCACTGGGGACAGCCCTGAGGAGCCATCCCCAAAATGGGGACAGTAAAATCAGGGACAGCCCAAGAACGGGTACCCCAAACCCTGTGGGGCACCCCAAAACCGGGCTCACCTCCACAGGGACACCCCCAGACTGGTGGATGGCCCCCAAAATCGGGTGGGGCCCCCCAGATTGCTGGGTCCTGCCCAGTTCCCTGGGACCCCTCAGGCTTCATCTCTGCAAAGCCTTGGATACCCCAAACCTCTCCAGTGCCCCCAAAACCCCCAGTTCCCCCCTAAACCCTGGGAGCTCTGGGCCCTGGGGGTCCCGGTTCAGGGTCCCCAGGCCCCTAACTACCCTCCCCCAGCCTGGTGTGCTCTCGGCCTAGGTGGAAGATCTCGGTCTACAACGAGCTCGAGGCCAACTTCAAGGTGGAGCCCCCAAAACAGGGTGTCCCAAGGGGAGGGGCCTCCCAAATCCCTGGGGTCTGCTTGAAGGGGGGACCAAATCCTGGGACCCCCTAAAATCGGAGGAACCCCTGGGCACATTTTGTGGGCCGAGAAGGTTGGAGGGGGAGATTCTCATCACTGGGGTCCCCCCTGGGGAGGAATTGAGGGATGGGGGGTCCCCAAAACCCTGAGGCGCCCGAGGTCCTGCATCTCTTTCTGGGGGGTTCTGGGGGTCCCCCAAACTCCCTGGAGTCTCCCCGAAATTACGGGTCCTGGGGTTGGGGGCTCCAGGGGATGGTCTTGGGGTTGGGGGCTCCTGGGGAGGGTCCCAGGGTTGGGGAGCCCCTGGGGGAGAGTCCCAGGGCTAGGGGGCCCTGGGGGAGGAGTCCCAGGGTTGGGGGCCCCTGGGGGGAGGGTCGGGGTTGGGGAGGTCCCCAGCTGCCCCTGTGCCCCAGGCTGTCCCGAGCTGGTGAGCGTGGGCGAGGAAGCTGACCCACGCCAGCGACGTTCGGGATTTCTTCGTGGACCTGGTGGAGAAGGTGAGGGGGACCCAGAAAGTCCCGGGGACTCCTGGGCTGGGACTCCCCTAAACCGGGCCCCCCCCCGGGTTTGGGGGTCCCGCAGGTGATCGAGCCCTGCCGCTCCGACAAGTGGAGCCAGGGGGACCTCTTGGCTCTTCCTGAGCCAGTACACAGCGGCGCTAGCGGAGCCTGCGGGCTTCAGGTGAGACCCCGGCTGGGAACCCCCAAATCCCCCTCGGGGGACCCCCAAAGCCAGCGCAGGGCGGAGCTGGCTCAGGCACAGGACAGGGCTCCCACCGTCGGCTCAGATCCTGCAGGCACCGGCGCAATGGGGGCCTTCAGCTAGCCTTGATCAGCGCCTGCCTGCCGCGCATGTACCACGACTGAGCAGGGACGGCGGAACCGGGACAGCCCCAAAAACTGAGACAGCCCCAAAAAGCAGGACAGCGGAACCGGGACAGCGAAACCGGCACCCCCAAAAACTGAGACAGCCCCAAAACCAGGACAGCCCGAAAACTGGCACCCCAAAAAGCGGGACAGCCAAAAACTGAGACAGCCCCAAAAAGCGGGACAGCCCCAAACCCGGCACCCCAAAAGAGCAGGGACAGCCCAAAGACGGGACAGCCCAAAGAGCAGGCACCCCAAAACTGAGACAGCCCCAAAAGCCGGGACAGCCCCAAAAGCCAGCACCCCAAAAAGCTGAGACAGCCCCAAAAGCAGGACAGCCCCAAAGTCGGGACAGCCCCAAAACCGGCACCCCAAAACTGGGGACAGCCCCAAAAGCAGGGACAGCCCCGAGCAGGACAGCCCAAACCCGGCACCCCAAAAAACTGAGACAGCCCAAAAGCAGGACAGCCCCGAAACCCGGGACAGCCCCAAACCCGGCACCCCAAAAAGCCCGAGACAACCCCAAAAGCAGGACAGCCCCAAAATCGGGACAGCCCCAAAACCCGGGCACCCCAAAGACGGGACAGCCCATGAGAGCAGGGACAGCCCCAAAAACTGAGACAGCCCAAAAGCGGGACAGCCCGGCTGGCACCCCAAAAAACTGAGACAGCCCCAAAAGAGCAGGGACAGCCCGAAACTGAGCACCCAAAAGCCGGGACAGCCCCAAAACCGGGACAACCCCAAAAAGCTAGGAGCAGCCCCAAAAGCAGGACAGCCCCAAACCTGGCACCCCAAAGCAGGGACAGCCCGAGGACAGCCCACAAAAACCAGGACCCCAAAACCCGGCACAACGAAAGGCAGAGAGCCAACACCCCAAAAACCTGATACCCCACAGGGACATGACCCCAAATACTGGCACCTTTGCCCTGGGAAATGGGAGAAAGGATCAGGGATCTGCAATGCCTCTCCCAAAACAGGATACCCCAAAAATGGGGCAGCCTCCAAATATGGGACTCCAAAAGGGCGGGGAGGTCCGAAAACCCGTCTGGCTGAGGATGGAGCATCAACATCCCAAAATTTGGAGTATTTGAAGTCTGGGGATCCTCCGGAAATGGGGACCATGAGCACCTGGACAAACCCCAGAGGGGTCAGGAGCAGCAGCACACCCAAAATCAGGACCCCACAACTGAACCACATGGCTGAGCTCCCTAAAGCGGGGGTGTCTGGCAACTCGAGGGACCCCCAAAATGGAAACCCCACACATGGAGCACGCCCTCCCGTGTGACTCAAAAAGGGTCAATAAGAGCTGGAAACGGAGCTGAACTTTGTGGGGGGGCATTTGTGGCCAGGGGTGGGAGCGGAGTGGGTTTGGGGTGGGAGAAGACAAGGTAGTGGAGGACCCCCAAAATCTCAGGCAGGGACTGAGGTCCCAAGAGGCTCTTTGCCGAGAGTGGGGGAGGTCGAGCTAAGAGCTCAGGAGGGAGGGTAGGGCACAGGGCGGGTCCCCAAAATCTGCAAGTGAGGAGGGGAGGTCTGGAGGTACGAATCTTGGGGGCGGGAATAAAAGGGAGGGCATTGAGGGATGGGGAGGGAGCCCTCTCACGCTCAGGGAGCCCATTTTTTGAGAGCCAAAACAGCAGGAGAGCCGAGTGAGGCCACGATTTTGCGCGCGCCATCCACCCCACTCGCGGGGCAGATTCCCCGTCTCCCACAGGGACGCCCCTCCCCTCGAACGCAGCAGCGAGCGTCCCGAGATGTCGAGGGGCTCCCGGAGGGCTGGGCACCGCCGGGGGCTGCAGGGTTCGGAGTGACCGCCTCTACAGCGCAATGGGCTCGCTGCTCCTCCTCCTCTTCCTCGGCGCCACCGTGGCCCCGCGGCCCCCCGGACCCGGAGGAGCTCGAGGATTACGCGGTGGGGAAGAGGAAATTTGCGGGGGGCGCGGGGGGTCCTGCTCCTCCTCCCAAAACCTTTCTCTCCCCTGTACACTGAGTCCCCCTCCCAAAACTCCTTGGCCCCTCCCCCAGTCCCAAACTTCTGGAGCTGGTTATGGGGGAGGGGCTGTGAGGAATGGGGTCGTTTCTGCGCGTCGTGTGTGTGACCCCTCCTCGCAGGAGTCGCAGCGATGGGTAGGCCGAGTGGGACCCCGGAAACCGAGGCACCTGCAAAGGGTGAGGCTGAGATTTCAGAGTCCTCTACATGTGT
>JAPFBE010000309.1:0-67414 GCA_034336665.1 Luscinia megarhynchos | reverse complement strand
AACTTTCCCCAAAATCCCTAATTTAAAATAATCCCTCAAAGCCTCCAAATATAAAAATTCCTCCCCAAGATCCCAAAGATCGAAGAACTGGCCAAGGCCACAAAATGGCTCCAAGGTCACAGGAATCATCCCCAAGATCACAAGGCAAAGGTCCCCAAGGCCATCCAAAGTCCTAAGGCTACAAGGCGTCACAAAGGCCCATCAAAGTATAAAGAACACAAGTCGAAAGATCTCCGAGTTCGGAAGGCGTCCAAAGTCACAGAAAGTCCCAAGATGCAAAGGCCCTCTAGAAAGAGTTTACTGAGTCGAGTCTCCAGGGATTCAGAATGGAAAGATGGTCAGTCGGAGGTCACTGAAAAATGGGAAAATTTGGGATTTTCAGCTGTTTCTCCATTGAAGATTCCCCGAAAAATCCCCAGATTTCCCACTTGAGGTTTGGGAATAACAACGGGGAAGGTTTGGGAAAAATGAGATGGGCATCCGGGAGTTGGGGAAAATTTGGGAATTTCATCCTGTAATTAAAAAAAGAAAAATGGGATTCCATTGGAAACAATCCTAAAAATCCCACAAGAATCCAAGAATCCAAAGCTCCCCAAAATTGAAAAGAATGCCCCAAAATGTATCAAGAGCCTGAAAGATCAGGAAAGAGCCCCAAAGTCCCCAAGGCCTCAAAGGGTGAAAAGTCCCCAAGGTTCTTTAAAGATCGGAAAGGTTAAATGGAAAAGGCCCCAAAAGGTTCCCAAAGATCCCCAGGTTTCAGGGTTTTCCACATAATCACAGAGTCAAGGTTGGATCACTTGCGGCGTTCCAGTAAAGATTCCCCGTTTGGAGTTGTTTGGGAATCTTGGAATCATCCTGTCCCTTTGGATCAGAGACCAGGGAATGAAATTCCAGGTGGGAATGAGATTCCAGGTGGAATTGGGAATTCAGATGGAAATGAAATTCCTGAGTGGGAGTGGGAGCCAGATTGAGATTGGGATTCCCGAGATTGGAGATGAAGGATTCCAGGTGGAATGAGGGAATTCCAGGTGGGAATGGGAATTCCGAGGTGGGAATGAGATTCCAGGTGGGAATGAAATTCAGGTGGGAATAAGAATTCCAGGTGGGAATAGGGAATTCCAAGGTGGAATAAGGAGTCCAGGTGGGGTGAGAATTCCAGGTGAGATGGGGAATTCCAGGTGGGGTGGGAATTCCAGGTGGGGTGGAGATTCAGGTGGGAGTGGGAATTCAGGTGGAATGAGGAGTCCAGGTGGGAATGAGGAATTCCAGGTGGGAATGAGGAATTCAGGTGGGGGACAGAATTCCGGGTGGGAATGAGGAATTCAGGTGGGAATGAGAATTCCAAGGTGGGAATTGAGGGAATTCCAGGTGGGAATGAGAATTCCAGGTGGGAACCAGAGTGCAGGTGGGAGTGGGAAATTCAGGTGGGGTGAAGAATTCCAGGTGGGAATGAGAATTCCAGGTGGAGTGGGAATTCCAGGTGGGGTGGGGGAATTCCAGGTGGGAATGAAAATTCCAGGGGAATTGGGGAATTCCAGATGGGGTGGAGGGAATTCCGGGTGGGGAATTGGGGAATTCAGATGGGAGGTGGAGGGAATTCCAGGTGGGGTGGGGAATTCAGATGGGGTGGGAATTCCAGAATAGAATTCCAGGTGGGAATAAATCCAGGTGGAATGGGGGAATTCAGGTGGGAATGAGAAATTCCAGGTGGGAATAGGGAATTCCAGGTGGGAATGGGGGAATTTCAAGAATTAGGAATTCCAGGGTAGAATTAAGAATTCCAGGTGGGAATGGGGCTGATCCTGAGGAGGGATTTAGAGGCCATTCCAGAAGGATTTTGGGATTGGAATCCAGAATTCCAGGTGGGATTGAGGAATTAAAAGGTGGGAATGGGGCTGATCCCAAGAGATTTGAGGCTGGAAAATTGGGGAGCTTCCAGGTGAGGAATGGAGATCCACCTGGAGCCATTCTGGGGGTGGGAGCCATTCCTGGGGGATTAGAGTCTGGAGTGGGAAATTTGAACCCAGAATTTAGGAATTCCCAGAATTCCCGTTTTTCCGTACTCCTGGGCTGTGCGGTGCCCAGGCACCAGCAGAAGCTCCTGAGGCTGATCCCAACCCCATTTCTAGAGTTGGGGCCATTCCTGGGGGATTTGGGGCCGTTCTCAGTGGTTGGGGCCATTCCTGAAGAGTTGGGGTCTGGAGTGGGAAATTCGGGAACCCAGAATTTGGGAATTCCTGGAATTCATTATTCCTGAATCTGTGCATGTTGCCCAGGCACCAGCAGAGAGCTCTTGGGGCTGATCCCAACCCCATTCCTGGGGGATTTGGGAATACCATTCCTGTAGAAGTTTGGGGTCTGGAGTAGGAAATTTAGGAACAAAAGTTCAGGAATTCCCAGAATTCCCACTCTCCTGGAGCTGTGCCGGGTGCACAGCTTGGAAGAGCTCCTAGGGCCTGATCCCAACCCCATTCCTGGCAGATTTGGGGCCAGCCATTCCTGGGGGAGTCAGGGTCTGGAGTGGGAAATATGGGAACCCAAAGGTTGGGAATTAGGAATTCACAGTCCCATTGCTCCTGGAAGTGTACTTACAGTGGCCAGGCTGGTATTAGAGGCTCCTGGGAATGATCCCAACTCCATTCCCTGGGGATTTAGGAGCCATTCCTGGGGGATTTGGGGTCTGGAGTGAAATTTGGGAACCAAATTTGGGGGTCCTGGAATTTATTTCCGTCCTCCTGGATCTGTACACGAGGGTGCCCAGAAGCGGCAGAGGCTCCTAAGGGCTGATCCCAACCCCATTCCTAGGGGATTTGGGGCATTCCTGCAAAGTTTGGGGCCATTCCTGGGGGAGATTAGGGGTCTGGAGTGGGAGAATTTGGGAACCCAAGGTTGGGAATTCCCAGAATTCCCGTTTTCTGTACTCCTGGAGGTGTGCGGTCTTGGCTGGTAGAGGCTCCTGGGGGCTGATCCCAACCCATTCCTGTGAATTGGGGCCATTCCTGGGGGGATTTGAGGCCCATTCCTGGGGAGGGATTTGGGGTCTGGGTAGAGTGGGAACCCAAATTTGGGGATTCATAAATTCCCATTTTGTCTCCCTGGATCCTGTGGTGCCCAGAGCCGGCCCAGAGCTCCTGGGGCTGATCCCAACCCCATTCCTGGGGAATTTGGGGCCATTCCTGAGGGTAGGGTCTGGGTGGGAAATTTGAACAAATTTGGGAATTTAGGAATTCCTGGAATTCCATTACTCCTGGATCTGTGCCCGCGGTGCCCAGGCTGGCAGAGGCTCCTAGGGCTGATCCCAACCCTGGGGGATTTGGGAGCCCGTTCCTGGTGGATTTGGGGCCATTCCTGGGGATTTGGGGTCTGGAGTGTGGAGGTGGGAACCCAGAATTTGGGGAATCTCGCCGAAATTCCGCTTTCTCCGCTACTCCTGGAGGTGTGCGCAGACGGGCTGGTGGCCGAGGTAGAGCGCCTGCTGATCCCAACCCCATTCCTGAGGGATTTTGCCATTCCTGGGGATTTCGCTATTCCTGGGGGATTTAGGGGTCTGGAGTGGGAAAATTTGGGAACCCAAAGGCTGGGAATCTCCAGGAATTCCCGTGTTTTCACGTACTCCTGGAGTGTGCACGGTGGCCAGGCTACTGGTAGAGGCTCCCTTGCTGATCCCAACCCCATTCCTGGGGGATTTTGGGGCCATTCCTGGGGATTTGGGGCCATTCCTGGGGATTTGGGGTCTGGGTGGGAAAATTTGGGGAACCCAAAGGTTGGGAATTCCCTGGAATTCCCCTGCTTCCCGCTCCTGAGGTGGCACGGTGCCCAGGCACGCAGAGGCTCCTGGGCTGATCCCCAACCCCATTCCTGAGGGAGTTTGGGGCCATTCCTGGGATTTGGGGTCTGGAGTGGGAAAATTTGGGAACCCCGTAGAATTTGAGAATTCCTGGAATTCCTGTGACTCCTGGATCTGTGCACGGTGCCCAGGCACTGTAGAGGCTCCTGAGGCTGATCCCAACCCCATTCCTGGGGATTTGCCGCTCCTGGGGATTTTGGGCCATTCCTGGGGATTCGGGTCTGGGTGGGGAAATTTAGGAACCCAAAGGTTGGGAATTCCCAGGAATTCCCTGTTTTTCCGTACTCTCTGGAGGTGTGTGCCTGGTGGCCAGGCTCCGAGGAGGCTCCTGGGGCTGATCCCAACCCCATTCCAGATTTTCGCCATTCCTGGGGGATTTCGTCTGGAATGGGGAAATTTTGGGAACCCAGAATTTGGGAATTCCCAGGAATTCCTGCTTTTCATGACTCTGGAGGTGTGCACGTGGCCAGGCAGTAGAGGCTCTGTCTGCTGGTCGGGGTGGAAGCCGCCTTGGTGAAGTAAACGTGGACGAGATGGAGCCGCTCCTCTGCACACTCTGGGGAAAAATGGGGAAAAAGGTTGGGAAAGTCATGCGGGGAAAAATATGGGGAGACAGGTTGGGAGAAAATCACTGGGAAATATGGGGAAAAAGGCTGTGGGAAAAACAATGGGAAGTGGGGAAATCATGGGAGAAAAATGGAAAAAACTCACAGGAAAAAGGAAAAGGTTGGGAAAATTATGGGGAAAATATGGGAAAAATCTAGGGAAAATCATGGCAAAAATAATGGGAAGGATATGTGGAAAAAGGTTGGGAAAAAACACAGGGGAAATATGGGAAAAGCTCGAGGAAAAATGTTGGGAAAATCATGGGGAAAATCATGGGAAAAAGAATGGGAAAATCTCATGAAAAAATGGGAAAAAAATGGGGGGAAGATTAGGAAAAATCTCATGAAAAAATGGGAAAAAAATGGGGAAGGTTGGGAAAAATCACAGGGGAAATATGGGAAAAAGCTCAGGAAAAAAATGGGAAAACATGAGAAAATCATGGAGACAATCTCAGGAAAAATGTTGGGAAAAATCACGGATGGGAAAAAAATGGGGGAAAGGTTGGGAAAATCACCAGGGGAAATATGGGAAAAAGGTTGGGAAAAAATGGGGAAATCATGGGGAAAATGATGAGGAAAAATTATGGGAAAATCTCAGGAAAAAAATGGGGAAAAATGGGGAGGGAAGGTTGGGAAAATCACAGAAAATATGGGAAAAAGCTCAGGAAAACATGGGAAAAAATAATGAGAAAATCTCAGGAAAATGTTGGGAAAATCATGGGATGGGAAAAACAGGGGAAAAAGGTTGGGAAAATCATAGGAAAAATATGGGAAAAGCTTGGGAAAACGATGGGGAAAAATCTATGGGAAAAGAATGGGGATGTGAGGAAAAAGGGTGGGAAAAATCACAGCCGGAAAAATGGGAAAAATCTCAGGAAAATGTTGGGAAAATCACGGAAAAAAATGGGAAAAATGGGGGAAAAAAAAGGGAAAAGGTCAGAAAAATCACAGAGAAAAACCGAAAAAGCCAGAAAAAGGTGGAAAAAATCAGGAAAAAAGGAAAAATCTCGGAAAATCACAGGAAAGAAAAAGGAAAAAAAGGGAAAAGGTTGGGGAAAAATCATGGGAAAAAAATTGGAAAAACTCGGGAAAAAGATTGGGAAAAATCGTAGGAAAAAAATGGGGAAAATCGCCAGGAAAAGATTGGCAAAATCAAGGGGAAAAAGGGAAAATCTTGGGAAACGGTTGGGGAAAAAAACAGAAAAGGTCGGAACATCACAGAAAAAAATGAGAAAAAACCTTGGAAAAAAGGTCAGGAAAATCATGGAAAACAGGAAAAAAAGCCAGGAAAAAGGTCGGGAAAAATAATGGGAATAAAAGGAAAAAATCTCCAGGAAAAAGGTTGGGAAAATCATGGAAATAAAATAGGAAAAGCTCAGGAAAAAGTTTGAGAAAAATCACAGGGAAAAAAAAGTGAAAAAGGTCAGGGAAAAATAATGGGAAAAAAAATAGGAAGATCTTGGGAAAAATTGGGAAATCATGGGGAAAAAGGGGAAAATCTCGAAAAAGGTGGGAAAAATCAAGGGGAAAAAAAACAGGCAAAGGACCCAAAATCCCTCTGAACGCTCCTAAAATCCCCCATTCCCACCTGAATCTCCTTTTTCCCAACCCCAAATCTCCATTTTCAGACCCTAAATCCCAAAAATCCCAATCCCAAATCTCCATTTTCAGACCCCAATCCCCAATTCCTTGACCTCCTAAATCTCTTGGGGAACTCCCAAAACCCCCGACTCGAATCCCCTTTTCCCCAACCCCAAATCTCAATCCCCTGACCCCAAAATCCCCACTCCCAGACCCCAAATCCCCATTTTTAGACTCCAAATCCCAAAATGCCAATCCCAAATCCCAAAATCCCAAATCCCCTTAATCCCCACCTGGGAGATGTCCACCTCCCCCGAAAGTGCTCACAGCTCACAGAATTCCCTTTTTCCCAACCCCAAATCCCATTCCCAGATCCCAAACCCCTCATTCCCGACCCCAAATCCCAAAATCCCAATCCCAAATCCACATTTTCAGATTCCAACTCCCCAAAATTCCCAAAATTCCCTGATTCCCACCTGGGAGATGTCCACTTCCCCGAGTGTTCTCAGAGTACCCATCTGATCCACATTCCCAGACCCAAATCCCAATTCCCTGACCCCAAATCCCAAAAATCCCAATCCCAAAATCCCAAAATCCCAAAATCCCAATCCCAAATCCCTCTAATCCCCACCTGGGAGATGTCCACCTCCCCCGAAGTGCTCTCGAGGCACCCATCGTGATCCCCATTCCCAGATCCTTAATCCCAAATCCCAAAATCCCAAACCTCACACTCTGACCCTAAATCCCAAAATCCCAATCCCTAAAATCCCTAAATTCCAAAATCCCAACTCTAAATCCACATTTTCAGATCCCAAATCCCCTAATCCCCACCTGGGAGATGTCCACTTCCCCAGAGTGCTCAGAGCACCCATCGGATCCCCATTCCCATACCCAAATCCCAATTCCCTGACCCCAAATCCCAAAATCCCAATCCCAAATCCACATTTTCAGATCCCAGATCCCCTAAAAATTCACAAAATTCCCCAAATCCCACCTGGGAGATGTCCACTTCCCCAGTGCTCATGAGGCACCCTGCCGGATCCCCATTCCCTAGACCCCAAATCTCAATTCCCAGACCCAAATCTCACCCTTGACCCCAAATCCCAAAATCCCAATCCCAAAAATCCCAAATCCCAAAAATCCCAATCCCAAATCCCCAATTCCCACCTTGGAATGACCACTCGAAAAGTGCTCTATAGCACCCGGCTGGATCCCCCATTCCCTGACCCCCCAAACCCTCACTCCCAGATCCAAACTCCCCATTCCCAGATCCCAAAACCCTCAATTCCCTTGACCCCAAATCCCAAAATCCCAATCCCAAATCCACATTTTCAGATCCCAAATCCCCAAAATTCCCCCCTTAAAATCCCCTTTAAGCTCCCCACCTGAGATGTCCACCTCCCCCAGTGCTCAGAGTGCACCCATCGGATCCCCCTTCCCAGACCCCCAAATCTCAATTCCCCAGATCCCAAACCCTCAATTCCCTGACCCCTAAATCCCAAAAATCCCAATCCCAAATCCACATTTTCAGATCCCAAATCCCCCAAAATTCCCCTAAAAATCCCCATCCCTACCTGAGATGTCCATCTCCCCTGAGTGCCTCATGAGCACCCATCGGGATCCCCCATTCCCTAGACCCCAAATCTCACTCCCAGGTCCCAAATCTCAATTCCCAGATCCCAAATCTCAATTCCCTGACCCCCAAATCCCAAAATCCCAATCCCCAAATCCACATTTTCAGATCCCAAATCCCCAAAAATTCCCCTAATTCCCACCTGGGAGATGTCCACCTCCCGAGTGCTCAGTAGGCACCCGTCAGCTGCTCGCCAGCATGGTCCAGTCCCCAGATCACCAGGTCCCGCTTCTGCCAGAACAGCTACTGAAAGCTGACGTTGAAATCCGTAAAGTGCTCTCGTGGCTTCGAGATGTAAACGCAGCAGATCCTGCAAGGAATGAACCCCAAAATGTTCTGAAAATATCCTGGAATTATCCTGAAAAATATCCTGAAAATATCCCAAAAATTACCAAAAAAATTCCCCATAAAAATCCCAGAAACATCCCAAAAAAATATCCTAAAAAATATCCTAAAATATCCTGGAAATATCCCTTTAAAAAAATTCCCTAAAAATCCACCTCAAAAGCCCCAAAAACAGTCCCAAAATATCCCAGGAATATCCCCCAAAGTGCTCCCTAGATGTAAACGTACAGATCCTGCGAAAGGAATGAACCCCAAATGTCCTGAAAATGTCCTGGAATTATCCTGAAATTATCCTGAAATATCCTGAAATTATCCTGAAATATCCTGAAAATATCCTAAAAAATTACCAAAAAATTCCCCATAAAAAATCCCAGAAAACATCCCAAAAATATCCTAAAAATATCCCGAAATATCCTGAAAAAAACTCTAAAAACTTCCCCCAAAAAAATCCACTAAAAACCTCCCAAAAACAGTCCCAAAATATCCCAGGAATATCCCTAAAGTGCTCCCTAGATGTAAACGTGACAGATCCCGTGCAAGGAATGAACCCCAAAATGTCCTGAAAATATCCTGGAATTATCCTGAAATTATCCTGGAAATATCCTGGAATTATCCTGAAATTATCCTGGAAATATCCTGGAATTATCCTGAAAATATCCTGGAAATATCTCTAAAAAATCCCCCAAAAAAATCCACCAAAAACCCCAAAAAATAGCCCCAAAATATCCCAAAAATAGCCCCCCCCATGTTCTAGATGTAAACGCACAGATCCCGCAAGGAAATATGTCTAAAATGTCCTGGAAATATCCTGAAATTATCCTGGAAATATCCTGAAAATATCCTAAAAAATTACCAAAAACTTTGCCATAAAAATCCCAGAAACATCCCAAAAATATCCTAAAATATCCCGGAAATATCCTGAAAAAAACTCTAAAAACTTCCCCAAAAAATCCACTCAAAAACCCCAAAAACAGTCCCAAAAATATCCCAGGAATATCCCCAAAGTGCTCCCAGATGTAAACGTACAGATCCTGCAAGGAATGAACCCCAAAATGTCCTGAAAATGTCCTGGAATTATCCTGAAATTATCCTGGAAATATCCTGGAATTATCCTGAAAATATCCTGGAAATATCTCTAAAAAATCCCCCAAAAAATCCACTCAAAAAACCCAAAAATAGCCCCAAAATATCCCAAAAATAGCCCCAAAGTGCTCCCAGATGTGAACGTACAGATCCCGCAAGGAAATATGTCTAAAATGTCCTGGAAATATCCTGAAATTATCCTGGAAATATCCTGAAAATATCCTAAAAAATTACCAAAAAATTCGCCATAAAAATCCCAGAAACATCCCAAAAATATCCTAAAAATACCCTGAAAATACCCTGGAAATATCCTGAAAATACCCAAAAAAATTACCAAAAAAATCCCCAAATAAAACCCAGAAACATCCCAAAAATATCCTAAAATATCCCGGAAATATCCTGAAAAAACCCTAAAAAATTCCCAAAAAAATCCTCTCAAAAACCCCAAAAATAGTCCCAAAAATATCCCAGGAATATCCCCAAAGTGCTCCGAGATGTAAACGTACAGATCCTGCAAGGAATGAACCCCAAAATGTCCTGAAAATATCCTGGAATTATCCTGAAATTATCCTGGAAATATCCTGGAATTATCCTGAAAATATCCTGGAAATATCTCTAAAAAATCCCCAAAAAAATCCACTCAAAAACCCCAAAAATAGCCCCAAAATATCCCAAAAATAGCCCCAAAATGCTCCCAGATGTAAACGTACAGATCCCGCAAGGAAATATGTCTAAAATGTCCTGGAAATATCCTGAAATTATCCTGGAAATATCCTGAAAATATCCTAAAAAATTACCAAAAAATTTCCCATAAAAATCCCAGAAACATCCCAAAAATATCCTAAAAATATCCTAAAATATCCTGGAAATATCCCTTAAAAATTCCCAAAAAAATCCACTCGCCCCAAAAACAGTCCCAAAAATATCCCAGGAATATCCCCAAAGTGCTCCCAGATGTAAACGTACAGATCCTGCAAGGAATGAACCCCAAAATGTCCTGAAAATGTCCTGGAATTATCCTGAAAATGTCCTGGAAATATCCTGAAAATATCCTGGAATTATCCTGAAAATATCCTAAAAAATTACCAAAAAATTCGCCATAAAAATCCCAGAAACATCCCAAAAATATCCTAAAAATACCCTGAAAATACCCTGGAAATATCCTGAAAATACCCAAAAAAATTACCAAAAAAATCCCCAAATAAAACCCAGAAACATCCCAAAATATCCTAAAATATCCTGAAATATCCTGAAAAAACCCCTAAAAAATTCCCAAAAAATCCACTCAAAACCCCAAAAATAGCCCCAAAAATATCCCAGGAATATCCCAAAGTGCTCCCTAGATGTAAACGTACAGATCCTGACAAGGAATGAACCCCAAAAATGTCCTGAAAATATCCTGGAATTATCCTGAAAATGTCCTGGATATATCCTGAAAATATCCTGGAAATATCCTGAAATTATCCTGGAAATATCCTGAAAATATCCTAAAAAATTACTAAAAAATTCCCCATAAAAATCTCAGAAACATTCCAAAAATATCCTAAAATATCCCAGAAATATCCTGAAAAAAACTCTAAAAAATTCCCCAAAAAATCCACTCAAAAACCCCAAAAATAGCCCCAAAAATATCCCAGGAATATCCCCAAAGTGCTCCCAGATGTAAACGTACAGATCCTGCAAGGAAACATCTCTAAAATGTCCTGGAAATACCCTGAAATTATCCTGGAAATATCCCAAAAAAATTCCCCCAAAAAATCCCAAAAACATTCCAGAAATATCCTAAAATATCCTGAAAATAAACTGAAAATATCCAGAAAATATCCTGAAAATATCCAGAAAATAACCGGAATATATCCTGGAAATATCCTAAAAAATTCCCCAAAAAAATACCCCAAAAAATCTCCAAAAATATCCTAAAATATCCTGAAAATATCCAGGAAATATCCTGGAAATATCCTAAAAAAATTCTCCAAAAAATCCCAGAAACATCCTAGAAATATCCTAAAATATCCTGAAAATATCCTGGAAATATCCCCAAAAAATCCCCCCTCCAAATTTGGGATCCAGCCCCAAAATCCTCCCCCCAAATTTGGGATCTGGCCCTGGAATCTCCAGGATCTGACCCCAAAATCCCCCCCAAATCCGGGATCCAGCCCCAACCCCCCCAAATCTTGGATCCAACTCCAGAATTCCCCCCAAATTTGGGACCCAAGCCTGAAATCCCCCATATATGGAATCTGACCCCAAAATCCCCCAAATTTGGTATCTGACCCCAAAAATTCCCCCCAAATCTGGAATCCAGCTCCAAAATCCCGTATTTGGGATCGGAACCTCCAGGATCCAAGCCCAGATTCCCCCCAAATCTCGGATCCAGCCCCAATCCCCCAAATCTTGGATCCAACCCTCCAATCCCCAAATTTGGGATCTGACCCCAAAATCTCCAGGATCCAAGCCCAAATTTGGGATCCAGCCCCAAAATCCCCCAAATTTGGGATCTGACCCCAAACCCCCAAATTTGGGATCTGACCCCCAAAATCCCCCCAAATTTGGGATCCAGCCCCAAAATCCCCCCAAATTGGGGATCTGACCCCAAAACCCCCCAAATCTGGGATCTGACCCCCAGAATCTCCAGGATCCAAGCCTCAAATCCAGGATCCAGCCCCAAAATCCCCCCAAATCTGAATCTGACCCTGGAATCTCCAGGATCCAAGCCCAAATTTGGGATCCAGCCCCAAATCCCCCAAACTTGGGATTTGGCCCTGAATCTCCAGGATCCAAGCCCTGAATCCCCCCAGATTTGGGATCCAGTCCCAAAAATCCCCCCAAATTTGGGATCTGACCCCAAATCCCCCAAATCTGGGATCCAGCCCCAAACCCGCCCAAATTTGGGATCTGACCCTAGAATCTCCTGGATCTGACCCATGAAAAACCCCGCCAAATTTGGGATCTGACCCCAAAATCCCCTCGAATTTGGGATTTGGCTCCTGGAATCTCCTGGATCTGACCCCCAGAATCCCCCCAAATTTGGGATCCAGCCCCAAAATCCCCCAAATTTGGGATCTGACCCCAAATCCCCCAAATCTGGGATCTAGCCCCCAAACCCCCCAAATTTGGGATCTGACCCTGGAATCTCCTGGATCTGACCGCCAAAAACCCGCCAAAATTGGGATCTGACCCCAAAATCCCCCCAAATTTGGGATTTGGCCCTGGAATCTCCTGGATCTGACCCCAGAATCCCCCAGATTTGGGATCCAGCCCCAAAATCCCCCCAAATTTGGGGATTTGGCCCTGGAATCTCCTGGATCTGACCCCCAGAATCCCCTCAAATTTTGATTCTGACCCCAAAATCCCCCCAAATTTGGGATTTGGCCCTGGAATCTCCTGGATCTGACCCCCAGAATCCCCCAGATTTGGGATCCAGCCCCAAACCCCCCAAATTTGGGATTTGGCCCTGGAATCTCCTGGATCTGACCCCAGAATCCCCCCAGATTTGGGATCCAGCCCCAAAATCCTCCCCCAAATTTGGGATTTGGCCCTGGAATCTCCTGGATCTGACCTAGAATCCCCCCAGATTTGGGATCCAGCCCCAAACCCCCCCCAAATTCGGTGTCCCCCCAGTCTCCCACCATCAGGGTGTCCTTGGGGAACAGGTTCCTGCTGGAACTCTTGGCTGCCCCCGGCCCTTCGGCTCCTCTTGGCGCCACTGAACCAGCTGGAGATGGCCCAGATGATGAAAATCCTGGGAGAGAAAACGGGAAAAAACTCGGGAATTCACAGCACCACCCTCTCCTTCCCAGAGATCCCCAGCCCCAAAAAATTGTTTTTTCCCCTTTTAGAATCGTTTTTTCTCTGCGGTTTTGCTTCCCCATGAATATTTTTACTCTTCCCTATGGATTCCTTTCCCCCAAAATTTTTTTCCCCGTGGATTTGTTTCCTTTCAGGGATTTTCCTTCCCAAAATCTCCTCTTTTAATTGATTCCTCCTCCCAAAATTCTCTTTTCCCCACAGATCCCCCTTCCCAAGAATTTTTTCTTCCCATATTTTCTTCCATGGATCCTCCTTCACAGAAATTCTCCCTTCCCAAAAAATTCTCATTTCTATGGATCTCCCTTCCCAAAAATCCTCTCTTCCATGGATCTGCCTTCCCAAAAATTCTCTTTTCTATGGATCTCCCTTCCTAAAAATCCTCTCTTCCATGGATCTGCCTTCCCAGAAGTTCTCTTTTCTATGGATCTCCCTTCCCAAAAATTCTCTTTCCTTTGGATCTCTGTTCCCAAAACTCCTTTTTTCTATGGATCTCCCTTCCCAAAAATCCTTTTTTCCATGGATCTCCCTTCCCAAAAATCCTCTTTTCTACGGTTCTCCCTTCCCGAAAAATTTTCCTTTCTCCATGGAACTCCCTTGCCAAAAAATCCTCCTTCTTCAAAATCCTCCTTCCCAAAATTCTTTTTTTCCTCTTCCCAAACATTCCTTGTTCCCAAGGATTCCCCTCCCCCTCCCTGATCCAACCTTTGGATCCCGGGAAGCTCCTCCTGCCCCGCCCCCGGAAACAGGGAAGGAGCTCAGGAATTCCTGGGAATTCCTGGGAATTCTCGGGAATTTGGGAAGGGCCTTGGGGGAAACCTGATCCCAGAATTATCCCAGAGTTTGGGGGTCAGGGAGGGATCCCAATCCCAGAATTATCCCAGAGTTTGGGAGTCCCAGGGTGACCCCAAATTCCAATGATCCAAATTTTAATGATCCTAATTATCCCAATGATCCCAAACCCTCTCTCACCTGAACAGGATTCCTTTGATCCCAATGATCCCAAACACAAAGATCCCAATGAACCCAAAAATCCCAGAAACACCAAAAATCCCCCTCTCATCTGACCCCTTTGATCCCAAGGATCCCAAACCCAATCCAAATGATCCTAATGACCCCATTAATCCCAACGATCCCAAGCAGCCTCTCTCATCTGAACAGGACAAATTTAAACCCAATCCCAATCCCGAGGATCCAAATGAACCCAAATTTCCCCTCTCACCTGAACAGGATCCCTTTGATCCCAATACAATGATCCAAATCCCAATGATCCCACCGATACCAAATTCCCATCTCACCTGAACAGGACCCCTTTGATCCCAATCCCATCAATCCCAGTAATCCCAGTCTCACCTGAACAGGACCCTTTGATCCCAATGACCCCAATGCTCCCAGTAATCCCAGTCTCACCTGAACGAGGACCCTTTTGATAGCAATGGTCCAAATTCCAATGGCCCAAATCACCCCTGAAATTCCCATCTCACCTGAACAAGACCCTTTAATCCCAATCCCATCAATCCCAGTAATCCAAATGATCCCAGTAATCCCAGTCTCACCTGAACAGGACCCTTTTGATCCCAATAATCCAAATCCCAGCCATCCCAGTAATCCCAATCTCACCTGGAACAGGGACCCTTTTATCCCAATCCCATCAATCCCAGTAATCCCAGTCTCACCTGAACAGTACCCCTTTTATCCCAATCCCAACGATCCCAATGATCCCAGTAATCCCAGTCTCACCTGAACAAGACCCCTTTTATCCCAATCCCATCAATCCAAGTAATCCCAGTCTCACCTGAACAGGACCCCTTTTATCCCAATCCCATTAATCCCAGTAATCCCAGTCTCACCTGAACAGGACCCCTTTGATCCCAATCCCATCAATCCCAGTAATCCCAGTCTCACCTGAACAGGACCCTTTTGATCCCAATAATCCAAATCCCAGCGATCCCAGTAATCCCAGTCTCACCTGAACAGGACCCCTTTTATCCCAACCCCATCAATCCCAGTAATGCCAGTCTCACCTGAACAGGACCCCTTTGATCCCAACCCCATCAATCCCAGTAATCCCAGTCTCACCTGAACAGGACCCCTTTGATCCCAATCCCATCAATCCCAGTAATCCCAGTCTCACCTGAACAGGACCCCTTTGATCTCAATGATCCCAATGCTCCACAGTAATCCCAGTCTCACCTGAACAGGACCCCTTTGATCTCAATGATCCCAATGCTCCCAGTAATCCCAGTCTCACCTGAACAGGACTCCTTTGATCTCAATGATCCCAATCCCAATGAACCCAGCAATCCCAGTGATCCCAGCAATCCCAGCCTCACTTGAACAGGACCCCTTTGATCCCAATCCCAACAATCCCAATGACCCAAATGGTCCCAGTAATCCCAGTCTCACCTGAACAGCACCCCTTTGATAGTAATGATCCAAATCCCAACCACCCAAATCACCCCAAATTCTCCTCTCACCTGAAGAGGAACCCTTTAATCCCAATCCAAATGCTCCCAGTAATCCCAGTCTCACCCGAACAGGACTCCTTTAATCCCAATCCCAATGCTCCCAGTAATCCCAGTCTCACCTGACCAGCACCCCTTTGATCTCAATGATCCCAATGACCCAAATGGTCCCAGTAATCCCAGTCTCACCTGAACAGGACCCTTTTGATAGCAATGATCCCAATCCAAATGATCCAAATCACCCCAAATTCCCAGTCTCACCTGAACAGGACTCCTTTAATCCCAATCCCAATGTTCCCAGTAATCCCAGTCTCACCTGAACAGGACCCCTTTTATCCCAATCCCATCAATCCCAGTAATCCCAGTCTCACCTGAACAGGACCCCTTTGATCTCAATGATCCCAATGACCCCAATGGTCCCAGTAATCCCAGTCTCACCTGAACAAGACCCCTTTTATCCCAATCCCATCAATCCCAGTAATCCCAGTCTCACCTGAACAGGACCCCTTTGATCTCAATGATCCCAATCCCAATGAACCCAGCAATCCCAGTGATCCCAGCCTCACTTGAACAGGACCCCTTTGATACCAATCCCAACAATCCCAATGACCCCAATGTTCCCAGTAATCCCAGTCTCACCTGAACAGGACTCCTTTGATCTCAATGATCCCAATCCCAATGAACCCAGCAATCCCAGTGATCCCAGTAATCCCGGTCTCACCTGAACAGGACCCCTTTGATACCAATCCCAACGATCCCAATGACCCCAATGTTCCCAGTAATCCCAGTCTCACCTGAACAGCACCCCTTTGATAGTAATGATCCAAATCCCAACCACCCAAATCACCCCAAATTCTCCTCTCACCTGAAGAGGAACCCTTTAATCCCAATCCAAATGCTCCCAGTAATCCCAGTCTCACCTGAACAGGACCCCTTTGATCTCAATGATCCCAATCCCAATGAACCCAGCAATCCCAGTGATCCCAGTAATCCCAGTCTCACCTGAACAGGACCCCTTTGAGCACCTGCCAGGCGTTGGGTGCCTGCTGCTGCTGCTGCTGCTGCTGCTGCTGCTGCTGCTGCTGCTGCTGCTGTCCCCGCGCGCTCTCGGCCTCGCCGCCCCCGGCAGCGCCGTTACTCGTCACCTGCGCCGGCACCGGGGCACTGGTACCGGTACCGGCACTGGTACTGGTCACCAGTCCCCTTAGCACCCACTGGTACTGGTCACCAGCCACCTTAGTACCCACTGGTACCGGTACCGGCACTGGTACCGGTCACCAGTCCCCTTAGCACCCACTGGTACCAGTTACCAGCCACCTTAGAACCCACTGGTACCGGTACCGGCACTGGTACCGGTCACCAGTCCCCCTATCACCCACTGGTACTGGTCACCAGTCCCCTTAGCACCCACTGGTACTGGTCACCAGTCCCCTTAGCACCCACTGGTACCAGTCACCAGTCCGCTTAGCACCCACTGGTACCAGTCACCAGTCCCCTCACTACTCACTGGTACTGGCATCGACACTGGTACTGGTACCAGCACCGGCACCAACACTGGCACTGGTCACCAGTTCACCAGTCCCATTAACACTCATTGGTGCCAGTACCAGTATGGGCACCAGTACCATTCACCAGTCCACCAGTCCCATTACTTCACTCATGTCCCATTACCACTCACCGATTACCAGTTACCAGTTCCGCCCACGTCCCCATTACCACTACTGGTGTCGCTACCAGCTGCTGCAGCAGTTCCCATTCCCACTACCAGTACCGCACCGCTCACTGCACTAGCACCAGTACCGGCACTGTACCAGTTCAGCAGTCCCTGATCACCAGTCACTCGCTACCGGGTCACCAGTTTACCTGATCCATTACCATTCACGGTACTGGCACCAGTCTCCACCAGTCTGCTTTACCATCTCACTGGTACTCTGCTACCAGCGTCACTGCTCCTTTGTCAGGTCACTTACTCGCACCGTCGCGTCTACCAGTCTCACTCCAGTCCCGTGCATTACTATCCCACTATTCCGGTACCAGCTCACCAGTCCCATTTACTACTCACCGGGTCACCAGGGTTACCACTCCATCAGTCCCATTATTACCACTGCGTACTGGTACCAGCTCACCAGTCCCATTACCACCACTGGCACCGGTTACCAGCTCACCATTCCACTATTGCCACTACCGTACCGATATCTCAGCTGCACCACCAGTCCCATTACCACCACGTACTGGTACCAGCTCATCCCATGCGATTAGCGACTCATTACCACCATCGCATCTACCAGCTCACCAGTCCCATTACCACTCAGTGCACTGGTACCAGCTCACTCAGTCCCATTAGCACTCACTGGTACCGGGTCACCAGTCCCCATCAATCCTGGTACAGTTACCGTCTCACCAGTCCCATTACTACTACCACTGGTACCGGTCACCAGCCCCTACTCAGTCCATTACTCACTCGATCTGTACTGGTACCAGCTCACCAGTCCATACCACCACTGGTAGACAGCTCCACCAGTCCTCATTACCACCATTGGTGACCAGTCTATCAGTTCATAGTCAGTCCCATTACCACTCACGCGGTACTGGTGCCAGCTCACCAGTCTCGTACCACTCGTGGTACCGCTACCAGCCTCGCGGTCCCATTACCATCTCATTGGTACCGGTCCCATCACCAATCCCTAGTCCCACTCACTCGTACTCAGTGCCACTGGCAGTCCCGTGTCCAGTCCCGCACTGGTCACCAGTCTCAGCCAGTCCTTACTGCTCACTCAGTACCAGCACAGTCACTCAGTCCCATTACCAGTCTACTGCTCACTGTCGCACCAGTGCAGTCCCATTACTGTCCCACACTCACCGTACCAGTCCAGTTCCCATTACTGTACTCGTATCCTAGTACCAGTCCTGTTACCAGTCTCTGTGCTGCCCAGTCACCGTACTCAGCTGGTCCATGCCACTGCCACCTCACTCGCAGCCACTCCTGCTCCTTCCGAAGTCCTCTCCACTCCCATTTCCCATTCCACTCGTCCCCACGCATTCTCACTCCTGATTCTATTCCCCATTCCCAGCTCCCACATTCCATTCCTATTCCCATTCCCATGTCCCCAGTCCCACTCCCATTCCTACTCCCATTCCCAGTCCCAGTTCCACTCCTATTCCCATTCCCATGTCCCAGCCTCCCTAGTTCCCATTCCCCAGTCCCAGTCCTGCTCCTATTCCCAGCTCCCATTTCCCCAGTCCTGTTTCCCAGTCCCGGGTTCCATCCCGTCCAGCCTTTTCCAGTCCTTTCCCATTCCTAGTCCCTGTTGTGCTTCCATTTCCAGTCCCAGTCCTTGTCCCCAGTCCCTGTCCCCAGTCCCAGTCCCAGTCCTGCTCCCCATTCCAGTCCCTTCCGGGTTCCTTCCCCATTCCCAGTCCTGTTCCCATTCCCACTCCCAGTCCTGCTCCCATTCCGTCCCAGTCCCTCATTCCCATTCCCAGTCTCTTTTCCCCATTCCTATTCCCCAGTCCCCAGTCCTTTTCGTTCCCCATTCCTGTCTTGTTCCCCACTCCCAGTCCCGTTCCCATCTCCCCAGTCCCAGTCCCTGTTCCCATTCCCAGTCCCACGTCCCATCTCTATTCCCATTCCCATTCCCAGTCTCATTCCCCATCTCCCATTCATGTCCTGTTCCCATTCCCAGTCCCAGTCCCTTTTCCCATTCCCATTCCCAGTCCTGTTCCTGCCTCCCAGTCCTGTTCCCCATTCCCCAGTCCCAGTCCTGTTCCCATTCCCATTCCCAGTCCTTTCCCATTCCCATTCCCACTCCATGTCCTGTTCCCATTCCCAGTCCCAGTCCCATTCCCATTCCCAGTCCCGTTCCCATTCCCGTTCCCAGTCCCTGTTCCCCATTCCCGTTCCCAGTCGCTTTCCCTGTTCCCAGTCCCGCTCCGTCCCAGTCCCTCCCTGTTCCCTGTTCCCCTTTCCCCGGGTCCTTTTCTCTTTCCTCCCACTCCTGCCCTTTCCGTTCCGTCCGTCCCCAATCCCGTCCCTCGTCGTGGCTCCCCAGCCTGTCTCCGATCTCGCCCTGGTCCCATCCCGGTGCCCGGTCCCTGGCCACATTCCCTTCCTGGTCCCTTTATCCCTGTCCCGGTTCTTCTGACCCGGTCCCGGTCCCAGTCCCATTCCCGGTCCCTGTTCCTGCCCCCAGTCCCGGTCCCGATCTCCAGCCCCGTCCCATTCCCATTCCCGGTCCCGGTCCCCGGCTTTTGCTCCCGACTTTGCTCCCCATTCCCTGGTCCCGGTCCCTGTTCCCGGCTCTGTCCCCGGACTTTGTCCCATTCCCTCGCCCCCGATCCCGGTCCCAATCCCCGGCCCGGTCCTCTGTCCCTTCCCCGTCCCTGCTCCCTCACTCCCGCTCCTCTCCCTGTCCCCGGTCCCGCTCCGCTTCCCCGTCCCCGCTCCCGGTTCCCGGTTCCCCATCCCTGTCTCCGCCTTCGATCCCCCGTTCCCGGTGGGTTTCCCGCCGCCCGTCCCCTCCCGCTTTCCCCGTCCCGGTGCCGGTTCCTGCTGCCCCCGCCCCGCGGGCCGCGCCTCCCGACCTGCCCTGGCCCGGGCCCGGCCCCGCCGCCGCCTCCCGTCCCCGGCGCCGCCATCTTTGCTGCGCCGCCTCTCGCGCCGCTCTCGCGAGACTTCCGGGGGCAGAGCCCACGTGACTCCCAACAGGCAGGGAACAGCGCAAACCACGCCTCCTTTGTGACGTCACGACGACCACCAATAGCAGCGCGCCCGCCCCCGGCGGGGCTTCGCCCCGCCCCTCAGCAGAGCCCAGCCACGGGAGCGCGCGCGCCCCCAGGGTGTGTTCCCCTTTAGTGACGTCACCGGCGCGCTTTCAGCCAATGGCGGCGCGGTGCGCTCCCGGTGGGGGTTTTCTCGACCGCGCCCCCGGTGGTGACGTCACGGCGGTCTCAGCCAACGGCGGCGCGGCCCGCGCGGGGATTTCCAGGTCCGGCAGGCGGCGCGGCCCTCCGGGGCGGCGGCAGACCGGCACCGGCAGCTCCGGGCCCCAGCGGGACCGGCACCGGGACCCGCGGTGGGACTCGGGACCCGCACCGGGACCGGCACTGGGCATGGCGCTGCTGCTCGGTGAGCGCGGCCTCGCTGGCGCCGGGACACGCCCCGGGGAGCGGAACGGGGATCGCTGCGCCGGGGGCAGAACCGAACGGAACCGGGGAGCGGAACCGGGGAGCGGAACCGGGGATCTCCTCCGGGGGCAGAACCGGGGAGCAGAACCGTGGGGAGCAGAACGGGGATCGCTGCCGGGGCAGAACCGGGGGTAGCGGGAACCGGGGAGCGGAGCCGGGGGAGCGGAACCGGGATCCCTGTCGTGCAGAACCGAGCAGGACCGGGGAGCGGAACCGGGGAGCGAACCGGGGAACAGAACCGGGAGAGCAGAACCGGGGATCACCGCAGAACCGGGGGAACGGGAACCGGGAGGACAGAACCGGGGATCCCCACCTGGGGGCAGAACCGGGGGAGCAGAACCGGGGATCCCTTCGGTGCCAGAACCGGTGGGAGCAGGGACCGGGTGAGCAGAACCGGGGAGCAGAACTGGGATCCCCCCGGGACAGAACTCGGACCCCGCGGTGGGATAACGGGAGGATAACAGGGGCGGGTCGCGGGGGCGCCACGCTGCGGTCCCGGCTGTTGCCGGTGCTGGCGGCGCCGCGGCTTTGCCGGGATCTGCCTGGGGGCGCCCGGTGCCGATCCCGGTGCTGATGTCGCGATCCCGGTGCCGTGTCCCGATAGGAGCGGCCGTGCAGGACCCCCGGGCTGGCGATGGCTCACGGAGCACCGGGCACAGGCAAAGTCCTGCTCCCGGTGCCTGCGTCCCCGGTCTGGGGCTCCTCACGGCATCATTTCCCCGTTTTTTCCCGGGTTTTTTCTCCGCTTTTTCCCGGTTTTTCCCCTTTCTCCAGTTTTTTATCCTTTTTTCGTTTTCCAGATGATTTGGGTGTGAGTGGAGCCGAAGGATTTTGGAACCTTCGCCGTTTTCTCCGAATTACGGGATCCTGGAGCCACGAGGATTTGGGGATTCGGGTTTTTGAGGATTTGGGAATTTTGGAATTTCGGGGAGGGGTCGGGTCCCATCCCAAGGGATCGGGGGATTGGGGCGGGGATGGAGCGGGAGTGGGGACGGGAGCGCTGGATCCTCGGGATTTGGGATCTGAATCCCCAAAAATCCCCCTGGATTTGGGATCTGAATCCCAAAAATTCCCTCGGATTTGGGATCTGAATCCCAAAATCCCCCTCTCGGATTTGGGATCTGATTCCCAAAAAATCCCCTGGATTTGGGACTCTGAACCTAAAGAATCCCCGATTCGGGATCTGAATCCCCAAAAATCCCTCCCGGCTTTGATTTGGGGTTAAAATCCTCCCGGTTCGGGATCTGAATCCCAAAAATCCCCAGAAACCACCCCTGAAATTTGGGATTTGGACTCCAGTCACCGCCTCCATCCATCCCAACCCCCGGAATTCCCTCCCACCTGTGACCCCCTCATCCCTTCCTCCCAAAAACCACGATACCCCTTTCCAAACTTCCCCTGTTTTTCCTGCAGAAATCCTCCAAAAATCCCCCGAAATTCCAGGTTTATCCCATAGAAATCTTCCAGAACTGCCCCGAAATTCGGGATTTCCTCCCGAAATCCACCAGATCTCCCTGAAATTCGGGTTTATCCTCAGAAATCCTCCAGAAGCCCCAGAAATTCCGCTTTTCCTCAGAAACTCCTCCCCGAAATTCCTGATTTTTTCCCCATAAATCCTCCTGAAATTCCCTGATTTTTCCCCCATAAAATCTTCCTGAACCCCCAAATTCCCGGTTTTTCCTGCAGAAATCCTCCAGAGTTCCCCGAAATCCCCTGATTCCTATAAATCCTCCAGAAGCCCCTGAAATTCGGTTTTTTCCCCAGAAAGCACACCCCGAACCCTGAAATTCGGGATTTTTTCCCCCATAAATCCTCCTGAACCCCCGAAATTCCTGATTTTTCCACCAGAACTCCCCGAACCCGTCGAATTCCTGATTTTTTCCCGAGAAATCCTCCCGAAATTCCCGGTTTATCTCCCATAAACCCTCCCCAACCCCCCGAAAATTTCCATTTGTCCCGCAGAACTCCCCCCGAACCCCCGAAATTCCTCTGATTTTGCCCAGAACTCCTCCTGAAATTCCCAGTTGATCTCCCAAAAATCCTCCCGAACTCCCCGAAATTCCTGTTTTTCCCGCAGAACTCCTCTCGAACCCCTCGAATTCCTGATTTTCCTCCCAGAACTCCCCCAGAAACCCCTGAAATTCCCGTTTCCCCAGAAACCCCCGAAATTCCCGTTTTTCTCGCAGAACTCCCCCCGAACCCCCGAAATTCCCGTTTTCCCAGAACTCCCCGAACCTCGCGAAATCCCCCGATTTTCCCCCAGAACTCCCCCGAACCCCCGAAATTCCTGCTTTTCCCGCAGAACTCCCCGAACCTCAGCTGAAATCCCCTGATTTTCCCCAGAACTCCCCGAAATCCCCGATTTTCCCCCCAGGACTCCCCCAGACCCCAGAAATTCCCGCTTTTTCTCTGCAGGACTCCCCCCCGAACCCCCGAAATTCCCCGTTTTTCCCGCAGAACTCCCCCGTGCACTGAAATTCCCCTGATTTTCCCCCCAGAACTCGAACCCCCCTGCACTCCTGTTTTTCCCCAGAAACCCCCGAAATTCCCTTTTTTTCCCCCAGAAACCCCCCGAAATTCCCCTGCTTTTTCCCCCCAGAAACCCCCCGCAATTCCTGCTTTTTCCCGCAGAAATCCTGGAGGAGGTGATGAAGGAGGACGGCTTCCAGCCGGACGCCGCTCCCGAGATTCCCAAATCCCTCCCTAAAGCTGGTCCCCGCGCGGCTCCGAGCCCGGCGCTGCCCGGGAGCCGCCGCTCGCCCGCAGCCTGCGCTGGGCTAGTCCCGCGACCCGGCACCGGCACCGGCACCGGGACCTCGCTGAGTGCCCCGGCGGCGGGCGCCGCGGGAAAAAGCTGGAAAAGCTGGGAGAAGGTGGAGACTGGAAAGCGGGGAAGCCGCGTGGTTGGTGATCACGGAGCAGCTGAAGCAGCGCGGGACGCGGTTCCTGCACGAAAAGCGAGGGGAGATCGGCCGGGAGCATCCTGGGGAAAACAGCACGGAGGGCAGCAGGACCCCTGCCCAGCATCGAGGTGGAAACTCGGGAAAAATTCGGGAATATCGGGAAAAGCCTTGGGAATATCAGGAACACGGGGAGTGTAGGGAAGGGGTTTTTGGGGTGGGATTTTGGGATGGATTTGGGATCATCCTGGGGGACAGCACCGAGGGCAGCAGGACCCCTGCCCAGCATCGAGGTGGGAAAAATTGGGAAAACTCGGGAAAACCTTTGGGAATACCGGGAGTGGCGTGGGATGGGGTTTTGGGGTGGATTTGGGATGGATTTGGGATCATCTTGGGGAAAACAGCACCGAGGGCAGCAGGACCCCGCCCCAGCATCGAGGTGGGAAAACAACGGGAAAACTCGGGAAAAATTCGGGAAAAACTTGGGAAATCCTGGGAATATCGGGGAACACAGTGGTGTGGGGAAGAAGGGGTTTTGGGGTGGATTTGGGATGGATTTTGGGATCCTCCTGGGGAAAAACAGCACACACAGGGCAGCAGGACCCCTGCCCCAGCATCGAGGTGCGGGAAAATTGGGGAAAACTCGGGAAAACCTTGGGAATACCGGGAGTGGCGTGGGATGGGGTTTTGGGGTGGATTTGGGATGGATTTAGATGGATTTGGGATTTGGGATCATCTTGGGAAACAGCACCGAGGGCAGCAGGACCCCTGCCCCAGCATCGAGGTGGGACCGGGAAAACAGCTGGAAAACTCGAAAAATTCGAAAGACTCGGGAAAATCCTTTGGGAATATCAGGAATGGTGTGGGATGGGATTTGGGTGGATTTGGGTTGGTTTGGGATGGATTTGGGGATGGAGTTTCAGGATCATCTTGAGAAAGCTGCTTCCGGAGCAGCAGGACCCTGCCCAGCATCAGGTAGGGACCAGGCTCAGTCTGGGAAAAAACTCAGGAAAAAAGTCCAGGGGGCTTCAGGAAATCCTTAGGAATACAGGTGGGATAAGTTCAGGGGTGGATTCAGGGGGCTGGGATGGATTCCATTGAATTCAGGTTGGATTCCGTGGGATTGGATTTCTGGGATTGGATTCCGGGATCGGATTCGGGATCCATTTCTTCCTGGCTTGCTGGGACCCCTTTATCCCGAGGTCAAGGGTTCCATGGGGCGTCGGGCTGGGGCTCCTCCGGGTGCGTGGGATGGGATTTGAGGGTCGTTCGGGTTGGATTCAAGGGATTCCATGGTTGGGGTTCGGGATCGTTAAGGATGGTCGTTGGATTCCGGGTCCGATTCAGGTTGGATTCGTTCGGGGATCGTTCATTCGATTCCGTCCCTGGGCTTTCCGGCGGTCCCTAGAGATGGTGGGTGGGGCTCTTTTCCATTTCCTTCCTTCCTTTTCCATATTTCCATATTTTCCTTTTCCTTCATTTTTCCTTCCTTCCATATTTTCCTTTTTTTGTCCTTCCAGTTTTCATATTTTCCTTTATTTCCATATTTTATTTTCCTGTTTCTGGTTGTTTTTTCCTTGTTTCATTTTCCATTTTTATTTTCCTTTTGGTTGTTGCTGTTCCTTTTCCGTTTATTTTTCCTTGTTTTATTTTCCATTTTCCATATTTTATTTTCCATATTTTGTGTTTTATTTTCCATGTGTTTTTCCTGTGTGTGGTTTTCCTTTTTCCATATTTTCTTCCTGTTTTCCTTGTTATTTTTATTTCCATATTCCTTTTCCATTTTCCATTTTTCCTTATTTCCTGTATTTTCCTCCGGTTTTTCCTTGTTTTTTCCATATTTTCCATATTTTTTTCCTGGTTTTCCTTGTATTTTCCTTTTCCATGTTTTCCTTGTTTCCTCCTGTTTTCCTTGATTTTCCCATATTTCCCATATTTCCCTCTAGATTTTCCCTCCTATATTTTTTCCCATATTCTCCCATATTTTCCCATATTTCCCCATATTTCCCTATATTTTCATATTTCCTATATTTCTCCTCCCATATTTCCCCATATTTCTCCCATATTTCCCCATATTTTCCCTATGGTTTTTCCCACTTTTACCATATTTTCCTCATACATTTCCCCATATTTCCCCCACATTTTCCCCATATTTTGCCACATTTTCCCCATATTTTCCATGTGATTTTTCCCATATCTTTCCTGTATTTCCCCCATATTTCCCCCATATTTTCCCCACATTTTCCTCACACTTTCCCCATATTTTCCCTGTACTTTCCCTACACTTTTCCCATATTTCCCCCATTATTTTCACACACTTCTATATTTTCCCAGTGTTTTTCACCATATTTTTCCCATATTTTTCCCATGTTTTTCCCATATTTTCCCCATATTTTCCCATATTTTCACCATATTTTCCCCATATTTGCCTCATATTTCCCCATACTTTCCCATATTTTTCCAATGTTTCTACTCATATTTTCCCCATGTTTTCACTGTATTTTCCTCATACTTTCCCCATATTTTCCCCATATTTCCCTCATATCTCTCCCCTGTATCTTTCCCTCATATTTCCCATATTTCCCATATTTCCCATATTTTCCTATATTTTCCCCCATATTTCATATTTTCCCCCATATTCACTTCATATTTCCTCACTTCATATTTCCATATTTCCATATTTCCCATATTTCCATATTTTCCCCATATTCTCCCCCATATTTTCCCATATTTTCCCATATTTTCTATATTCTCCCCATATTTTTCTGTATTTCCATATTTTCTCCCATATTTTCATCGCGCTGACTCTCCCCATGTGTTTCTTCCTCTGTACTTTCTCTACACTTTTCCCATATTTCCCATTATTTCACACACTTCGATATCCCAGTGTTTCACGTATTTTCGTATTTTCACCGAGATTTTCATTTCCAGACGAGACGCCCCGACCACGACGTTTAATCGATTTATCGACGATCTCGACGATCGGAATTTTACTCGAGATTTTCCATATTCTCGAGATTTATCGAGATTTATCTCGAGATTTTCTCCTCGATGTTTCGAGATTTCGAAAACCGAGTCGATTTTCCAGATTTACCGACGACTTCAACGACCGAGATTTATCGAGACCGAGATTTTATCGACTCGAGATTTATGAGCCCGATCATATTACTATTTCCTGATATTTCGACGATATTCCATTGATTTCATTCTTTCATTTTCCCTTTATTCCCCATTATTTTTCTCGATAACTTACTTTATTTTCGTATACCTTTATCGAGATTTACCGAGCATTTATTTTCAACGACGACTTTCCCTATTACCAGATATTTTCAATCGTTTAATTATATTTTCCCGAGAAGCTTTCACTGTATTTTTCCCATACTTTCCCGCCCATCGAGATTTATTCTTCACTTTTCCCGATATTCTATCGAGATTTATCGACGAGATTCTCATCGAGATTTACCGAGATTTATTTTCGATGATTTATTTTCGCCCCGACGATTTATTTCATACCGACGCATTTTTCCGATTTTATGGATCGAGACTTTTATTTCTACGACTTTCCCCCAATTTCCTACATCTTTTCCCATTATCTTTACTTTATTTTCCCTGTTTTTCAATTATTTTCCCATATTTTCACCCATATTTCCCCATAATTCTATATTTCCTAAATTTGCCCCATCGTTTTACATCCATTTTCACTCATATACTTCTATATTTCGAGTGAGATCTTCATTTTTTCTCGAGATGATATTTCTCGAGATTCGAGATTTTAGATGAGATTTCCACGATATCGAGATTTCCTCGAGATTTTATGCTTTTCGAAGCTCGAGATTCTCCCCGAGATTTTACCGAGATTCTCGCGAAGCCGCGATTCTCCTCGAGAAATTTATTCTCCTCGAGATTCCCTCGAGATCGAGATTCCATATTTTATTCTCGAGATTTTACCGAGATTTCGAGATTCTCCTCGAGATTCTCGAGAGACTTCTGATCGAGATTTCTACCGAGCCGACCGATTTCCTCGAGATTCGTACGAGCCGCGATTTATTTTCGTTGACTTTCCTCGAGCGAGATTCATCTCGATTCTCGAGATTCTCGAGATTCTCGAGATTTTTCTATCTATTTTCCTTTAATCTCTTCTACAGATTTGTATTCGGAATTTTTCCCGAGAGCCGATAGCCGAGCAGTCGAGAGTATTTCCCCTGATTCTCCCCGGATCTTTGTACGTTTTCCTCGATTTTACGTCCCTTAGTTGCTGGACCGCCAGATCCCTGGTATGGTACCGGCGGTTCCGTATGATCGTTCCCACCGGTGATCCCCATCGGCCTGGTGTGACTGTGCCTTTGCCTGTTGCGCCCTGATGTAACCCTCGCATTGGAAATCCTCAAAATCTGGAATTCCGTGGAATTCCCTAAAACCCGAATTTTCCCCACATTTTCATTTTCGATGGTTTCGGCTGGTGCTGCTGATCCGCATAACCTCGCATTGTAGTCCTGAAATCTCAATCTGCAATTCTAAAAACCGGAATTCTGGTGATTTTCCCACAATTTTTCCCTGCATTTTCGAATTCTTTGGGGCTCTGTCAGAGCCTCCTCACACCCCAGAGCAACCCCCGGCACAGGTGAGCCCCCAAAAATTCAGAATCCTTAAAAAATGGGAATTCCCAAAAAAACCCGGAATTCTGGGTGATTTTCCCGCAATTTTCCCATTTTCGTGGAGTTTTTGGGAGGTTTTCAGAGTGTTTTTGGGGGGACTTTTTTGGTTTTTTTTGGGGTGCCTTTTGGTGATTTTTAAAGTTTTTTTAAATTTATTTATAATTTTTTTGGGTGGTTTTGGGGTGGTTTTTTGTGTGTATTTTGGTGTTCTTGGATTTTTTTGCTGTTTTTTGGTGATTTTTTCGTGTTTTTTGGGGTATTTTTTGGATGTTTTCTGGGGTTTTTTTTTCGGTGTGTTTTGGTGTTTTTTGGGGATTTTTTTTTTTGTGGGGTTTTTCTCTTTGTGTTTTGGGTATTTTTGGATGTTCCCTTTGGGGTTTTGTTTTTTTTTGTGTCTTTTGGTGTTTTTGGGGATTTTTTGTGTGTTTTCCTCTTGTTTTTGGACATTTCTGGCTGGGGAAATTTGGGAAATTTGGGAATGGATGGGAAAAATTGGGAATTTTGGGATTCCTGGCAGTTTCAGCAACCTGGGCATTCAGTGTGTGAAGAAGAAGGAAATCGAGGGCTTCATCGAGAAGAAGCTGCAGCTCGGGATCGACCCCTTCAGAGGTCAGCATTGAATTTTCCCTGGAATTCCCAAAAATTCCCTGCATTTCCACGTTTTTCCCTATTTCCCCATCTTTTCCCTATTTTTTTCCCTTTTTTTTTCCTGTTTTTTTTCTTCCCAATTTTCCGTTTTTCCTGGGTTTTTGCTTTTTTTTTTGGCCTTTTCCCCCCATTCTTACTCTATTTTTTTTCTCATTTTCCCCATTTCCCCCATTTTTCCTGTTTTACCCCTTTTTTTTCCTGTGTTTTTTTCTTTTTATTTTTTGCTTTTTCCCCCATTTCCCAGATTTTTTTTCCTGTTTTTTTTCTGTTTTTTCCCTGGTTTCATTCCCTTTTTTTTTTCCTTTTTCCCCCCAATTCTTCCTCATTTTTTCCCATTTCCCCCCATTTCTCCCTCATTTTTCCAGCTGGATCCCTGCAGAACCACCTTTCACAGCTCTGTATCAATTTCCCTGGTTTTTTTTCCCCAATTTTCCCCCATTTCCCCTCCATTTTTTTTTCACTTTTCCCATTTTCTCATTTTTCTTTTCATTTTCCCAGCTGGATCCCTGCAGAACCACCTTTCTCTGTTCTCTCTCATTTTTCCCTGTTTTTTCCCCCCATTTTCCCCCCCATTTCTCCCCCATTTCTCCTCCTGCTTTTCCCCCCTTTTTTTTCCCCCCATTTTGTCCTGTTTTTTTCCGCTTTTTTCCCCATTTTTCCCATCTTCCCGCCATTTTTCCAGCAGGGAATCCTGCAGAACCACCTTTCCCTGTTCTCTCTCATTTTTCCCTGTTTTCTGTCAGTTTTCCCTGATTTTTTCCGTATTTTCCCCCATTTCTCCCCCATTTCTCCCCCGTTTTTCCCCGTTTTTTTTTTAAATTTTTCCCATTTTTCCCATTTTTCCCGTTTTTCCCCCGTTTTTCCAGCGGGATCCCTGCGGAACCACCAGGAGGTCGATCTCAACGTGGTCAGGATTTGCTTCCAGGCCTCGTTCCGGGACCGCGCCGGGATCCCCCGGTGCCTCAGCCCGGTGCTGTCCCAGCCCATCTTCGACAAGAGTGAGTCCCCAAAAACCCCAAATTCACCCCAAAAATGTCCTGAAAATATCCTGAAAATGCCCCCAAAATATCTCAAAAATATCCTCAAAATATCCTGAAAAATCTCAAAAAAAATCCCAAAAATATCCCAAAATTATCCCAAAATTATCTCCAAAATGTTCCCCCCAAACCCCCCCAGAGCCTCAGCCCGGTGCTGTCCCAGCCCATCTTCGACAAGAGTGAGTCCCCAAAAACCCCAAATTCACCCCAAAAATGTCCTGAAAATATCCTGGAGATATCCTGGAAATATCCTCAAAATACCCCAAAAATATCCTCAAAAAATCCTAAAAATATTCCAAAAATATCCTGAAAACATCCTGAAAATATCCTGAAAATGTTCAGAAAAAATCCTGAAAATATCCTCAAAATATTCTCAAAATATCCCAAAAATATCCTGAAATTATTTTCAAATTATCCCAAAATTATCTTCAAAATGTTCCTCCCAAACCCCCCCAGAGCCTCAGCCCGGTGCTGTCCCAGCCCATCTTCGACAAGAGTGAGTCCCCAAAAACCCCAAATTCACCCAAAAAATGTCCTGAAAATATCCCGAAAATATCCTGAAAATGTCCTGAAAATATCTCAAAAAATATCCCAAATAATATCCCAAAAAATATCCCAAAAAATATCCCAAAAATATCCTGAAAAATATCCTGAAAAATCTCAAAAAAAATATCCCCAAAATTATCCTGAAAATATCCCAAAATTATCCCCAAAATTATCTCCAAAATGTTCCCCCCAAACCCCCCCGGTGCCTCAGCCCGGTGCTGTCCCAGCCCATCTTCGACAAGAGTGAGTCCCCAAAAACCCCAAATTCACCCCAAAAATGTCCTGAAAATATCCTGGAAATATCTCAAAAATATCCCAAAAATATCCCAAAAATACCCTGAAAAGATCCTGAAAATGTCCTCAAAATATCCCAAAGATATCCTGAAGTTATTTTTAAGTTATCCCAAAATTATCTCCAAAATGTTCCCCCCAAATCCCCCCAGAGCCTCAGCCCAGTGCTGTCCCAGCCCATCTTCGACAAGAGTGAGTCCTCAAAAACCCCAAATTCACCCCAAAAATGTCCCAGGAATATCCTGGAAATATCCTAAAAATGTCCTGAAAATATCTCAAAAAATATCCCAAAAATATCCTGAAAATATCCTGAAAATGTCCTGAAAAGATCCTGAAAATGTCCTGAAAATATCACAAAAATATCTCAAAAAATATCCTGAAAATATCCTGAAAACTCTCAAAAAAAATCCCCAAAATTATCCTGAAAATATCCCAAAATTATCCCCAAAATTATCTCCAAAATGTTCTCCCTAAACCCCCCCAGAGCCTCAGCCTGGTGCTGTCCCAGCCCATCTTCGACAAGAGTGAGTCCCCAAAAACCCCAAATTCACCCCAAAAATATCCTGAAAATGTCCTGGAAATGTCCTGAAAATATCCCAAAAAATATCACAAAAATATCCCGAAAATGTCCTGAAAAATATCCTGAAAATGCCCTGAAAAATATCCTGGAAATGTCCTGAAAATATCTCAAAATATATCCCAAAATTGTCCTGAAAATGTCCTGAAAATGTCCTGAAAATATCCTGAAAATATCTCAAAAAATATCCTGAAAATATCCTGAAAAATACCCTGAAAAATCTCAAAAAAACCCCTCCAAAATTATCGTGAAAATATCCCAAAATGATCTTCAAAATTATCTCCAAAATGTTCCCCCCAAACCCCCCCAGAGCCTCAGCCCGGTGCTGTCCCAGCCCATCTTTGACAATAGTAAGTCACAAAACCTCCAAATTCACCCCAAAAATGTCCTGAAAATATCCTGGAAATATCCTGGAAATATATCAAAAATTATCCTAAAAATATCTCCAAAATCTCAAAAAATTATCCTGAAAAATATTTGAGAAAATCCTGAAAAATCTCAAAAAATCCCCAAAATATCCTGAAAATATGTCAAAAAATATCCTGAAAATATCCTGAGATTATCCTGAAAATACATTAAAAATTATCCCAAAAATTATCCCCAAGTTATCCCAAAAATATCCCAAAATGTTCAAAAAATATCCTGAAAATATCCTGAAAAAAATCCTAAAATTATTTCTAAAACTGGAAAAAAGGAGGGGAAATGGACAAAAAATTGGGAAAAAATGGGAAAAAAAATGGGGAAAAAAACAAAAAATGGGAAAAAACCAGAGAAAAAAATGGGGGAAAAGAGGAAAAAAATTGGAAAAAGGTTGGGAAAAAGTCAGGAAAAAAAAGGAAAAAATTCTGAATAAATGAGGAAAAAAAAATGAAAATCTGTAAAAAATCCCCCCCAAAATCCCCAAAAAATCAGAAAAAATTCCCAAAAAATCAGAAAAAATTCACAAAACATCAAAAATAAATCCCCAAAAACCAGAAAAAAATTCCCAAAACATCAGAAAAAAAATCCCAAAAAATTTCCCAAAAATCCCAAAAAAATTCCTAAAAAATTCCCAAAAAATTCCCCCAAAAATCAGAAAAAAATTCCCAAAAAAATCAGAAAAAAATCCCAAAAAATTTCACCAAAATCAGAAAAAAAATCCCGAAATAGTCCCCAAAAATCAGAAAAAATTCCCAAAAAAAGTTCCCCAAATTCCCAGAGTCAGGGCAGGCTCCTGATTTCCGATTCCCGAATTTCTGCCGTTGCCAGAGTCCACGAACACGTCGGAGCTGCGGATTTGCCGCATGAACAAAGAGAGCGGCCCCTGCACGGGCGGGGAGGAGCTGTACCTGCTCTGCGACAAGGTCCAGAAAGGTACCGGGCACGGCTGGGATACACCTGGGATACACCTGGGATACACCTGGGATACACCTGGGCACACCTGGGCACAGCTGGGATACACCTGGGCACAGCTGGGATACACCTGGGATACACCTGGGATACACCTGGGCACACCTGGGCACAGCTGGGATACACCTGGAATGCACCTGGGATACACCTGGGCACACCTGGGCACAGCTGGGATACACCTGGAATGCACCTGGGATACACCTGGGCACACCTGGGCACAGCTGGGATACACCTGGAATGCACCTGGGATACACCTGGGCACACCTGGGCACAGCTGGGATACACCTGGGCACAGCTGGGATACACCTGGGATACACCTGGGATACACCTGGGCACAGCTGGGATACACCTGGGTACAGCTGGGATACACCTGGGATACACCTGGGATACACCTGGGCACACCTGGGCACAGCTGGGATACACCTGGGCACAGCTGGGATACACCTGGAATGCACCTGGGATACACCTGGGATACACCTGGGCACAGCTGGGATACACCTGGGATACACCTGGGATACACCTGGGATACACCTGGAATGCACCTGGGATACACCTGGGATACACCTGGGATACACCTGGGCACAGCTGGGATACACCTGGGATACAGCTGGGATACACCTGGGCACAGCTGGGCACAGCTGGGATACACCTGGGATACACCTGGGATACACCTGGGCACAGCTGGGCACACCTGGGCACACCTGGGATACACCTGGGCACAGCTGGGATACACCTGGGATACACCTGGGCACAGCTGGGATACACCTGGGCACAGCTGGGATACACCTGGAATGCACCTGGGATACACCTGGGATACACCTGGGCACAGCTGGGATACACCTGGGCACAGCTGGGATACACCTGGGCACAGCTGGGCACAGCTGGGATACATCTGGGTACAGCTGGGATACACCTGGGATACACCTGGGATACACCTGGGCACAGCTGGGATACACCTGGGCACACCTTGGAGGAATTTGGGCACATCTGGAGCACCTCCCCCCCCATTCCTAACCCATATCCCAATCCCACATCCTGTACCCCACATCCCAAATTCCCAAACAATCCCAAACTCTCATTCCCAGAGGACATCGTGGTGATTTTCCAGCAGGAGTCCTGGGAAGCCTGAGCCGATTTCTCCCATTCCCCACATTCCCTCACCCCAAATCTCAAATTCCCAAACAATCCAAAATTCTGTCATTCCCAGAGGACATTGTGGTGATTTTCCAGTGGGAAGCCCAAGCTGATTTCTCCCATTCCCCACATTCCCACAGCCCAAATCTCTATCCCGTTCCCCAAATCCCAATTCCCAATTTCCAAATTCCCAAATCCCCAATAATCGCAAATTCTTGTTCCCAGAGTTCACCGTGGTGATTTTCTGGCGGGAGTCCTGGGAAGCCCAAGCTGATTTCTCCCATTCCCCACATTCCCTCACCCCAAATCCCAAATTCCCAAACAATCCCAAATCCCCAATAATCCCAAATTCTTGTTCCCAGAGTTCATCCCGGTGATTTTCCGGCGGGAGTCCTGGGAAGCCCGAGCCGATTTCTCCCATTCCCCACATTCCCTCACCCCAAATCCCAATCCCGTTCCCCAAATCCCAATTCCCAATTCCCAAATTCCCAAATAATCCCAAATCCCAAACTCTCGTTGCCAGAGTTCATCATGGTTATTTTCTGACAGGAATCCCGAGAGGCGATTTTTCCCATTCCCCACATTCCCACAGCCCAAATCCCGATCCCGTTCCCCAAATCCCAAATTCCCAAACAATCCCAAACAATCCCAAATTCTGTCATTCCCAGAGGACATCGCGGTGATTTTCCGGCGGGAGTCCTGGGAGGCCCGAGCCGATTTCTCCCATTCCCCACATTCCCACACCCCAAATCCCAAATCCCAAATTCCCAAACAATCCCAAACAATCCCGAACAATCCCAAACAATCCCGAATTCTGTCATTCCCAGAGGACATCGCGGTGATTTTCCGGCGGGAGTCCTGGGAGGCCCGAGCCGATTTCTCGCAGGCCGACGTTCACCGGCAGGTGGCGATCGTGCTGCGCACGCCGCCCTACGCGCACCTGGAGCTGCGCGAGCCCGTGCAGGTGGAGGTGTTCCTGCAGCGCCTGACGGACAGCGTGCGCAGCGAGGGCTTCCGCTTCACCTACCTGCCCCGCGACACCGGTACACACCCGGGGAAACGGGAATGGGGTACAGGTACAGGTGCAGGTACAGGTACAGGTGCAGTTCAGGTGTTCCTGCAGCGCCTGACGGACAGCGTGCGCAGCGAGGGCTTCCGCTTCACCTACCTGCCCCGGGACACCGGTACACACCCGGGGGAAACGGGAATGGGGTACAGGTACAGGTGTAGGTACAGGTACAGGTGTAGGGACAGGTACAGTTCAGGTGTTCCTGCAGCGCCTGACGGACAGCGTGCGCAGCGAGGGCTTCCGCTTCACCTACCTGCCCTGGGACACCGGTACACACCTGGGGAGTGAGGGTACCTGGGCTGTGGGTACAGGTACAGGTACAGGTACAGTGCACATGTAGGTACAGGTACAGCACAGGTACAGGCACAGGTACATGTACAGGTACAAGCACAGTACAGGTACAGGCACAGGTACAGTGCACATGTAGGTACAGTACAGGTACAGTGCAGGTACAGGTGTAGGTACAGGTACAGGTAGAGTACAGGTACAGTGCACGTGTTGGTACAGGTACAGTACAGGTACAGGTGTAGGTACATGTACAGTACAGGTACAGGCACAGTACAGGTACAGGTGTAGGTGCAGGTACAGGTACAGGCACAGTACAGGTACAAGCACAGTACAGTTACAGGTACAGGTGTAGGTACAGGTACAGTACAGGTACAAGCACAGTACAGGTACAGGTACAGGTGTAGGTACAGGTACAGGTGTAGGTACAGGTACAGGCACGGTGCAGGTGTTGGTACAGGTACAGGTACAGGTACAGGTACGGGTAATGTAATCCCCAATTGTAATCCCCGGTGTTTCCCGGTTGTAATTCCCGGTTATAATTAATTCCCAGTTATAATTAATTCTTGATTGTAATTCCCGGTGTTTCCCGGTAATTCCTGGTTATAATTAATTCCCACTTATAATTAATTCCTGGTTGTAATTCCTGGTGTTTCCCAGTAATTCCCGGTTATAATTAATTCCCACTTATAATTAATTCCTGGTTGTAATTCCCGGTGTTTCCCGGTAATTCCTGGTTATAATTAATTCCCACTTATAATTAATTCCTGGTTGTAATTCCTGGTGTTTCCCGGTAATTCCCGGTTACAATTCCCCACGAATCCCGGTGTTTCCCGGTTATAATCCTCGGTGTAATTCCTGTTGTAATTCCTGTTGTTTCCTGGTAATACCTGGCTGTAATTCACGGTGTTTCCTGGTTATAAATCTCAATGTTTCCCAGTAATTCCTGGTTATAATTCCCAATGAATCCCGGTGTTTCCTGATTGTAATTCCCGGTGTTTTCTGGTAATTCCCGGTTGTAATTCCCGGTTGTAATTCCCAGTGTTTCCCCGTGTTTCCCAGTTATAATTAATTCCCGGTTATAATTAATTCCCGGTTATAATTCCCGGTTATAATTCCCAGTAATTCCCAGCTGTAATTCCCGATGTTTCCCAGTTGTAATTCCTGGTTGTAATTCCCGGTTGTAATTCCCGGTTGTAATTCCCGGCTGTAATTCCCGGTGTTTCCCAGTGTTTCCCAGTTATAATTAACTTGTGGTTATAATTAATTCCCAATGAATCCCAGTAATTCCCGGCTGTAATTCCCGGTGTTTCCCATTTGTAATTCCCGGTTATAATTAATTCCTGGTTATAATTAATTCCCAGTTATCATTAATTCGTGGTTGTAACTAATTCCCGGTGTTTCCTGGCTGTAATTCCTGGTGTTCCCCGGTTATAATTCCTGATGAAACCCTGGAATTCCTGGTTGTAATTCCCGGTTATAATTAATTCCCGGTTATAATTAATTCCCGGTTGTCATTAATTCCCATTTATAATTAATTCCCGGTTGTAATTCCCATTTATAATTAATTCCCGTTTGTAATTAATTAATTACCGGTTGTAATTAATTCCCGGTTGTCATTAATTCCCGTTTGTAATTAATTAATTCCCGGCTGTAATTAATTCCCGGTTGTCATTAATTCCCAGTTGTAATTAATTAATTCCTGGCTGTAATTAATTCCCGGTTATAACTAATTAATTCCCGGTTGTAATTAATTAATTCCTGGCTGTAATTAATTCCCGGTTATAACTAATTAATTCCCGGTTGTAATTAATTAATTCCCGGCTGTAATTAATTAATTCCCGGTGTTCCCCAGACGCCCTCACGGGGTGCAGGTGAAGCTTAAGCGGGAATGCCCGACGTGCTGGAGGAGCTCTCGGGGTCAGGTGGGACTGGGGGACTGGGAGGGACTGGGAGGGAACTGGGAGGGACTGGGAGGGAACTGGGGGGACTGGGAGGGACTGGAAGGGGACTGGGATGGACTGGGGGGACTGGGAGGGACTGGGATGGACTGGGAGGGAACTGGGAGGGGGACTGGGAGGGACTGGGAGGGACTGGGATGGACTGGGGGGGGACTGGGAGGAACTGGGAGGGAACTGGGAGGGACTGGGAGGAACTGGGAGGGGACTGGGAGGGACTGGGAGGAACTGGGAGGGGACTGGGAGGGACTGGGAGGAACTGGGAGGGAACTGGGAGGGACTGGGAGGAACTGGGAGGGGACTGGGAGGGACTGGGAGGGACTGGGATGGACTGGGGGGACTGGGAGGAACTGGGAGGGACTGGGAGGGACTGGGAGGGAACTGGGATGGGAATGGGAGGGACTGGGAAGGGAATTGGGATAAACTGGGAAGGACTGGAATGGGACTGGGAGGGAACTGGGGGGACTGGGGGAGGGACTGGGCTGGGAATGGGAGGGAACTGGAGGGGATTGGGATGGACTGGGATAAACTGGGAATAACTGGGAGGAGAGTGGGAGGGACTGGGAGGGACTGAGACAGACTGGGAGGAACTTGGATGGGAATGGGATAAACTGGGAGGGGATTGGGATGAACTGGGATAAACTGGGAGGGACTGGGATGGGATTTGGGGGGAAATTTGGGATGAATTTGGGGAAATTTTCAGGAAGTTTGGGAAGATTTGGGGGAATTTGGGGGAAATTTTGGGAAAATTTCAGGAAATCTGGGAGCATTTGGGGGTAAATTGGGATGAATTTGGTGGGGGTTGGGGAAATTTTGGGTAATTTGAGATGAATTTGGGGTGAATTTTGGGGGATTTGGTGGAATTGGGGGATTTTGAGATTAATTTCTGATTAATTGGATCATTTGGATTAATCAGGGAGAATTTTGGGGCATTTTTAGGGATTTTGGGGAGGGAAATTTGGGAATTTGGGGAGGAATTTGTGGTGATTTGGGGAATTTGGGGGGATTTGGGGAGGGATTTGGGGATGAATTTGGGGAATTCTGGGGAGGGATTTTGGGATTTTTCGGATTTTTGGGGAAATTTGGGGAATTTGGGCCCCCAGACCCGTTTGGGATCGAGGCCAAGCGCAGGAAGAAGCCCCCGGGGTACCTGGAGCACTTCATCCCCCTGGCCCCCCCAGGTGAGACCCCAAAATCCCAAATTTCCCCCTCCCCAAACCCCAATTCCCCCAAAATCCCAATTTTCCTCCTAAAAATCCCATTTTCCCTCCTAAAAATCCCACTTCCCCCCACCTCAAATCTCCCCAAAAATCGAATTTTCCCCCCAAATCCCAATTTCCCCCAATCTCATTTTTTTCCCCCAAAAAATCCCACTTCCCTTAAAATTCCCAATTTCCTCCCCCAAATTCCCAATTCCGTCTAAAAATCCCATTTTCCTCCCAAAATTCTAATTTTCTCTTCCAAAATTCCCAATTTCCACCCAAAATTCTAATTTCCCTCCCCAAGTCCCGAATTTCCCTCCCAAATCTCGTTTTCCCCCAAATTCCCAATTTTCCCTTCTAAAATTCCCAATTTTCCCCTAAAATTCTCAATTTCCCTCCCCAAGTCCTGAATTTCCCTCCCCATATCTCGCTTTCCCCCAAAATTCCCATTTTACCCCCAAAATTCCCATTTTCCCCAAAATTCCTGTTTTTCCCTCCAAATTCCCCCAGAATTCCCATTTTCCCCCCTAAAATTCCCCCGATTTCCCTCCAAAATTACAGTTTTTCCTCCCAAAATTCCCGATTTTCTCCCAAGATTCCAGTTTTTTCCCCCAGAATTCCCATTTTTCCCCCTAAAATTCCCCGATCTTCTCCCCGAAATTTCCAATTTTCCCACCAAAAATTCTCTATTTCCCCCAAAATTCCAGTTTTCCCCCAGAATTCCCTGATTTTCCCCAAAATTCCCATTTTCCCCCAAAATTCCCGATTTCCCCCCGAAATTCCCATTTTCCCCACAAAATTCCCATTTCCCCCCAAAAATTCCCGATTTCCCCCGAAATTCCCTTTTTCCCTCTGCAGACGCCTTCCCCCCGGAGCCGGAGCCTCTGGAGCCCCTCCCCAACTCTTCAGCCCCCTTTGCCCCTCGCTTTTTCTCCCGCGTTTTTTTCCGCCCCGGAATTCCCGGAATTCCCGATTTTCCCGGGCCCGGAGCTGCTGGCGGAGCCCCCCAATGGAGACCCCCCCCCGATTTCCAGCCTGGTTGGATCCCACATGTTCCCGGGGGGGGAGGGCTGAGAATTCCCCAAAAAATTCCCAAAAAAATTCCCCCAAAAATTCCCAAAAAAATCTCCCAAAATTCCCCAAAACATCCTCCCAAAATCCCCTCAAAATTCCTAAAATTCCCAAAATTTCCACAGGAGGATTTCAGGGATTTTTCTTTTTTTTTTTTTCCCCTCCCCATCCCAAAAATTTGGGTCCCGGGCTGGCTGGACCCCCCCGGAATTTTGGGAAATTCCCAAATTTTTTCTTCCCCTTCTCGTTTTTTGGGAGTTGTTTGTTGCACTATATTTATAGAGGGGATTCCCCATCCCGGGATTTTGGGGGAATTCCCAGAATTCTGGGAATTTTGGGCAGAATTCCTGGGATTTCAGGTGGAATTCTTGGGATTTTGGAGCAGAATTCCAGCATTTTGCGGGAAATTCCCGGGATTTTGGGTGGAATTCTGGAATTTTGGGCAGAATTCCAGAATTTTTTGGTGGAATTCTTGGGATTTTGGGGGGGAAATTCCGGGATTTTGGGCGGAATAAAGCCGTGGATGGACACGCAGGAGTTGTTTCTTGGGGACTGGGAGGGACTGGGAATGGGACCAGTCTGTCCCAGTACGGAACTGGGAATAGAACCCGGAAGAGGAATCGCTCAGGCCACGCCCACACATCAAACCACGCCCCAAAATTCGGCCCAGCCTCGTTCTGACTCCCCAATTTCCCCCCAAATAATCCCATTTTTCCCCAAAAAATCCCAATTTCCTTCCAACATTCCCAATTTCCCCCCCCAAAATTCCCAATTTTCCTCCTGAAATTTCCAATTCCCCCCCAAAATTTCCAATTTTCCTTCTGAAATTTCCAATTTCCCCCCAAAATTCCCAATTTTCTTCCTGAAATTCCCAATTCCCCGCAAAATTCCCAATTTTCCTCCTCAAATTCCCAATTTTCCCCCCAAATTCCCAATTTTTCCCAACATGCCCCGCCCCCAAACCGACCCAGCCTCGTTCTGACACCAAGCCACGCCCCAAACCCAACACAGCCTCGTTCTGGCCTCAAGCCCCGCCCCAGCCTCGTTCTGACACCAAGCCCCGCCCCAGCCTCGTTCTGGCCCCAAGCCCGGCCCCAGCCTCGTTCTGACACCAAGCCCCGCCCCAGCCTCGTTCTGGCACAAAGCCCCGCCCCACTCCTCCCGTCTCTCCACCACTTCCGCTTCCGCGGGTCACTTCCGCTTCCGGCCGGCGCGGAGCGCGGTGAGCGGCGCTGGCGGCGGGCGCTCCCCATTAATTAACGCTCTCATTAACGCCCTCATTAACGCCCTCATTAACTCCCTCATTAACTCCCTCATTAACCCCCCGAGCCCCCGCACCGACCTCCCCTCCCCCTCCCGCTCCCCGCGCGTTCCCGCCGTTATTCCGCTTTTCTTCTTCCCATTCCCTCCCCTTTGCTTCCCATTCCCTGCCCTTTTTCCCATTTTCGTTTTACTCCCACTTTTCTATTCTTATTCCGGTTTTTCTTCTCATTTTCTCCTTTTTTCTCATTTTAAATTCCCATTTTCCCCCCTCATTCTCATTTTTAAAGTCTCGTTTCTCCTCTTTATGCCCTTATTAAAATTCCCATTTCCCCCTTATTCTCATTTTTAAGTTCTCAATTTCCCCTTTCATTCCCATTTTAAATTCCCAAATTCCCTTTTCCATTCCCATTTCTCGATTCCCGTTTTTAATTCCCAATTTCCCCTTTCATTTCCGTTTTTAAATTCCCAATTCCCCCCTTTATTCCCATTTTTTAATTTCGCATTTCTCGATATTGACAGTTTTTAATTCCCAATTTCCCCTTTCATTTCCGTTTTTAAATTCCCAATTTCCCCTCCCTGCTTCCCAATTTCCCCCCTTCATTTCCATGTTTAATTCCAAATTTCTCTTTTCATCCCCAATTTCCCCTTTCATTCCCATTTTTCCATTCAAATTTCTTCATCCTCTTTCTTTTATTCCAAATTTCCCCCTTCATTCCCTCAATTTTTCCCATTTTTTAATTCCCAATTCCCGTTCTTCATTCCCAATTTCCTCTCTCATCCCCATTTCTCCATTTCAAATTTTTCATTCCTGTTTTTCCATTCCCATTTTTAAATTCCCAATTTCCCCCCTTCATTCCCAGTTTTTAATTCCCAATTTCTCCATATTTCCAGTTTTTAATTTCCAATTTTCCCCATGTTATTCTCATTTTTTCCTTTCATTCCCATTTTTCCATTCCCATTTTTCCATTCCCAATTTTTCCCTTTTGTTCCCATATTTTGATTACCATTCTCTCCGCTTTTTCCCATTTCTTAATTGCTGATTTACTATTCATTCTCATTTTCTGATTCCCATTTTCCTCCCTTCATTCCCAGTTTTTAATTCCCAATTTCCCCATATTTCCAGTTTTTAATTCCCAATTTTCCCCATGTTATTCTCATTTTTTCCTTTCATTCCCATTTTTCCATTCCCAATTTCTCCCTTTTGTTCCCATTTTTTAATTCCCATTCTCTCCGCTTTTTCCCATTTCTTAGTTCCTGATTTACTCTTCATTCTCATTTTCTGATTCCCATTTTCCTCCCTTCATTCCCAGTTTTTAATTCCCAATTTCCCCCTTTTTCCCCACTTTTAAATTCTCTATTTCTCCTCTTCATTTCCAATTCCCTTCTTTATTCCCCTTTTTAAATTCCAAATTTCTCCCTTCATTCCCAGTTTTTAATTCCCACTTTCCCCTTTTAATTCCAAATTTCTCCTTTCATTCCCAATTTCCTGTCCTCGTTTTCCATCCCTATTTCCCATTTTATTTCCCCATCCCAATCCCTCTCCACATCCCTAAATCCTGGTTTTTTTCTCCCCAGGGATTTCCTCCTCCCTTCCTCCTCCCGCCCTTCCCCCCCTGACCCCTGGGGCAGTTTCCTGACCCTTCTGGAAGTTTCCTGACCCTTCTGGAAGTTTCCTGGCCCCTCTGGAAGTTTCGTGGCCCCCTGGAGCCCCCAGGATGTGGCACGAGGCGCGCAAGCACGAGCGCAAGCTGCGGGGGATGATGGTGGATTACAAGAAACGCGCCGAGCGCCGCCGCGAGTACTACGAGAAAATCGTGAGTGGGATGGGAAACCGGGCTGGAACTGGGCTGGAACCGGGCTGGAACTGGGCTGGAATGGGCTGGAACTGGGCTGGAATGGGCTGGAACTGGGCTGGAACTGGGATGGAACCGGCTGGAACTGGGCTGGAGCTGGGATGGAACTGGGCTGGAACTGGGATGGAACTGGAGCTGGAACTGGGCTGGAACTGGGCTGGAACCGGGCTGGGACTGGGCTGGAACTGGGCTGGAACTGGGCTGGAATGGGCTGGAACTGGGCTGGAACTGGGCTGGAATGGGCTGGAATGGGCTGGAACTGGGCTGGAATGGGCTGGGAATGGGCTGGAACTGGGCTGGAATGGGCTGGAACTGGGCTGGAACCGGGCTGGAACCGGGCTGGAATGGGCTGGAATGGGCTGGAACTGGGCTGGAACTGGGCTGGAATGGGCTGGAAGGGAGCTGGAACTGGGCTGGAACTGGACTGGAACTGGGCTGGATCTGGGCTGGAACTGGGCTGGAACCGGGCTGGAACTGGGCTGGAATGGGCTGGGACTGGGCTGGAATGGGCTGGAAGGGGCTGGAACTGGGCTGGAAGGGGGCTGGAACTGGGCTGGAAGGGGGCTGGAACTGGGCTGGAACTGGGCTGGAACTGGGCTGGAATGGGCTGGGACTGGGCTGGAATGGGCTGGAAGGGGCTGGAACTGGGCTGGAAGGGGCTGGAACAGGGCTGGAACTGGGCTGGATCTGGGCTGGAACTGGGCTGGAACCGGGCTGGAACTGGGCTGGAATGGGCTGGAACTGGGCTGGAACCCGGGGCTAGAATGGGCTGGAACTGGGATGGAATGGGCTGGAACCGGGCTGGAACTGGGCTGGAACTGGGCTGGAATGGGCTGGAACTGGGCTGGAACTGGGCTGGAATGGGCTGGAACTGGGATGGAACTGGGCTGGAATGGGCTGGAACTGGGCTGGAACTGGGCTGGAATGGGCTGGAACTGGGCTGGAACTGGGCTGGAATGGGCTGGAACTGGGCTGGAACCCGGGCTAGAATGGGCTGGAACTGGGATGGAATGGGCTGGAACCCGGGCTGGAACTGGGCTGGAGCGGGCTGGAACTGGGCTGGAACCGGGGCTAGAATGGGCTGGAACTGCGATGGAACTGGGCTGGAACTGGGCTGGAACTGGGCTGGAACAGGGATGGAACTGGGCTGGAACTGGGCTGGAACTGGGCTGGAACCCGGGGCTGGAACTGGGCTGGAACTGGGCTGGAATGGGCTGGAACTGGGCTGGAACTGGGCTGGAATGGGCTGGAACTGGGATGGAATGGGCTGGAACTGGGCTGGAATGGGCTGGAACTGGGCTGGAACTGGGCTGGAACTGGGATGGAACTGGGATGGAACTGGGATGGAACTGGGCTGGAACCGGGCTGGAACTGGGCTGGAACTGGGCTGGAGCTGGGCTGGAACTGGGCTGGAACCGGTCTGGGTGGATCTGAACTAATTTGGAACCAGTTTGGGGGGACCCAGAACCAGTCTGTCTCCAGTTTGGGGGATCCTGAACCCGGTTTAGAGAGACCGAGGACCAGTGTGGGGGAACCTGAACCGGTTTGGAACCAGTTTGGGAAGTCCTTGTCCCACTTTAGGGGGTCCTTGTCCCACTTTGGGTGGACCCAGAAACAGTTTGGGGGGTCCTGATCCAGTTTGGGGGGTTCTTGTCCCAGTTTAGAGGGACCCAGAACCAGTCTGGGGGACCTGAGAACCAATTTAGGGAGTCCTTGTCTCGGTTTGGGGGAGGCCCAGAACGAGTTTAGGGGAACCTGAACCAGTTTAGAGAGACTCAGAACCAGTTTGGAACCAGTCTGGGGGGGGGGTCCTGAACCAATCTTTGGGATTCTGGTCCCAGTTTGAGGGGTCCCTATCCCAGTTTGGGGGTCCCTGTCCCATTCTAAAGACCAAAATCCCCATTTTTCCTTGGAATTCTACCCCAAACTCCCCTTTCCCCTCAATCCCACGCCCTCCCTTCCCAAACCTGCCTTTCCCAGGAATCCTCCCCCCTTTTCCCTCCCTCCTGGGATCATCCCCACATTCCCAAAGTTTGTGATTTCCCCTTTTTTCCCAGAAAAAGGACCCGGCGCAGTTCCTGCAGGTGCACGGCCGCGCCTGCAAGGTGCACCTGGACTCTGCCGTGGCGCTGGCGGCCGAGAGCCCCGTCAACATGTGAGTGGGGGCAAGGATTCCCCGTGGAATTCCGTGGGGTTATTCCTGGCATGTCCCTGGGATCACCCAAACTGGGATGGAGAAATCCTGGAATTCCCAGGGGTTGGAATTTGGGTGGTTTTGGGCAAATCCGGGAGGATTTGGAGCCACCGTTCCTATTTTTTGGTGATGGGAAAGGGGAAATTTTGCTTATTTTGGGAGTAAATTCTATGGAATTATTTCTGGAATATTCCTGGGATCACCCAAACTGGGATGGAGAAATCCTGGAATTTCCAGGGATTGGAATTTGGGTGGTTTTAGGCAAATCGGGGAGAATTTGGAGCCGTGTCCCCATTTTTACTGAAAGAGGAATTTTGCTTATTCCAAGGAAAAACTTCCATGGAATTATTTCTGGAATATTCCTGGGGTCACCGCTCAGGGATGGAGAAATCCTGGAATTTCCAGGGGTTGGAATTTGGGGGGTTTTGGGCAAACCTGGGAGTATTTGGAGCCATTGTTCCCTTTTTTTGCTGTTGGGAAAGGAGAAATTTTGCTTATTTTGGGAGTAAATTCTATGGAATTATTCCTGGAATATTCCTGGGATCACCCAAACTGGGATGGAGAAATCCTGGAATTTCCAGGAGTTGGAATTTGGGGGTTTTTGGGTAAATCCATGAGGATTTGGAGCCACCGTTCCTATTTTCTGGTGATGGGAAAGGGGGAATTCCAAGGAGAAAATTCCATGGAATTATTCCTGGAATATTCCTGGGATCACCCAAACTGGGATGGAGAAATCCTGGAATTCCCAGGGGTTGGAATTTGGGGGGTTTTGAGGCAAATCCGGGCGAATTTGGAGCCGTGTCCCCATTTTTACTGAAAGAGTAATTTTGCTTATTCCAAGGAAAAACTTCCTTGGAATTATTCCTGGAATATTCCTGGGGATCACCCAAACTGGGATGGAGAAATCTTGGGTTTTTCAGGGGTTGGAATTTGGGGGGTTTTGGGTAAATCTGGGAGGATTTGGAGCCACTGTTCCTATTTTTTGGTGATGGGAACGGGGGAGTTTTGTTAATTCCAGGCAGGAATTCCATGGAATTATTCCTGGAGTATTCCTGGGATCACCCAAACTGGGTTGGAGAAATCCTGGAATTTCCAGGGGTTGGAATTTGGGGGGTTTTGGGCAAGTCCATGAGGATTTGGAGCCACCGTTCCTATTTTCTGGTGATGCGGAATGGGGGAATTCCAAGGAGAAAGTTCCATGGAATTATTCCTGGAATATTCCTGGGATCACCTCTCAGGGATGGAGAAATCCCGGAATTTCCAGGGATTGAAATTTGGGGGGTTTTAGGCAAATCCGGGAGAATTTGGAGCCGTGTCCCCATTTTTACTGAGAGAGGAATTTTGCTTATTCCGAGGAAAAACTTCCTTGGAATTATTTCTGGAATATTCCTGGGGTCACCGCTCAGGGATGGAGAAATCCTGGAATTTCCAGGGGTTGGAATTTGGGGGGTTTTGGGCAAATCCATGAGGATTTGGAGCCACCGTTCCTATTTTCTGGTGATGGGAACGGGGGAGTTTTGTTAATTCCAGGCAGGAATTCCATGGAATTATTCCTGGAATATTCCTGGGATCACCCAAACTGGGATGGAGAAATCCTGGGTTTTTCAGGGGTTGGAATTTGGGTGGTTTTGGGCAAATCCAGGAGTATTTGGAGCCATTGTTCCCTTTTTTTGGTGTTGGGAAAGGAGAAATTTTGCTTATTTTGGGAGTAAATTCTATGGAATTATTCCTGGAATATTCCTGGGATCACCCAAACTGGGATGGAGAAATCCTGGAATTTCCAGGGGTTGGAATTTGGGGGTTTTTGGGTAAATCCATGAGGATTTGGAGCCACCGTTCCTATTTTCTGGTGATGGGAATGGGGGAATTCCAAGGAGAAAATTCCATGGAATTATTCCTGGAATATTCCTGGGATCACCCAAACTGGGATGGAGAAATCCTGGAATTCCCAGGGGTTGGAATTTGGGGGGTTTTGGGCAAACCTGGGAGGATTTGGAGCCACCGTTCCTATTTTCTGGTGATGGGAACGGGGGAATTTTGTTAATTCCAGGCAGGAACTTCATGGAATTATTCCTGGAGTGTTCCTGGGATCACCCAAACTGGGATGGAGAAATCCTGGAATTTCCAGGGGTTGGAATTTGGGGGGTTTTGGGTAAATCCATGAGGATTTGGAGCCACCGTTGCTATTTTTTGGTGATGGGAACGGGGGAATTTTGTCAATTCCAGGCAGGAATTCCATGGAATTATTCCTGGAATATTCCTGGGATCACCCAAACTGGGATGGAGAAATCCTGGAATTTCCAGGGGTTGGAATTTGGGGGTTTTGAGGCAAATCCGGGCGAATTTGGAGCCGTGTTCCCATTTTTACTGAAAGAGGAATTTTGCTTATTCCAAGGAAAAACTTCCTTGGAATTATTTCTGGAATATTCCTGGGGATCACCCAAACTGGGATGGAGAAATCTTGGGTTTTTCAGGGGTTGGAATCTGGGGGGTTTTGGGCAAACCTGGGAAGATTTGGAGCCACCGTTCCTATTTTCTGGTGATGGGAGCGAGGGGGAATTTTTATTAATTCCAGGCAGGAATTCCATGGAATTATTCCTGGAATATTCCTGGGATCACCCAAACTGGGTTGGAGAAATCTTGGAATTTCCAGGAGTTGGAATTTGGGAGTTTTTGGGTAAATCCATGAGGATTTGGAGCCACTGTTCCTATTTTCTGGTGATGGGAACGGGGGAATTTTGTTAATTCCAGGCAGAAGTTCCATGGAATTATTCTTGGAATATTCCTGGGATCACCCAAACTGGGATGGAGAAATCCTGGAATTTCCGGGGGTTGGAATTTGGGGGGTTTTAGGCAAATCGGGGAGAATTTGGAGCCGTGTCCCCATTTTTACTGAAAGAGGAATTTTGCTTATTCCAAGGAAAAACTTCCATGGAATTATTTCTGGAATATTCCTGGGGTCACCGCTCAGGGATGGAGAAATCCTGGAATTTCCAGGGGTTGGAATTTGGGGGGTTTTGGGCAAATCCATGAGGATTTGGAGCCACCGTTCCTATTTTCTGGTGATGGGAACGGGGGAGTTTTGTTAATTCCAGGCAGGAATTCCATGGAATTATTCCTGCCTGGGATCACCCAAACTGGGATGGAGAAATCTTGGAAATTCCAGGGATTGAAATTTGGGTGGTTTGGGGCAAATCTGGGAGGATTTGGAGCCAACATTCTCGTTTTCTGCTGAAGGATTTCTGCTTTGTTCAAGGTGAAAGTTCCATGGAATTATTTCTGGAATATTCTTGGTATCACCCAAATGGGGATGGAGAAATCCTGGAATTTCTAGGGATTTAAATTGGATGTTTTTTGACAAATGTGAGGAGAATGCAGGTCTTTATTGAGTAATTATTTTTTTACTGAAGAAAAGGAGGAATTCTGATTCTAGGCAGGAATTCCATGGGATCCCCACCTTGGAATAAATCCCAATTTTATGAGAAAGTTAAATTTAACCTGTTTTTAATCCATAAATCTGGAGAAAATCCAGTTTTTTGGCGGAATTTTCTCTCTTTTTTTTTTTAATTTTTTTTCTGAAGGAAAGGGAGGGCAATTCTGACCATTCTGGGTGGGAATTCCAGGATTTTTTCCCATTCCCAGTTTGGTTTTTTCTGGCAGGATGCCCTGGCAGGGGGACACCAACAACATGATCGACAGGTTCGACGTCCGCGCTCACCTGGATTTCATCCCCATGTACACCCCGGCCCTGCTCAGCCCCACGTAAGATTCCCAAAAAACTCCCAACATTCCCAAAAAATCCCCAACATTCCCAAAAAATTCCCAACAGTTTCAGGGCTGATCCCACCAGAGCTGGGTGGGGGGGTCCTAAATCTGCGTTTTGATCCCAAAATTTCACCTTGGACCTGTAAAAATCTGCTTTTGAGTGCCAAAATCCCCCTTTGGAGCTATAAAATCTCTCTTTTTTAGCACAAAATGCCCTTTGGATCCTCAAAATCCCACATTAAATCCATAAAATCCACATTGGATCCCCAAAATCTGCCTTTGAAACCCAAAATTTCCATATTTAGCCCAAAATCTCTTCACAATTTCGAGTTTTCCAGCTCTCCTGAGCAGGGATCGGATGAGCACAAATGCAGCTCCAAGTGGAAGATGCCTAAAAATCCCCCCTTTTCCCCCCAAATCCATCTTTTTTTTAGCAGTACATCCTCATTTGATTCCTAAAATCCACCTTTAATCCCCAAAATCCCCATTTTGATCCCAAAATCCCCTCACAATTCCTGTTTTTCCAGCTCCCCAGAGGAGGAATCGGACGAGCGCAAATGCAACTATGAGCGGGGAGATCCCTAAAAATCCCCCTTTTTTTCCCCCAAATTCAACTTTTATAGCACAAAATCCGCTATTAATCCCTAAAATTCCCGTTTAATCCCCAAAATCCCCATTTTGATCCCAAAATCCCCTCACAATTCCTGTTTTTCCAGCTCCCCTGAGCAGGAATCGGAGGAGAGTAAATGTAACTATAAGCAGGGAGGTCTCCAAAAATCCCCATTTTGCTCCCCCAAATTCACCTTTTTTCCTCCCAAATCCACACTTGCACCCTAAAATCCACCTTTACTCCCCAAAATCCCCATTTTGATCCCAAAATCCCCTCACAATTCCCATTTTACCAGTTCCCCTGACCAGGAATCGGATGAGCACAAATGCAGTTCCAAGTGGAAGATCCCTAAAAATTCGCTTTTTACCCCCCAAATCCAGATTTTTTTAGCACAAAATCCATCTTTTCACCTCAAAATCCACCTTCACTCCCCAAAATACCTGTTTTGATCCCCAAATCCCCTCACAATTCCTATTTTACCAGCTCTCCAGAGCAGGAATCGGATGAGCACAAATGCAGCTCCAAGTGGAAGATCCCTAAAAATTCGCTTTTTACCCCCCAAATCCAGATTTTTTTAGCACAAAATCCATCTTTTCACCCCAAAATCCACCTTTAATCCCCAAACCCCTCATTTTAATCCCAAAATCCCCTCACAATTCTCATTTTACCAGCTCCCCTGAGCAGGAATCGGATGACCACAAATGCAGCTCCAAGTGGAAGATCCCTAAAAATCCGCTTTTTACCCCCCAAATCTAGGTTTTTTTAGCACAATATCTACCCATGGACCCTGTTTAATCCCCAAAATCCCCATTTTGATCCCAAAATCCCCTCACAATTCCCGTTTTTCCAGCTCCCCAGAGCAGGAATCGGACGAACGCAAATGCAACTACGAGCGGTACCGGGGCCTGGTGCAGAACGACTTTGCTGGCAGTGAGTCCCTTTATCCCTGTTTTTTTTTGGGAATTCCTGGGGGTGGTTCCCGAGGGATTTAGGGAATGATTTGATCCCGGAATTCCCGATGCCAGTCTCGGAGGAGCAGTGCCTGTACCAGATCTACATCGACGAACTCTACGGGGGCCTCCAGAAACCCAACGAGGACGAGAAGAAAAAGTGAGGGAAAAAAAATCAGAATTCCGGGTGGGAAATCACCAGGAATGAGCCCCCACACCCTCGGGAATGATCCTAATTCTGGGATAACCCAGCCTCAGTTTTCCCCTCACTCCTTTGCTGGAATCTCTCCCCAATCCATCCTGGGAAGGGCTCTGGTTTTGCTTGGGGGTCTGGCTTGGGATTCTTGTTTTTCCTTGGGATTCTGCCTCAGGGCTCTCTTTTTTTCTGTGGAATTCCATCTTGGAAATCCCATTTTCCCTCAGAATTCCCATTTTCCCTCAGATTTCCCGTTTCCCCTCAGAATTCCACCTCAGGCCTCCCGTTTTTCCTTTGGATCTCCATTTTCCCTCAGAATTCTTACTCACATTTCCTATTTTCCATTAGAATTCCCATTTTCCCTCAGAATTCCACCTCAGGGCTCCTGTTTTCTTTCAGAATTCCTATTTTCCCTCAGAATTCCTGCTCAGTTTTCCCATTCTCCCTCAGAATTCCCATTTTCCTTCAGAATTCCTGCTCACGTTTCCTACTTTCTTTCAGAATTCCCATTTTCCCTCAGAATTCCTGTTCTCTCTCCAAATTCCCTCTCACCTTTCCCATTTTCCATCAGAGTTCCCATTTTCCCTCCGAATTCCCATTTTCCGTCCAAATTCCCCTCTGAATTCCCATTTTCCCTCCGAATTCCCATTTCCCCTCCAAATTCCCCTCTGAATTCCCGTTTTCCCTCAGAATTCCCATTTTCCCTCCGAATTCCCATTTTCCCTCAGAATTCCCATTTTCCCTCCGAATTCCCATTTTCCCTCTGAATTCCCATTTTCTCTCAGAATTCCCATTCTCTCTCCGAATTCCCTTTCACCTTTCCCATTTTCCCTCCCAATTCCCGTTTTCCCTCTGAATTCCCGTTTTCCCTCAGAATTCCCATTTTCCCTCAGAATTCCCTTTCACCTTTCCCATTTTCCCTCAGAATTCCCATTTCCCCTCCAAATTCCCCTCTGAATTCCCGTTTTCCCTCAGAATTCCCGTTTTCCCTCAGAATTCCCATTTTCCCTCAGAATTCCCATTTTCCCTCAGAATTCCCATTTTCCCTCAGAATTCCCTCTCACCTTTCCCATTTTCCCTCCCAATTCCCGTTTTCCCTCCCAATTCCCATTTCCCTCCCTCGGGGCTCTCCGCATTCCCGAGGGAGCCTCCCCGTGGGAGGAAATCCCCGGGATGGAGGGATTGGTGTCCCCAAACTCCCCAGGCTGGCGGAAAAAAAGGCTTCCATAGGCTACACCTACGAGGACAGCACGGTGGAGGAGCTGGAGAATTCCCTGGAGAAGCGAGGGGGGGACGAGGAAGACTCCGAGGAGGATTCCAACACGGACGAGGACGAAGTGATCCCGGATATCGGTAACGGCTCCCAGCAGGGCTGAGCGCGGCGCCTGGGACGTTTTCCAGGCGGAATTCCGGGATTTTTCCCCGTTTTTCCCCAGATGTGGAAGTGGACGTGGATGAGCTGAACCAGGAGCAGGTGGCTGACCTGAACAAGCAGGCCACGACCTACGGCATGGCCGAGGGGGATTTCGTCAGGTACATCCTGGAAAAAACCCGGAAAAAGCTCAGGAAAAGCCTCAGGAAAAGCTGGGAGCCTCCCCCTAAACCAGCCCAGGGAGGGCTCCTGCTTTTCCTTGGGATTAAGGCTCAGGAATCCCATTTTTCTTTTGGATTCTCTCCTAGAAATCCCATTTTCCCTTGGTATTCTTTCCTAGAAATCCCATTTTTCTTTGGGATTGTCTCCTGGAAATCCCACTTTTCCTTGGGATTTGCCTCTGAAAATCCCATTTTTCCTTTGGATTCTCTCTTGGAAATCCCATTTTTCTTCTGAGATTCTCTGCTGGAAATCCCATTTTTCCTTTGGGATTCTCTCCTGGAAATCCATTTTTCCTTGGGATTCTCTTCTGGAAATCCCTTCTTGCTTTGGAATCTCTCCTCGAAATCCCTTTTTTTTTGTTTATTCTATCCTGGAAATCTTGTTTTTCCTCGTGAATTCTCTCCTGGAAATCTATTTTTTCTTTTGAATTCTATCCCGGAAATCCCATTTTTCCTTGGGATTCTTTCCTAGATATCCCATTTTTCCTGGGGATTCTGCCTCAGGGCTCCCTATTTTTCCTAGGCTTTCCCTTTTCCTCTGTAATCCTGGCTTGAAAATCCCCTTTTTCCTTGGAATTCTGGCTCAGAGCTCCCTGTTTTTCCTGAGGATTCCCCCCATTTTTCCTGATCTCCCCTTTTCCCTGAGATTTTGACTTGGAGCTCCCTTTGTTCATGGGGATTCTCCCTTGAAAATCCCATTTTCTCTGGAAATTCTGGCTTGAAAATCCCATTTTTCCCTGAAATTCTGCCTTGAAAAATCCCATTTTCCCTGAAATTTCGGCTCAGGGCTCCCCCTTTCCCTTGGAATTCTGGATTTCCCCAAAATCCCACCCTGAACCTGCTTTTTTTCTCTGGAAAAAGGATGCTGAGGAAGGACAAGGAAGAGGCTGAAGCCATCAAAAATGCCAAAGCCTTGGAGGAGGAGAAGGCCATGTATTCGGTGAGGGAAAAATCTGGAAAAAAATGGGAATTTCCCTCTTGGAAAATCCCAAAAAATCCCTTCTTGACCCCCAGTCCTTTCCCCAGGGCCGCCGCTCCCGCCGGCAGCGCCGGGAATTCCGGGAGAAGCGGCTGAAAGGGCCGGGAAAATCAGCCCCCCCAGGTGAGAGTCCCAGATTTTTCACCCCCAATCCCAACATTTTTATCCCAAATCTTGACATTTTCATCCCAAATCCCAACATTTTTGTACAAATTCCAACATTTTTAATCCAAATCCCAATGTTTCCGCCACTGATTCCAGCATTTTTATCATGAATTTCATTTTTCCTCCCAATCCCAAGGTTTTTATTGTGAACCACGTTTCACCCCCAAATCCTAGCATTTTCATCCCAATCCTATTTTTTCTCCTAAATCCCAACATTTTTCCCCTAAATCCCAATGCTTTTATCCCAAATCCCAACATTTTTGTTCCCTATCTCATTTCTCCCCCCCAAAACCCAACATTTTCCCCCATTTCCCCCCATTTTCCCAACGTTTCATTCCCAAATCCCATTTTCCCCCTGAATCTCAGCAATTTTACTGCAAATTCCAGTTTTTTCTCCCACAGCTACGCCCGCCGGGACAGCCCCACCTACGACCCCTACAAACGGTAACAAATGATAATTCCCATTTTCCTTCAGAATTCATGCTCAGAATTCCTGTTTTCTCTCAGAATTCCTGCTCAGAATTCCCATTTTCCCTCAGAATTCCCATTTTCTCTCAGAATTTTCATTCAGGCCTCCCATTTTCCCTCAAAATTCCCCCTCAGAATTCCCATCAGAACTCCCATTCCCCCTTAGAATTTCTCCTCAGATTCCTATTTCCCCCAGAATTCCCATTTCCCCCTCAGAACTCCATTCCCCCTCAGAACTCCCCCCTCAGAATTCCCATTTTCCCCCTCAGAATCCCCATTCAGGGTTCCCATTTCCCCTCAGAATTCCCCCCTCAGGACTTCATTCCCCTCAGAATTCCCTGTCAGAATTCCCCCTCAGAACTCCCGTTTCCCCTCAGAATTCCCATTTTCCCCTCAAAGATTTCCCCCTCAGAACTCCATTCCCCCTCAAAATTCCCATTCCCCCTCAGAACTCCCGTTTCCCCTCAGATCTCCCATTTCTCCTCAGAATTCCCCCTCAGAACTCCATTTCCCCTCAGAATTCCCCTTTCCCCTCAGAATCCCCCTCAGAACTCCATTCCCCCTCAATTCCTCCTCAGAATTCCCCTCAGAATTCCCGTTTCCCCTCAGAATACCCCTCAGAACTCGTTTTCCCCTCAGAATCTCCCCTCAGGTCCCCTCAGACCTCCATTCCCCTCCAAAATTCCTTCAGAAATTCTCACTCCCCCTCAGAATTCCCCTCAGAATTCCCCGTCAGAATTCCCATTTTCTCCTCAGAATTTCTTCCTCCAGAACTTCCATTTCCCCTCAGAATTCCCATTTTCCCCTCAGAATTCCTATTCACCCTCAGAATGCCCGTTCCATCTCAGAATTCCCATTCCCCCTCAGAATTCCCATTCAGGCCTCCTGTTCCCCCTCAGAATTTCCCCTCCAGACATTTCCCCTCAAAGATTCCATTCCCCCTCAGAACTCCAGTCCCCCTCAGAACTCCCCGTTTCCCTCCCACAGCTCCCATTTCCCCTCAGAATTCCCCCTCAGAACTCTCATTCCCTCTCAGAACCCCCTCCAGGACTCCATTTTCCCTCAAATTCCCGTTTTCCCCTCAGGATTCCCCTCTGGACTCCATTTCCCCTCAAAGATTCCCATTCCCTCAGAACTCCAGTCCCCCCTCAGGACTCCCCGTTTCCCCTCACAGCTCCCCATTTCCCTCAGAATTCCCCCTCAGGACTCTCATTTCCCCTCAGAATCTCCCTCAGAACCCCCTCAGAACTCAATTTTCCCTCCAAATTCCCATTTTCTCCTCAGAATCCCCCTCAGAACTCAGTCTTCCCTCCTGAACTCCCATTTCCCCTCAAATTCCCCTCAGAACTCTCATTCCCCCTCAGATTCCAGTCCCCCTCAGAACTCCCGTTTCCCCTCAGAGGTCCATTCCCCTCAGAACTCTCATTTCCCCTCAAAGTCCCCTCAGAGTTCCCCTCAGAACTCCATTCCCCTCAGAGCTCCCATTCCCCTCAGAACTCCTGTTTCCCCTCAGAATCCCCCTCAGAACTCCCATTTCCCCTCAGAATCCCCCTCACACCTCCATCCCCCCATCCCCTCCCCGTGCTCTCCCTACCGCCGCAGCTCCCCGTCGGAGTCCAGCTCGGAGTCGCGCTCCCGCTCCCGGACGCCGTCGCTGGGGCACGAGGAGAAGATCACCTTCATCACACCAGCCCATTGCGGCAGCGGCGAGGGAGAGCTGACGCCGCCCTCCAGCTGCCCGCCATTGCCGGCAAAGACGCCCATAATTCCGGGGCGAGCTTGGCTTCGGCCTGCCAGGCGAACGCCGGCCCGCCCACAGAGCCTCCTCCCGGTCTGTGCCTCTGCCTTTCTGACCCTTTTCCTCCTGGTTTTACCCTTTCTAACCCCTTTTAATTCTTGATTTTCCTATTTTCCTTGTTATTCGCGTTTTTTTCTTTTTCCCTGGTTTTCCTTTTTATTCTTGTTTTCCCGTCCCATGGGTTTTTCCCCTCTGTTTTTTCTTTCCCTTTTTTTCTGTTTTCTTCCCACTGGTTTTTACCGGCTCCCTTTGTTTTTCCCTGGGTCCCTTTTTTTCCCTTTTTTTCCTTGGTTTTCCTTGGTTTTCCTCGGTTTTCCTTGGTTTTCCTCGGTTTTCCTTGGTTTTCCTTGGTTTTCTGGTTTTTCTCTTTTCTGTTCCCATTTTTTCCTGTTTTTCTCATCTTTCCTTGGTTTTCCCCCTTTCCCCATTTCTATTCATCTTTTCTCCTTGTTTTTCCCATTTTTCTTTGCTATTCCTATTTTTTCAATTTTTTTCCCTGGTTTTCCCCTTCCCGATTCCTTGTTTTATTCTTGTTTTTCCCCTTTTTTTTCTCTCCTGTTTTTTTTCTGCTTTTTTCCCCCTGTTTTTCCCCTGTTTTTTCCCCTTTTCTTCCCCTGTTTTTTTCCCTTGTTTTTCCTTGTTTTTTCTTGTTTTCCCTTGTTTTTCCTTGTTTTTCTTGGTTTTCTGGTTTTTCTCTTTTCTGTACCCTTTTTTCCTTGTTTTTCTCATCTTTCTTTGGTTTTCCCCCTTTTCCGCCTTTCTATTCCTCTTTTCTCCTTGTTTTTCCCATTTTTCCATGGTTTCCCTGGATTCCCCCCCTATTTTCCCTAATTTTCTTGTTGCTTTTCTTCTTTATTGTTTTCACCATTTTTTTCAATTTTCACCCAGTTTTCCCCCTTTGTGTTCTCTTTTTCTCCTTGTTTTTCCCATTTTTTTCCTTGTTTTTCCCGTTTTTAATCTTATTCCCTAGTTTTACCCTTTCTAGCTCCTTTTTATTGATTTTCCCATTTTCCCCTGTTATTCCTGTTTTTTCAATTTTTTTCCCTGGTTCTCCTCCTCCCTATCCCTTTTCTATTCTGTTTTTTCTGCTTTTTTCCCCTGTTTTTCCCCCTTTTCCCCCCTGTTTTTTTTCTCTTTTTCCCCCTCTTTTTTCCCCATTTTTCCCCTCTGTTTTTTTCTCATGTTTTTCCTTGTTTTTCTTGGCTTCCCTGGATTTCCCCCCTTTTTTTCCCTAGTTTTCCCCTTCTTGTTGCCTTTATTTGTTTTTTTGTTTTCATCATTTTCCCACTGGTTTTCCCCTTTTGTGCCATCTCTTTATGCTTGTTTTTCTAATTTTTCCTTGGTTTTCCTGGATTTTTTCCTATTTTTTCCCTGATTTCCCCTTTCTACCCCATTTTTTTCCTTGTTTTTCCCCTTTTCTCTTTTTTTCCTGTTTTTCCCCTTCCACTCCTTTTTTTCTTTGTTTTCTTATTTTTTCCCCATTCTGTCCCCTTTTTCTCTCCTTTTTGTCTCCTTTTTTCCTTTGTTTTTCCCATTTACATCTTGGTTTTCCTGGTTTTTTCTCTTCTTCTTCCTCATCCTGTCCCCTTTTTTGCTCCTTTCTGTCTCCTTTTTTCCTTTGTTTTGCCCATTTATTTTTTGGTTTTTCTCTTTTTTCCCCTCTTTTTCCCATTCCTGTGCACTTCTTTTTATCTGTTTTCCCGTTTTCCCCTATTTTTCCCCATTTTTATCCATTTTTCCCCATTTTCCCCAATTCCTCCCCCATTTCCCCCCATTTTCTCCCCATTTTCCCCGCATTTCCCCCCATTTTTCCTCCACTTTCTCACCAATTCCGCCCCAATTTTCCCCCGTTCTTTAACTATTTTTTTCTGTTTTCCCCCATTTCCCCCATTTTTCCCTGATTTTTTCCCCCATTTCTCCCCCATTTTCTCTGATTATTCCCCTATTTCTCCCCATTTCTCCCCCATTTCCCCCCATTTCCCCCCCATTTCTCCCCCATTTTCCTCCCTTTTACCTCCCATTTTCCACCATTTTCCCCCACTTTTTCCCCATTCCCCCCCATTAACCCCATTTCTCCCATTTTTCTCTCTTCCAGGCGCCGCTCTTCCTCCTCCTCCTCCTCCTCCTCCTCAGCGCTCCTCCTCCTCCTCCTCCTGCAGCTCTGGCTCCCGCCATTCCAGCGGTTTCCGCGCTCCGGGGCATTTTCGTGGCGCCCGCCCGGCTCCCGCAGCAGCTCCGGCTCCGGCTATTCCTTGGCGGCTCCCGGGACAGCCGGCGCCGCTCCCGCTCCCCGGAGCGCGGCCACCGCCGGCGCCGCCGCTCGCGGTGAGGATCGGCGCCGCCGGCACCGCTTCGGGAACGGTTTGGGAGTGGTTCGGGAATGGTTCGGGAACGGTCTGGGAACGGTTCGGGAATGGTTTGGGAACGGTTCAGGAATGGTTTGGGAACGGTTCGAGAACAGTTCGGGAACGGTTTGGAAACGGTTTGGGAACAGTTTGGAAACGGTTCGGGAACGGTCTGGGAACGGTTCGGGAACGGTTTGGGAATGGTTCGGGAACGGTTCGGGAATGGTTTGGGAACGGTTCGGGAACGGTTCGGGAATGGTTCGGGAGCGGTTTGGGAACGGTTCGGGAACGGTTCAGGAATGGTTCGGGAATGGTTCGGGAGCGGTTTGGGAATCAGTTCGGGAATGGTCTGGGAACGGTTTGGGAACAGTTCAGGACTGGTTTGGGAACGGTTTGGGAATAGTTCGGGAACGGTTTGGAACTGGTTTGGGAACGGTTCGCGAGCGGTTTGGGAATGGTTTGGGAACGGTTCGGGAACGGTTTGGGAACGGTTTGGGAATGGTTTGGGAATGGTTTGGGAACAGTTTGGAAACGGTTCGGGAATGGTTTGGGAACGGTTCGAGAACAGTTCGGGAACGGTTTGGAAACGGTTTGGGAACAGTTTGGAAGCGGTTGGGAGCGGTCTGGGAACGGTTCGGGAACGGTTTGGGAACGGTTCGAGGAGCGGTTCGAGGGAATGGTTGAGAGCGGTTTAGGGAGCGGTTCGGGAGCGGTTCAGGAATGGTTCGGGGAATGGTTCGGGGAGGCCGGTCTGGGAACGGTTCGGGAATGGTTCGGGAACGGTTTGGGGCTGGTTTGGGAATGGTTCAGGAACGGTTCGGGAACGGTTTGGGAATGGTTCGGGAACGGTTTGGGGCTGGTTTGGGAATGGTTCAGGAACGGTTTGGGAATGGTTCAGGAACGGTTTGGGAATGGTCTGGGAACGGTTTGGGAACAGTTTGGGAACGGTTTGGGAACGGTTTGGGAATGGTTCAGGAACGGTTTGGGACTGGTTTGGGAACGGTTTGGGAACGGTTTGGGAATCAGTTCGGGAATGGTCTGGGAACGGTTTGGGAACGGTTTGGGAACAGTTTGGTAACGGTTCGGGAACAGTTTGGTAACGGTTCGGGAATGGTTTGGGAACGGTTCGGGAATGGTTTGGGGCTGGTTCAGACTGGTTTGGGAAGGTTTCAAGATTGGTTTATACTGGTTTGGGAATGGTTTGGGTACGGTTTATGCTGGTTTGGGAATGGTTTAGACCGGTTTGGGAATGGTTCGGGAATGGTTTATACTGGTCTGGGACTGGTTTATGCCGGTTCGAGACTGGTTTGTACTGGTTTGGGAATGGTTTGGGATTGGTTTATACCGGTTTGGGACTGGTTTATACCAGTTTGGGACCAGTTCACACCGATTTGGGACTGGTTTGGGACCAGTTTGGGACTGGTTTGGGTCTGGTTCACAGCAGTTCACACCAGTTGGGACCAGTTTGAGAGCACTTTACACCAGTTTAGGACTGGTTTGGAACCAGTTCACACTGCTTTGGGACTGTTTTGGGCTGGTTTTGGACCAGTTTGGTCCCTGTCACACCAGTTTGGCCCGGTTTGATCCGTTCCTCACCGGATTCCCCCCGCAGGAGCCGCTCGCGGCGCTCGCTGCGCTCGTGGCGCCGCTGGAGCAGCCAGAGCCGGAGCAGCCGCAGCGACTCCCGCAGCGATTCCCGCTCCCGATCCCGCTCCCGGTCCCGGTCCCGATCCCGATCCCGATCCCGGTCCCGGTCCCGGTCCCGGTCCCAAACCCCGCCGGGACCCCGGGACAAGGCCCCGCCCCGCGCCCCGGCCTCGCCCGCCCTCGGAGAGAAGCTGAAAAAGTGAGTGGGGAAATACCAAATAGCCCTGAATCCCCTGAAACATCCCCTGAATACCCTGAAACATCCCCTGAAATATCCTCTGAAACATCCCCTGAAATATCCTCTGAAATATCCTCTGAATCCCCTGAAACATCCCCTGAATACCCTGAAACATCCCCTGAAATATCCTCTGAAACATCCCCTGAAATATCCTCTGAAATATCCTCTGAATCCCCTGAAACATCCCCTGAATACCCTGAAACATCTCTTGAAATATCCTCTGAAACATCCCCTGAAATATCCTCTGAAACATCCCCTGAAATATCCTCTGAAATATCCTCTGAATCCCCTGAAACATCCCCTGAATTCCCTGAAGCATCCCCTGAAATATCCTCTGAATACCCTGAAATATCCTCTGAATCCCCTGAAATATCCCCTGAAACATCCCCTGAAATATCCCCTGAAATATCCCTGAATACCCTGAAGCATCCCCTGAAATATCCCCTGAAACATCCCCTATATCCCCTGAAATATCCCCTGAAATATCCTCTGAATCCCCTGAAACATCCCCTGAAATATCCCCTGAATACCCTGAAATATCCCCTAAATCCTTCTGGGATCATCCAAAATATCCCCTAAATCCCCTGAAATAGCCACTGAATCCCCTGAAATATCCCCTCTGGGATCATCCAAAATATCCCCTGAAATATCCCCTCTGGGATCATCCAAAATATCCCCTGAATCCCCTGAAATAACGCTGAATCTTGTGAAATATCCCCTGAATACCCTGAAACATCCCCTAAATACCCTGAAGTATCGCCAAAATCCTGCTGGGATCACCCAAAATCCTTCTGGGATCCATCCCCAAAATATCCCCTAAATCCTGGGATCACCCAAAACATCCCCTAAATCCCTTAAAATCCCTCTGGGATTACCCCAAATCATTCTGGGATCCCCCAAAATCTCCCCTAAATCCCCTAAAATCTCCCCTAAATCCTTCTGGGTTCTCCCAAAATCCCTCTGGGATCACCCAAAATCCTTCTGGGGTCCCTCAAATCTCCTCCGAAATTTCCCCAAAATCCCTCTGGGATCCTTCAAATATCCACAAAAATCTCCCCCAGAATTCCTCTGAGATCCCCCAAACTCTCCTAAAATCCCCCAAATGCCCCCCAAAATCCCCAGAGTTCCTCCAGAATTCCCCCCACATCCCTTTGGAATCCCCCCAAATCCTAAAAAAAAATCCAACCCTCAGTCCTCCCATTTCCCCCAATTTTCCCAATTTTTCCCCCCGATTTTCCATCCAAATTTCCCAATTTTTCCTTACAGTTTTTTCCCAATTTTTCCCAATTTGTCTCATTTCCCTCCCCAATATTTTTCCCAATTTCCCCTCCAATTTTCCCCCCAATTTCCCACCCCAGATTTCCCAATTCCCCCCGAATTTTCCCTATTTCTCCCCAATTTTTCCCCCAAAATTTCCCAATTTCATCCCCAATTTTCCCCCAATTTTCTTAATTTCCCCCAAATTTTCCCCCAATTTTTCTCAATTTCCTCACAATTTCCCCCTATTTTTTCCCCAGTTTTCCCAATTTTCCCCCAAATTTTCCAATTTCCCCCAATTTTCCCCCAATTTTCCTAATTTCTCCCCCAGTTTTTCCCCCAAATTTCTCAATTTCCTCCCCAATTTCCTCCCGATTTTCTTAATTTTCCCTCCAATTTTTTCCCAATTTTTCTCCAAATTTCCCCCATATTTTCCCCAAATTTTTCCCATTTTCTCCAGTTTTCTCACTTTTCCCCCCCAATTTCCCCCCAGGGCCGACGCTGCCGCTGGTAAAGATTCCGGAGCTGCCAAAGTCAGTAAGAATTGGAACTTCCCCTTGTTTTTAACGGAATTGCTGCTGAGCTTTGGGATCACGGATCCAGGGAATCCCACAGGGATCCAGGGAATCCCAAAGATCCCTTGGGAATGTGGGGAGGGGGGAATTTCCTGGGATCTGGGGAGATCTGGGGGGAAAATCAGCTTGGAGGGGCCCCTTTTCCCAGATTTTCCCAGATTTTCCGAATTTTCCCAGATTTTTCCCACATTTCCTCAGATTTCCCCCAGATTTCTTCTAGATTTTCTGGATTTTCCCAAATTTTCCTAGGTTTTCCCCAGATTTTTTTAGATTTTTCCCAGATTTTTCCCAGATTTCCCTCAGATTTTTTGAATTTCCCAGATTTTTCCAATTTTTCCCTGATTTTCCCATATTTTCTTAGATTTTCCCAGGTATCCCCCAGATTTTCTCAAATTTTCCCAAATTTTTTTAGATTTTCCCCCAGATTTTCCTTAGATTTTCTGGATTTTCCCAGATTTCCCCAGATTTTCCAGATTTCCCCAGATTTTTTTAGTTTTTTCCTAGATTTTTCCCAGATTTCCCTCAGATTTTCTGCTTTTTCCCAGATTTCCCCAGATTTTTTTCAGATTTTTCCTAGATTTCCCCAGATGTTCTCAGAATTTTACAGATTTCCCCAGATTTTCCCAAATTTCCCCAGATTTTTTAGATTTTCCCAAATTTTCCCAGGAATTTCCCAGATTTTTTAGGTTTTCCCACATCTCCCCCAAATTTTCCCATTTTTCTCTTGTTTTTTCCCCAATGTTTTTCCCACATTTTCCCCGTATTCCCTTAGATTTCCCCAGATTTTCCTGGATTTTCCCAGATTTTTCTGCTTTTCCCAAGATTTTTCTGGGTTTTCCCAAATTTTCCTGTTTTTCCCAGGTTCCCCTCCCCCCGCTCCCCTTCCCGAATTTCCCCAAATCCCGGGATGGACTCGGGCTCGGTGGGATCGGGCTCAGGGGGTTCCTGGGGGTCCCATTCCTGATCCCTCCCCCTTCTCCTGACCCAAATTCCCAAATTTCTGCAGCCCAAACTGACCCCCCAGGAGAAGCTCCGCCTCCGCATGCAGAAGGCTCTCAACAGGCAGTGTGAGCATTCCCAAAAATTCCCCCAAATTCCCAAAAATTCCACCCAGAATTCCTCAGAACCTGCCCCAAAATCCAGCTGGGATCAGCAGAATTTCCCAGGATTCCCTCAAAATCCACCCAAAATTCTGCAAAATTCCCACAAAATCTCCCAGAATTTCCTCAAAATCCCCTCCCCAAAAAATTCTCCGCAAAAATTCTCCCCAAATCTCCTTTGGATCTCCCAGAATCCCCCCAAAAATTCCTTTGGGATCCCCAAAATCTCACCCCAAATCCCTCCAAGTCCACCCAAAATTCCTCTAGGATTTCTCAAAATCCTTTGGAATTCCCCCAAATCTCCCTGGGACCCCCCAGATTTCCCCAGAATTGCCAATCCTGAATTCCCCCAAATTCCCCAATCCCAAATTCCCCCATCCCAAATTCTCCCAAATCCCAGAATTTCCCAATCCAAATTTTCCCCCAATCCCAAATTCCCCCAATCCTGAATTCCCAAATCCCAGAATCCCCCGAATTCCCCCAATAACAAATTTCCCCAAATTCCTGGAATTACTCAGTCCCAAATTCCCCCAAATCCCTGGAATTCCCCAATCCTGAATTCCCCCAATCCAGAATCCCCCAAATCCCCAGAATCTCCCAAATCACAAATTGCCCCAAATCCCGAATTCCCAAATTTCAGAATTCCCCCCAATCCTCAGAATCCCCCAATCCCAAATTCTCCCAATCCCGAATTCCCCAATCCCAAATTCCCCCAAATCCCCCAGAATTCCTGAATCCTAAATTCCCCCAATCCCAAATTCCCTCAATCCCAAATTCCCCCCATCCTGAATTCCCCAATCCCAAATTCCCCTAAATCCTTGGAATTCCCCCAATCTCTGGAATTCCCCAATCCCAAATTTCCCCAAATCCCAAAATTCCCCCAATCCTCAGAATCCCCCCAAACCCAAATTCCCCCAAATCCCCCAGAATTCCTCAATCCTAAATTCCCCCCGAATCCCAAATTCCTCCAATCCTGGATTTCCCAATCCCAAATACCCAAATCCCCAGAGAATTCCTCAATCCCAAATTCCCCCCAGTCCTAAATTTCCTCAGTCCCAAATCCCCCAATCCCGAATTTCCGTCCGTTTCCAGTCAAAGCCGACAAGAAGGCGGCGCAGGAGAAGATGCTGCAGCAGGAGCATGAGAGACAGGTGGGGAAAAATGGGATAAAAATGGGGGAAGTGGGATAAAAATGGGATTAAAATGGCATAAAATGGGATAAAAATGGGGGAAATGGGATTAAAATGGCATAAACGGGATAAAAATGGGATTAAAGCGGGGGGGAATGGGAGAAAAAAGGTGGGGGGGAATGGAATTGTAAATGGGGGAAAATGAGATAAAAATGGGAAAAAACTGAATTAAAAATAGGAAAAAATTGAATAAAAATGGGGGAAATGGGATAAACTGGGGGAAAATTGGAAAAAAAGTGGAGGAAAATGGGATAAAAATGGGATAAAAGCGGGAAATGGGAGGAAAATGGGATGAAAATGGGAGAAAAATTGGGGGAAAAAGGGGGAAAAACAAGATAAAAATGGGGAAATGGGAGGAAATGAGATAAAAATGGGGGAAAACGGGGATAAAATGGGGGGAAATGGGGGAAAAATAGGATGAAAAAAGGGATAAAAATCGGGGAAAAAATGGAATGGGATAAAAATGGGGAAATGGGATAAAAAATGGGGAGAAAAATTGGAGGAAAATGGGAGAAAAAATGGGATAAAAACAGAAGAAAAAATGGGGGAAAGTGGGAGAAAAAATTGGGGAAATGGGGTAAAAAAATGGGGGAAAAATGGGATATAAATGGGGGAAAATGGGATAAAATTGGGATGAAAATGGGAGGAAAATGGGAGAAAAAATGGGAGGAATGGGATAAAAATGGGGGAAATGGGATAAAAATGAGGGGGAAATGGGATTTAATTGGGATAAAAATAGGGGTAAAATGGGGAGAAAAACGAGAGAAAAATGGAAGAAAAACGGGATTTAATTGGAATAAAATGGGAGAAAAACGGGATTAGAATGGGATTTAATTGGGGTAAAAATGGAATTTAATGGGGATAAAATGGAATAAAAATGGGATTTAATGGTGATAAAATGGGAGAAAAAGAGGCTAAGGATGGGATAAGAGGGGGATTGAATTCCTGGGATTCTGGGATCTGATGAGGGAATTTCCCTTTCGCAGGAGCGCGAGGACGAGCTGCGCGCCATGGCCCGGAAAATCCGCATGAAGTAATTCCCCAATCCTCAGCCCCAGTTCCCCTTTTCCCATCCCCAATCCCATTTTTTCTGTTTTCCCAACCCCCAATCCTAATTTTCCTGGTCCCTGATCCCATTTTCCACCATCCCTGATCCTGTTTTTCCCATCCCTGATCGCATTTTCCCGGTTTTCCTGTCCCTGATCCCATTTTTCCCATTTCTCAGGTCCCCAATCCCATTTTTCCTGTTTCCCATCCCTGATCCTGCTTTTCCCATTTTCCAGTCCCTGATCCCATTTTATTTTCCACTTATTTCCCATCCCTGATCCTGTTTTATTTTCTCATTTTTTCCCTGGATAATTCCCATCCTTGATCCCATTTTTTCCTGTTTTATTTCCCATCTCTGATCCCATTTTTTCCCATTTTATTTCCCAGTTATTTCCCATCCCTGATCCCATTTTTTTTCCCATTTGTTTCCCAGTTCTTTCCCTGTCCCTAGCCCTGGGGTTTTTTTTATTTTTCCCATTTATTTTTATTTTTTTCCCATTTTTTTGTTGCAGGGAGCGAGAGCGGCGGGAGAAGGAGCGGGAGGAGTGGGAGCGTCAGTACAGCAGGCAGAGCAGGAGTCCCTCCCCACGGCATGGTGAGAGCCAAAAAACACTCCAAAAATACCCCAAAATATCCCCAAAAATATCCCCAAAAAATCCCAAAAATATCCCCAAAAACACCCCAAAATATCCCAAAAATATCCTCAAAAATACCCCAAAACCACTCCAAAATACCCCAAAAATATCCCAAAATCAGCGTCAGTACAGCAGGCAGAGCAGGAGTCCCTCCCCAAGGCATGGTGAGAGAGAGCCCCAAAAACACCAAAAAAATACTCCAAAAACATCCCAAAAATATCCCCAAAAATATCAAAAAAAACTAATCCAAAAAATATGCCAAAAATATCCCAAAAACACCCCAAAAAATATCCCAAATATATCCGAAAAATATCCCCAAAATACCCCAAAAATATCCCAGAAATACCCCAAAAATACCTCAAAAGTATCCCAGAAATACCCCAAAAGTATCCCAGAAATGGGGAAAAATGGAGAAAAAATGGGGGCAAAAAGAGATTTTTGGGGGAGGCAAAGCAAAGCTGTGGGATTTCGGGCTGGGGAAATGGGGAAAAATGGGGGAAAAAGGAAAAGAATGCGGGGACAAAATGGGAAAAAAAATTGGGGGAAAAATGGATTTTGGGAAAGGCAAAGCTGTGGGACTTTGGGGTGGAAAAATGCTGGAAAAAATGGGGAAAAAAGGGATTTTGGGAATTGATTTTTGTGCTTGCCCTGCAGGTCGGGAGTACAGCTCCTCACGGAGGTACGGCCCCAGTTCCCGGGATTTCCAGAATTCCCGGAATTCCCAGAGATCCCAGAGATCCCAGATGTGACCCAGCCCCATTCCTGACCCCAGGGATCCCAAATTTCCTCCATTCCTGTCCCAAGAGATCCCAAATTTCCCCATTCCTGTCCCAGGGATCCCAAATTTCCTCCACTCAGGATCCCAGGGATCCCAAATTTCCACTATTCCTGATCCCAGGGATCCCAAATTTCCTCCACTCAGGATCCCAGGGATCCCAAATTTCCACTATTCCTGATCCCAGGGATCCCAAATTTCCTCCACTCAGGATCCCGGGGATCCCAAATTTCCACTATTCCTGACTCCAGGGATCCCAAATTTCCTCCATTCCCATTTTCCCTGATCCCAGGGATCCCAAATTTCCTCCACTTCTGACCCCAGGGATCCCAAATTTCCTCCATTCCTGACCCCAGGGATCCCAAATTTCCTCCACTCAGGATCCCAGGGATCCCAAATTTCCACTATTCCTGACCCCAGGGATCCCAAATTTCCTCCACTCCTGACCCCAGGGATGCCAAATTTCCTCCATTCCTGTCCCAAGGGATCCCAAATTTTCTCCACTTCTGACCCCAGGGATCCCAAATTTCCTTCACTCCTGATCCCAGGGATCCCAAATTTCCTCCACTCCTGACCCCAGGGATCCCAAATTTCCTCCATTCCTGTCCCAAGGGATCCCAAATTTCCTCCACTTCTGACCCCAGGGATCCCAAATTTCCTCCACTCCTGATCCCAGGGATCCCAAATTTCCTCCACTCCTGATCCAGGGATCCCAAATTTCCTCCATTCCTGACCCCAGGGATCACAAATTTCTTCCAAACCCTGTTCCCAGTGATCCCAAATCTCCCCATTCCCATTTTCCCAGCTCCTGGGGATCCCAAATTTTCTCCAGTTCCCATTCCTGGTGTTCCCAGGGATCCCAAACCTGATACAATTCCCATTCCCTGATCTCAGGGGACCCCAAATTTCTTCCATTTCTGTTTTCCCATATCCCAGGGATCCCAAATTTCCTGCAATTCCCATTCCCTGATCCCAGGAGATACCAAATTTTCTCCATTCCTGTTTTCCTGGCTCCCAGGAATCCCAAATCTCAGCATTCCTCTTTTCCTGGCTCCCAGGAATCCTAATTTTCCTCATTCCCATTTTCCTGTTCTTGGGGGATCCCAAATCTCCCCATTCCCATTTTCCCAGCTCCAGGGAGATCCCAAATTTCCTCATTCCCATTTTTCTGGCTCCCAGAGATCCCAAATTTCCTCCATTCCCATTCCCATTCCCAGCTCCTGGGGGATCCCAATTCTCCCCATTCCCATTTTTCCTGTTCCCGTGATCCCAAACTCCATTATTCCCATTTCCTTGTTCTTGGGATCCCAAATTTCACCATTCCCTGCTCCAGGAGGATCCCAAATTTCCTCATTCCTATTTCCCTATTCCCAGTGATCCCAAATTTCCCCCCATTCCCATTTTCCCTGTTCCCAGAAAATCCCAAATCTCCTCATTCCCATTTTTCCTGCTCCTGGGG